>CM042154.1:54981460-55058960 GCA_023376005.1 Doryteuthis pealeii
TGACCCAGTGGGAAGCTGACCAGTCGGCAGTTGCAAAAGAATAATCCCTGCACCACTCCTGCCTTTAGGGATCTGGTAACAAGTACTCGTGAAAAAACTTCATATCCGTTGTTGGTCACGGAGCAAAGATAATCTGACGGGAGGGAAGCCCACCAATATAGCGCTGTTATGCCTCCTCACCCCAACTCCGACAGGACACGCATATAATCCAATCCTTTTCTGACCTCGTGTTCAATCACAAGTGCCAGAACCTCCTCGACTCAACCAGCAGCTCCAACCGGTAAGTCACCAGTCCTCCCCTCCCTTTTTGTATAACTCTTTATTAAAAAAAATCTTTTTCCTACAGTAGGCACTTCGAATCCCATAGTTGGTTAAGTGAGATCCATATCTAGTTCCTTTTAATCCTATAATCATCTTCGAAGTTTTTAACCGAATTCTGAAATCGCCTTGGTGCTTTTTTCTTTTTCTCCCATCATTCCAAAATGACTTAGAGATGTATAAGAATATTTCCAGCCGAAACCTCGACAGCCGCATCTCAATAGGTTAACTACTTGCCGCCTATTTGATCGTCGGCATTGTTCTACCAGCTCTTGGTATTTTTTCGAGCTCCTTAAGGGAATATGAAGTCTAGGACATACAACTTGCTTTGAGGTAGTTAAACCAGGATAACTAAATCCGGTGTAGGGAAATTTTCAACTGCTTCAGTGATCTTTATACTCTAACAATTGCCAATTGTTGGGCTGATGAACATGCAAACTATTTTGGTGTTTGTGCTGGGAGGGGAGGGGATGTTCGCTTGCTCTGACGAAATAAATTAACTTCATTATCTGGCCTGAAACTGCTAGCACGGATCGCAGCATCTACTGTGTCTGGCTAGTATCTAAATACCTTTGATCGTGTCTCCAACGGACTCCCCTGACCAGGACAGGCACTCAGAATATTTTATAGCATGCTTTCATGGCACAAAGATGGCATGATGGTATTTCACTCGTTCCCCCATGTAAAAACAAGTTCGCAGGACTCGGTAAAGCACATCATACACGGATTCACAAGGAATTTTAATTCGCCTGGCGTTGGATGCCATAACTTCAACCAGCTTATGTTTCGCCATAAAAAATATCCCATCGGTCCATGCATCTGCTGGTTTATCCTCCCATGTAATCGCCTTTCATCCTCATATTTGCTCGACCTCCTTCTATTAGTTCGCCGTTTTCTGCTTCTCCTGGCTTTTTGAATATTGTGTACGATCTGAAGAGCCCAGTCCAGCATACTATTGCCATCGTCGTTTACGAGAGCTTTTTGCCTTAACCTCCTCAAGACTATACCCAATTCATTCCTAGACTCCATTTCCTACCAGTGCGGACTTCGATGCCGACCGCCGCCACTTATTTGAATGCTTCTTTCTGTCCCGAGACAGCCGAATTTCCTCCAAAAAAGCCTTTAAGGGAGTTGCAGCGCATTGAGGTTCCGCTATAAAACGCTGTACTTCTCAAAACTTCCAGGTAGCCCCCGACTCTCTGTGAAAAAGTAGCGTTAATTCTCCTTTCATGGCTTCCACTGTTGTCATTGGGAGTCAGATGAACAGAATGCGAGATAATTCTTGGGAGCATTTTCGCGCTGATACATCCATGTTTGTTGAGGCGGTTGGAAAGACCAGATTTGTCCACTTGGTTAGCCATATTTCCAATTCGGTGACGCTGCTTAGATGGTAGACGTATCTTTTAATGTGATTATTGAAATATTCCCAAGCTCAGATAACGCTGGAATCATTGTAGCCGATAATTGAAAAACGGAAAATTATCCGCCACTTTTTTTTCATGACAAACGTACTGGATTGCCAGACTTTACTTGCATTCTCATCCAAAGCTATTTTCTAGACTGCTGTAGATTCACCTGAAACCCGAGACCAAATCTTTTGCGGTCAGGTCGCACATATATGCTCTGGATCAGAGGCCCTTTATACTCCTGTCTTAATCTGAGTTCCTCAGCACTTGACTTCAGTTGATTTAACAACCATATTTATGACAAGGGTGAGAGAGAGCAGAGATCACACAGGCCGTAATATACTCCTCCAGCCTATGCCAGTCGGTAAATTATTAAACCGGTAGATATTCTCGATCTAAAGTTTGTTATAATCCAGGATTAGACTGACTGATCTTATTTGAGTATTTGGTGTCTCCTTAGGCTTCTTTACTAACTTGTGCGAATAGATCTGTGATGCGTCATAAGGTCCAACCATAGTACGACGAGTTCATCATATTTTCTTTTTTGGGGGCCTTTTCCCTTTTTTTTTTTTTCAAAAATTTTTCTGCATGACTACTCAATAATTGTTCAAGAATGCCCACCCCTTCTGTACTCAATTCAATTATTCCCACAGAAAATTCGGTTAGCCGTTTGTGATAGATATGAAAAAGATTTTTTATTTCAGTCAGAAATACTCCTAAATTATCTAATTTTTCTGGAATTATCTCCTTGTGGATCCACTACTGTCGTGCAAATCCACTGGTCTGTAACTTCTGCTTCTACACCATAGACAAAATACTTGCATGTTTTTAGAAGTTAAGAGCTCTTTCCTTACCTGCTAACCATTCGCAAACTTGTGTCAGACTGAGAAACCATTGCTGGTTTTTGCCTCCTAATCCCACAAAGTTCTTCGATTATGTACCTGAAATTGTATAAACAAAAACAATAGAGATATGAAGATATGCTGCACCTCCCATTCCGAGAAAGCGCGACCTCGAAATCATTAAAAACTTACAACTCTTAATGCCTTAGCTGCCAGGTTTATGAATTTTTCTCAATCACTCCCACTTGAAATAGAGAATATCTTAGGAAAAACAAAAATGGGTTTCGGAGAAATCGACCCATTCTTTCAGATTCGGACTATTCGTCAAATCGTTTGAAGGGTTTCAGGTAAATACTTACACATAAGTCTACCCAGAGAAACCGTTACCACAATAATGAATTCTACAAAGGACTCGAAGAATTGTTCGTTCATCTTATGGTGACACCAGATTTCTTTTGATATTGCCACAGGCAGTCCTACATTAGCACAATTATATATGCCTAGACACTAATATGATTGATTTATCTCTTTTTCTGAATTTTCGCTCATTTTTTAATAATATGGCACCCCACCCTACACTCAGTCTTTACTAATTACATGCTTGTTGTACCTAGACGGTCAGTAAAAAACTGAATTAATCATAAATTTTCCTTTTTTTTCCGAAGTAATTAATATAGTCCTAAAAAATATTATATTTTTATCTGTTTATATTTAGGATATAAGTAGGTATTCTTCAAATAAATGTACGGCCCCAATTTCTGTACTACAAAAGCTTACATGACTGGCAAATTCATGGCAATATGAAGAAAAACAAAGATCCAATAAATAAATTATTACTTTCAAGACTTAAACGTGTTTTTATTTCCTACATTACGATCGGAAACGATCAGCAAAGGAATTAAAAAAGAAAAGAAAAATACTGGCAGTTCTTACAGTACTTAATAAGGTATATTCCTAAGTAGGAAAAATTCCAGGCAAATCTGGATGGCTTTTTTACATTTTTATTCATCTAAATTAGATGTAAAATGTAAAAAAATGTAAATAAAATGAAGAAAAACCAAAACAAGACAAATCCTTGCAGTTAGTGCTGACTGTTGATGTTTACAGGCGGATAAGATAGTTGGAATAGTTAAGAAACTATCAGTTTAGGTAAGTTCCTCAAGACATATGGACAGCAATTTATCTGCTGACAGACGTATTCAATTTTTTTTATCATCATTAAATGAGATTCTATCAAACGGGAGTAAGAATAAAATGTTCACTTAAAGTAATCACAAATGAAACTTAAAATTACATCATCTTTCTAAAGTATCAAGAAAATGAATTTTGTCAAAATTTCACATACTTATTCTCACATAATGATTATAATATGTAATTACTTGGGAACAAAAATAAATATAAATAACATTTTTTTCAATTGAAATTGAAAGGAAACTCTTTTAAGTAAATTTTGTTACTTTGTATTAACTTTTTTTCAGTTATTTATAAACGCGAACGGCTAGTCTGTCCCAAATCTGATGTTAGGAAAAGCCAAGGGAAATATTCGAAAACCCTTTATTTTTACTGTTAGATAAAATTACTGATTACCTATTCATTTAATGCCTCAGAAATATAATCCTTTTTAACCTATTTTTTTTTTTTAAGTTTATCTTAAATAGAATATTCATATAACGACAGTAATTAACTTACTTTGTGCATACATATCCCAACTTAGATATGTTTTTAGTAAATATTTTGAAATTTAATATTAACATTAATGATTATAAGGAATTTAAAGAATTCAAACTATGATAGCATTCTAAGATAAAATTGTTCTGGCGATTTCGATTTAAATTTTGGATTTTTCTGTAACAACGCATATAACTAAAAGTAAATGAAGTATAACATTACACCCACCCCAAACAAGCTATGTTTTGAATCTACAACCACTATCTTCTTGAGAAGGGTTTGTATTAAATTACCCGCGACAGGTTTTGATAGCAATTAACAAAGACCCCCCCCAAAGAAAAAATAACTGAAGATTCAATTTTGTGAAGTAGTTCATTCTTATAGGTAAATAATATTTATTTTATTTTTGAGAAAATTTAGTTGCTTTTTGTGGTGGATTTCATTTACAATCAGGTTAACGTTCGCCAGTTTGTAAGAAAATCAAGATTGTAACAAGATAGCACAGTCGCGAATAATTGAAACAGTTCTTGGAAAAGTACGATGAAAATGAACAATTATGTTTATTATATTTATTTTCAATTCTATTTTTTTAATAAGTGATTTTTAGAGATCTTTTATAATTATTCGCGACTGTGATATCATTGTTATCAATCTTGATTTTCTTACAAAACTGGCGACGTTAACCTGATTGTAAATGAAATCCACCATCAAAAAGCAAACTAAATTTTTCTCAAAAATAAAATAAATATATTTACCATAAGAATGAACTACTTCACAAAATTGAATCTTCAGTTCATTTTTTTCTTTGGGGGGGGTCTTTGTTTAATTGCCTATCAACCTTCGCGGGTAATTTAATACCAAACCCATTCTCACAGAAGAATAGTGGTTGTAGAATTCAACCATAGCTGTTTGGGGTGGGGTGTAATGTTATACTTCATTTACTTTTGTTAGTTATATGCGTTGTTACAGAAAATCCAAAATTTAATCGAAATCGCCAACAATTTATCTTAGAATGCTATTCATAGTTTGAATTCTTTAAATTCTTATAATCATTAATGTTAATATTACAATTCAAATATTTAACTAAAACATATCTAGTTGGGATATGTATGACACAAAGTAGTTAATTCCTGTCGTTACTATGAATTTCTATTTAAGATAACACTTTAAAAAAAAATATAGGTTAAAAAGGATTATATTTCTGAGGCATTAAATGATAGTAATCAGTATTTTATCTAACAGTAAAAATAAGGGTTTTCGAATATTTCCCTTGGCTTTTCCTAACATCAGATGGGAAATGACTAGCGTTAGCGTTTATAAATAATGAAATAAAAGTTAATACAAAGTACAAAAATTTACTTCAAAGAAGTTTTCCTTTTCAATTTCAATTGAAAAAATGTTATTATTATTATTTTTAGTTCCCAAGTAATTACATATTATAATCATTATGTGAGAATAAATGTGAAATTTTGACAAAATTCATTTTCTTGATACTTTAGAAGACTGATGTAATTTTAAGTTTCATTTGTGATTACATTTAAGTGACATTTTTATTTCTTACTCCCGGTTTGATAGAATCTCATTTAATGATGATAAAAAAATTGAATACGTCTGTCAGCAGATAAATTGCTGTCCATATGTCTGTAGGAATCTTACCTAACTGATAGTTTCTTAACTATTCCAACTATCTTATCCGCCTGTAAAACATCAACAGTCAGCACATAACTGCAAGGATTTGTCTTTTTGGTTTTCTTCATTTTATTTACATTTTATTTACATTTTACATCTAATTTACAATGAATAAAAAATGTAAAAAGCCCATCCAGATTGCCTGGAATTTTTCCTATTAGGAATATACCTTATTAAGTACTGTATAAAGAACTGCCAGTATTTTTCTTTTCTTTTTAATTCTTTGCTGATCGTTTCCGATCGTAATGTAGGAATAAAGAACAACGTTAAGTCTGAAGTAATTATTTATTTATTTGATCTTTGTTTTTCTTCATATTGCCATGAATTTTGCCAGTCATGTAACTTTTGTAGTACAGAATTGGGGTAACATTTATTTGAAGTAATCCTACTTATATCCTAAATATAACAAGATAAAAATATTTATATTTTTAGGACCTATATTAATTACTTCGGAAAAAAAAAGGAAAATTTATGATTAATTCAGTTTTACTGACCGTCTCAGTTACACAAGCATGTATTAGTAAGAGACTGAGTGTAGGGTGGGGTGACATATATTAAAAAATGAGAGAAAATTCAGAAAAGAGAAAATCAATCATATTACGTAGTCTAGGCATATATAAATTGTGCTAATGTAGGACTCCTGTGGCAATATCAAAGAAATCTGTGTCACCATAAGATGAACGAACAATTGCTTTCGAGTCTTTGTAGAATATCATTATTGTGGTAACGGTTTCTCTGGGTAGACTATATGCTGGTAGTATTTACCTCGAAACCCTTCAACGATTTGACGAATAGTCCGAATCTGAGAATGGGTCGATTTCTCCGAAACCCATTTTGATTTTTCCTAAGAATATTCTCTATTTCAAGTGGGATGTGATTGAGAAAAATTCATAAACCTGGCAGCTAAGGCATTAAGAGTTTGTAGTTTTTAATGATTTCGAGGTCGCCTTTCTTCGGGAATGGGAGGGTGCAGCATATCTTTCATATCTCTATTGTATTTTGTTTATACATTTCAGGACATAATCGAAGAACTTTGTGGGTATTAGGAGGCAAAAACAGCAATGGTTTCTCCAGTCATAGACACAATTTGCAATGGTTAGCAGGTAAGGAAAAAGCTCTTAACTTCTAAAAAACATTGCAAAGTATTATGTTCTATGGTGTAGAAGCAGAGTTACAGACCAGTGGTGATTTGCAGACAGTATGTGGATCCACAAGGAAGATAATTCCAGAAAAATTAGATCAATTTAGGAGTATTTCTTGACTGAAATAAAAAATCTTTTTCAGTATTCTATCACAACGGCTAACCAAATTTCTGTTGGGAAATAATTGAATTGAGTACAGAAGGGTGGGATATCTTGAACATATTGGAGTAGTCATGCAGATTTTGAGGGAAGCCAAAGAAAATATGGATGACCTCGTCGTACTATGGTTGGACCTTATGAACGCATACAGATCTATTCTGCACAAGTTAGTAGAAGAAGCCCTAAGGAGACACCAAATATCAAATAAGATCAGTCATCTAATCCTGGATTATAACAACAACTTTAAGATGAGAATATCTACCGGTTTAATAATTTCCGACTGGCATAGGCTCGAGAGGAGTATCATTACGGGCTGTGTGATCTCTGCTACTCTCTTCACCCTTGTCATAAATATGGTTGTTAAATCAACTGAAGTCAAGTGCTGAGGAACTAAGATTAAGACAGGAGTATAAGGGCCTCTGATCAGAGCATATATGGACGACCTGACCGTCACAACAGATTTGGTCTCGGGGTTCAGGTGAATCCTACACAGTCTAGAAAATAGCTTGGATGAGAATGCAGTTCAAGTCTGCTAAATCCAGTACGTTTGTCATGAAAAAAAAGTGGCGGATAATTTCCGTTTTTCAATATCGGCTACAATGATTCCAGCGTTATCTGAGCTTGGGGAATATTTTCAATATCACATTAAAAGATACGTCTACCATCTAAGCAAGCAGTCATCGAATTGGAAATATGGCTAACCAAGGTGGACAAATCTGGTCTTCCAAGCCGCCTCAAAACATGGATGTATCAGCGCGAAATGCTCCCAAGAATTATCTCGCATTTGTTCATCTGACTCCCCAATGACAACAGTGGAAGCCATGAAAAGGAGAATTAACGGCTATTTTCACAGAGAGTTGGGGCTACCTGGAAGTTTGAGCAGTACAGCGTTATACGGAACCTCAAATGCGCTGCAACTCCCCTTTAAAGGCTTTTTTGGAGGAATTCGCTGTCTCGCGGACTAGAGAAGCACTTCAATAAGTGGCGGCGGTCGGCATCGAAGTCCGCACTGGTAGGAAATGGAGTGCTAGGAATGAATTGGGTATAGCTGAGGAGCGGTTAAGGCAAAAAGCTCTCGTAACAGACGATGGCAATAGGTCATGCTGGACTGGGCTACTTCCATCGTACACATATTCAAAAAGCCAGGAGAAGCAGAAACGGCAACTAATACAAGAGGAGGTCCGAGCAAATATTGAGGATGAAAGGCGATACATGGGAGGACTAAGCCAGCAAGATGCATGGACACGATGGGATAATTTTTTTATGGCGAAACATAAGCTGGTTGAAGTTCTGGCACTCCAACGCCAGGCGAATAAAATTCCTTGTGGAATCCGTGTATGATGTGCTACCGAGTCCTGCGAACTTGTTTACATGGGGGAAGAGTGAAATACCATCATGCCATCTTTGTGCCATGAAAGGCATGCTATAAAATATTCTGAGTGCCTGTCCTGGTCAGGGGAGGTACCGTTGGAGACACGATCAGGTATTTAAGATACTAGCAGACACAGTAGATGCTGCGATCCGTGCTAGCAGTTTCAGGCCAGAAATGAAGTTAATTTATTTCGTCAGAGCAAGCGACATCCCCTCCCCTCCCAGCACAAACACCAAATAGTTGCATGTTCTCATCAGCCCAACATTGGCAATTGAGAGTAGATCACTGGAAGCAGTTGAAATTTCCCTACACCCGGATTTAGTTATCTGGTTAACTACCTCAAAGCAAGTTGTATTACTAGACTTTATATTCCCTTAAGGAAGCTCGAAAAATACCAAGAGCTGGTAGAACAATGCCGAACGATCAAATAGCGGGCAGTATGTTAACCTATTGAGATCGGCTGTCGAGGTTTCGCAGGAATATTCTTATACATAACTCTAAGTCATTTTGGAATGATGGGAGAAAAAGAAAAAAAAGCCACCAAGGCGATTTCAGAATCGGTTTAAAAAAACTTCGAGATGGTTATGGATTAAAAGACTAGATCCATGGATCTCAACTACCAACTATGGGTATTGAAGTGCTACTGTAGGAAAAAGATTTTTTTTAATAAAGAGTTATAAAAAAGGAGGGGAGGACTGGTGACTTACCGGTTGGAGCTGCTGGTTGAGTCGAGGGAGGTTCTGGCACTTGTGATTGAACACGAGGTCAGAAAAGGATTGGATTATATGGTGTCCTGTCGGAAGTTGGGAGTGAGGAGGCATAACAGCGCCTATATAGTGGGCTTCCCTCCCCGTTCAGATTATCTTTGCTCCCGTGACCAAACAACGGATATAGAAGTTTTTCACGGAGTACTTGTTACCAGACCCCAGGCAGGAGTGGGTCGCAAGGGATTATTCCTTTTGCAACCCCGACTGGTCAGCTTGCTCCACCTGGGTCACCAGTGTTTACTATTTATTTTTTCTACATAGTTTGTGTGGGGGGAGGTAAAATGAAAAAATGAAGGGAAAAAATTAGGGTGTGAACAATGTTGATGATTCTTACCTGTTACCTTCAACCGAAAAGTATTGTTTGCGATCGCGCGCCTTTTCAGGTGTTAGATCCGGAAGAGAGAAAAAAAATGAGATTTCGGTTGTTCACGTTTTATTTAGTCACAACCGAAACGGAAGTGACGTATGTCACTTTCATTGGTAACTGACTGCTTATAATATCAACAGCATAGGCTGTAGTAATTGCGTGTTCTTTGTGTGTGTGCGCATGTCTCATGTAGACCATGAATTCCATTTATATGTTGCAGGTACTTAAAGGATTTTGGGTACCTGGAAAAGCATGACAAACCATCCCAGGTAAGTCAGGCCAGATTTTGCCTTGTTTTGAAAAATAGATTATCTTAGCTAGAGTATGTAAGGTCACTGGCTCCCCTATTATCTTTTTTTTAGTACCCCGATTTTTGTTTACCCCCTTCCTATCCCCATTAGATGACAAATTCAAAGATCTCCAGATGTTTGAATTGTATCCCCCCTCCCATTGAGCTTTTATTTCGACTGGTGAACTAGTTTTCTGTCATTGGTCAGTGAGGCGGATACCCTTACTAATGACCATTTTATTTTTATCATGTATGTTTTATTTTATTCATTGCATTTCGTCGGGATTTCTTTTTACTTTTAAATAAAATTCAATCACCCCCTCTCTCACAATATGTAAATATGGGATTATTTTAGACCAGCCTTACCTCTCCATTTTTACAGCCTTGTATCATGTTTGTAATTTTTTTGCAATAAATAATGCGTTTTTTTTTGTGTGCAGAAAGATATTGTGCTGAGTGGATTTTTAGTGTGTGTGTGGGGGGCGGGGCTACAGGATATTTTGTCGGAATTGCCCTTTTTGTAGGGTCGCTTGGGAGAACGAGTATGATGTTTGAAGACCTGAAACTCATCATGTTCCCAATAACATCATTGATGAGGTGACCATGCACATTTTTGGGGTGTACGATTACGAATTAACTTGGTATAGTATTTATTTTTCAAAAAATGACTACCTGTAGTATTGACTATTTTTGAAAAATACGTTATATTAATTTTATTATACTACGGGGTTTTGTGTTGATATATTGAGCTATATACTCTAACAAAGAATTAAGGAACTTTTTTTTTCTTTAAGATATAAACCAAAATGGCGAGAATTTAGTCAAAAATAAATTTCACCCGCTCGGAAAGTTAATTTGTGGGTACTGATAGCGCTGTTTTCTCCAGATATAGACACAACTTGTAAGCGGTTAGCAGGTAAGAAAAAATATGTCAACTTGTAGAAATACTGCAAAGTTTTAATTACGGTTTATCTTCAAAAAAATACTTGTTATATTAATTTTATACTACTATTCTTTTGTGTTGATATTTTGAACATACAGAATTACGGAAAGTTTTTTCTTTAAAATATAAACCAATAATACGAGAATTTGATAAAAAATGCAGACCTCAAAGTCGTCTTGGAATCATAAGAGAAAAAAAGAGAAGAGCCATCAAGGCGATATTAGAATCGGCTGAAAACCCTTGTGCGTGGGTATGGATTAAATGATCAGATCCATGGAGCATTGAGGTGCCACTAAAGAAAACAAAAGGATTGTTCTCAATGAAGTGTGGGGGCAAATGAAAAAAATGGAGGAATTTAAAAAAACGGGCTGGGTGAACAATGTTGAAAATTCTTACCTGTTACCTTCAACCGAAAAAATGTTTGCAATCGCGCGCCTTTCAGCGTGTTAGATCCGGAAGAGGAAAAAGACGAGATTTCGGTTGTGCACGTTTTATTTAGTCACAATTGAAGCGGAAGTGACATATGTCACTTTTCATTGGTCACTCACAGCTACTAATATCAACAACAGAGGCAGATTCGTTTCTTTGTGTACAGAAAGTTATTGTGAGTGATTTTTTTTCCTTTGCTACAGGATATTTTGCCGGAATTGCCATTTTTGTAGGGTTGCTTGGGAGAACGAGTATGATGTTTGAAGCCATGAAATTCGTCATGGTCCCAATAACATCATTGCTGAGGCGATCCTGCACACTTTTTGGGTGTACGATTACGAATTAACAAGGTATAGTATTTATTTTCAAAAAATGACGGTGTAGTATTGACGTATTAAAAAAAATACGTTATAATAATTTTATTATACTACGGGTTTTTGTGTTGACATATTGAACTATATACTCTCAGAACATAAAGAATTAAGGAACTTTTTTTTCTTTTCTTTAAGATATAAACCAAAATGGCGAGAATTTAGTCATGAATAAATTTGATGCCCTCGGAAAGTCAATTTGTGGGTACTAACAGAGCTGTTTTCTCCAGAAATAGTCTCAACTTGTAAAGATACTGCAAAGTTTTAACTATTAAAAATAAAACTGGTATATTAATTTTATTATACTACTGTTATTTTGTGTTGATATTTTTAACTATATACTCTCAGAATTTCTTTTCTTTAAAATATTAATCAAAATGGCGAGAATTTGATCGAAAATGAATAACTAGTAGAACATGAAGTTGATCCACGGGGTCGAATTGAAATGAAAAAGGAACTTGTGAAGTTTTATTAAGTAATAATTAAAAAAGTATAATGATAAAAGCGACGAGGAGGAAAAGCGAAGAACAAAAAAGGGAGAAGGAGAAATTAACACACACACACACACACACACACACACACACACACACACACATATATATATATATATATATATATATATATATATATATATATATATATATATATATATATATATATATATATATTGTGTGTGGGAGAAGGTTTTTTATATTACGAAAAGGAAAACTCTTATCAAAACTACTCGTATAGCAACAGGAGTCTTACCTCCGCGTTAAAACAAGCATACGGCCTCCATAATCATTTAGTAATATTTCTTCGGTTCGTCACTGGGTATCAGATTCAGTGGGAGGAGAGTATCATACGCGTCATACAAGCGTGTAGCATGGGAAACCATGTGAAGCAGCATGGTGGATGTAAGGCAATGCGGATGAACCCATAAGCGGTTCAACGACGCGCTTCACCAGATGCTGGGTGGATGAACTTCATAGGTCAACGGCTAGGATCCAACAGTTCTGTCAGGAAACTAATATTACTCATCTCAAAGGGTGGCGTATTTTAATGAGATAATAAAAACAGCTCCAGAAAAATTACCATGACTAAAGTGGGTCATTTTGAGCTCATATCTTCTTTTAATAATGGAGATTACGTCTCTATTTCTCTGTAACCAAAGGTACATCACTGCTTACGTCACACTATCCAAAATCGTCTTAACATAGAATAAATACACTCAATATTTGGACATGCAACTTTAAACGTTCCTCGTTGTTTTTTAAAACAAGTTTTAATAAATACCTGCCCGGTATTATATATTTATATAAAGTTTGTTTTATCTTATATATTTAAAGTTATCAGAACTAAGTTTCCATTTCAAATTGTTTTATTTTTTTACTCCTTTTATAAATTTTATGATTTTAGTTATCGGTACAAACTCTCTGACATTAAATTTTTTAACCCCCGCCTCAGGTAATATCTTTCAAAAAATAATTTTTACGCCACCAGAGGGGTTTCTTTTTTTTTCTTTTGTTAGTGTACCTAATATGACCTTCAGAAAACGTATTTTTAGAAATGAACATAGGAAAAGGATTACGTCACATGTCTCAAAAGGCTTTAGATAATTTACTAGTCTTTTTATTTATATCAGCTGGCAATTTTTTCTTTTCTTTTTTCCAATTTTGTTTTTGCTGTTATTGATAGATGCTTAATTGAATATAAGACTAATTAAAGTCGATATTTCTATTTGGCAGAAATTTGTTTTGACATAGTACATTACAAATCAAATCCATATGATTCCAATGAAAATATACATGATAAATAGAGCTTGAATTTGATATTCACGCATAAAAACGTCAAATATGATGCGTCATGAAAATAGTCTGAAGAATGTTGAGATGCGATGTATATTCCAAAAATGTGTAGCTTCGGTACTTCTGTGTAATATATTAAATTGAGTCTAGTCGTAATTTTAAAGAACTTTAATACTGTTAAAGATAATAAGTTTCTAATAGCAAATTTGCAGAAGTGGCTTGATAGAAAGTGTGGTCCCGAAATTACTGTAAGAATTATACGGTTACCACGAACACTATCTAGATGACAGTAGATTTATTTGTAGTATTTGGATAATTCGGACTATTGTTCTCATCTTTGTTATCTGCACAACGTTTCGGTCGAAGTGACCTCCGTCCTTCTTCAGGTATTTCTTATCGGATTATGGAACCCCTTCCTCGAACTTGGGAACGTTCTCTTCGAACTTGGGAACCATCTTGTCATAATTGGGAGCCTTCACGGAACTTCGAACCTAACTGTTTAGACTGTTCTAATTCCGTTAACAATAACTGAGTACAAGTGTTAAGATGTGTTAACTATTTTATGTTACTGTCGACCTTGACCAGGATTGAACCTGCAGCCTAGAGATAAGTGTCACTTAGAACTGTATTAACTCAATGACTATATCCACTACGCCATGTGTCCAATTCGATTTCCAAATGTCCAAGGAGATTTATTAAGATAAACTGCTCTTTAAAAATGTAACAGTGTTTCATTTCATTTGTCATGGATTAATGGCCATGATCTGTCACAATTTTGTCATTCTCTAGTAATTAGGTCACTATAAATATGAGAATAATTTATGAATGGTCTTCAATTTTGAGTTAAAATACACTCACTTAATATTAGATAATATGACTTCTGAATGATGTGCTCTGTTTCTTTTATCAAAACTGTGTTGGAAATAACTTGTTTATATTGGTTGATTCTCAAAATGACAAGTGACATCTCATATCCTCAACATTATAAAATATGTATCATTAATCTTATTTTCAAATAATCGCCACAGTGTCTCTTGCTATTTTTGTCGTTGAATTTGTTTGCTTTAACTGTCTCTTTTGTCACACGAAAAAAAAAGATTAGCTGTACCCAAACAACGCTATTAAAAACACTGATGCGTGGTGCGTATCATATCATCGTACTTTTCTGCCCATTAACTTTCTTTTACCTCACTTTTTGAAACCTTAGCCTCTCCTAGTAACTATAATAAATAAATAATCGCATATTCATTTTACCTAAAGTTCTTTTCTCTTTTATAATTCGAACATGAATGCTTCTATAAAAAAATACCAATAAAGAAAGCCGAGTTAATTGAGCATTTAGTGTAAAATATAAGAGCGACATGGAACATTATCTACTTCAACAGTAAAACCTTTTTTCTATTTAACCCAAAACTGGCAATTCGACACAGTCTTAAAACTCCACCTTAAACCTGTTGTCTTATCAGTGCACGTTTTTTAAATTTTTACAGATAACATTAGAGAATACGGAATCTTTTTAAAAATTCTTATACATTTGCTCAGTTTTAAACGTCTGAGTTTAGTGTCAGTTATATTTACATGATTCGTTTCATGCTTATAAATTAAGAAAACTCGCCAACAAACAATCGGGATTTTATGCTTGCAACACTGAACTGTTTTTCTTTTGTGGTGAACTAGGATGTATTACTCTACCGAGTGGTCATTACTTCGATTACTAATGTTAACAAGACACGATTTTTTATTCTTAACTTTCCGTTGAGTGCAGAAAAAATCATAGGGAAAAAGTTATGCAAAAAGGTAATAACATCCATTTCTAGCTAGAAAATCTTTAGCTATATGTTTACTTTATACGGCCAATATAAATAGAATAAAGTTTAGGTTTAGCTAATACGTCGGGCAAAAAGAAAGAGTTCAGCTTAGCATTATACTTACAATGTAAATATAACTTTTGTTTAGAACCTTTAAAATTTCTTAGAATTTTCCAATACTAATATGATAAAAACATGTTTCAGGCCCTCATAAATAGCCAAATAAACTTAGCATAGCTCTAGCCGTTCTTGATTTATATGATGACAGAAAAAACATTTGTGGAATTATAAAGAGATTTGTATGCAGTTTCTGCATATAAATTTCTATAAGGAAACAGTCTCATTTGATTTATACACCATATGATATTGATATAATTCCTTCATACTATACAAATATTCTTTTTATAATTTTAAAGTAACTTTTTAAAATCATAAGTTGACAAAAATCATCTATTTTGTTTGAATTATTTCATATTCATTTTTTCATTTGATAGTAGCTCCTGTGAAAAACATTCAGAGTGAACAAGAAAAATAATAGTAAATAACACTTTGGTATGAATCGTACGAAAAGAAATATTTTCAAATATGTGAAACTATCATACTATAATCAATAAAAAGTAATTCAACCAAGCAAATTTCTAACGCTTGGGAAATATTCTTCACATACGAAATTCAAAGAGATAGTAAATACTATTAGTGGATAGCAGAAACTGACCAGAAAGAAACATAAATCAGATACGATTAAGTAAGAAAAGGACACCAAACAGATAATCGTATTTGATTGATATGAATAATGAAAAGAAAAATGCAAAAGAGTTGCTAGAGATATCCAAGGACGCACAGTGAAACTGAATGAGAATTAGAAAACAAATAAATATGAGAAGCAACGAAAAAGGTGTCCATTCCGATTGGATAAATGGAAACTGTTTCGAAGACCATTACAAAAAGATTAGAAAAATGAGAGATCCAAAGATATGAGACACTTCAATCCATGGTACTCTTGAGCTTGATGAAAATATTCTTTAGTGTTGGAGACTTCAGACAAACTTACAGTTACTTTGTTCCCAACGATAAGCAGCAGAAGATTAAAACCATTATATATATATATATATATATATATATATATATATATATATGTGTGTGTGTGTGTGTGTGTGTGTGTGTGTGTGTGTGTGAAAAGTTTTTAGTACAACATTTTATTAGTGGCTTAAAAAGACCAAATATTTGGTTATCGATTAAAAAGAAAAAAATCCAAGAAAACAATAGACAAATGACTAGTTTCGTTCTTTGCTCAACAAAGCTAAATATCGAAGAGAATAGAATTAACTAAGAACGATTAAGACACCATTAAGACAAATGGGACCAGTAAGAAAAAAACGATTAAGAGAAAAGGAATAATCCCTTTCTTTTGTCCATAAACGGTGAGGGAAAGGGTTATAATACAGTATATGTAAGATCTAAGATTTTCAAATGGTAAAAGGAGTGCGACTTGCTCACAACAGAGAACCAATCAACACTGAATAGATTGGCGTAACTACGATTATTGATAAGGTGTTTTAGGACCGGGTTAGCTCAGTCGGTAGAGCGTTCTGCTAGAAACCACAATGTTCCTAGTTCGATATCCGCCCTCGCCAACTCAGCGTATGAGTAGCACAGGGATCTGTGCGGTAAAGTAAGGAGCTGATGGTAGGTGTGGCGCTCCACCTCAGATGCTAAAATAATCTCCTTGGTCTAGCTCTAGTGAAAAGGGGATAGACTCCCTCGCTGCATGGCTGATACCGACATTAGGCTGCCCCGACGACTTAATTCATTGAACAAAGAGCGAAACTAGTCAGCTAGCTCATTTGTTTCTATTTTTCTCCTCCACCTCTATTGTTTTTCTTTATTTTTTCTCATCTTTTAATCGATAATGAACAAAATATTTGGTCTTTTTAAAGCATATATATATATATATATATATATATATATATATATATATATATATATATATAACAACCATTGAAAAATAAGTTTGTAGAAATATTTCTTGGCTATACTTGAGATGGGAGAGTCGACGTCCTATTTCTTGTTACTGTAAGCATTATCTGAACTTCTGACACTCCCCAATTCGTGCAATATATCACATTTTGAATGCCTCCATTTTAGTTGTCCTTGAGAGGAATAACCTCATCTTAAGGCCAAAGCTATTTACAATACCAACAAAAACACACACATCAGTATTAACCTTACTGTACATAAGCGAACACTCTTCCGTGTAATTACTCAGACGGTATTGAGTGAGCTTGAGTATTGTGTGACTGTCTCATTCACAGCAGACAGTATGGACAAAGATTTCATCACCCATGTTTTGTCTATTCAGATTTGTCTCTCACAAAACAAAAATAACCGTTGAAAAGAATGAAATTTTATATTGTGAACAAAATTACAGAGGACGCTATGTGGAGGCCGATGTCAATTCTGACAGTGGAATTTGCAGACTGTTTTGAAGAAAAAAAGAATGCAAGAGATATTGGGATAAGCGTATAAGAAAATAAGACCAATGAAACTAAAAAGAAACACATGAAAATACGTTTCTATTACACTTGTTACAACACAACGACGAGATGAAAAAGCAACCAATGAAAATACACACCCACAAAGTGCACTAACCTTCTTTCATTACGACTCGGTATTAGAAATATGTTAACTTGTATGGGGTAAAATCTACATTCTGTTTTTTTTTTATTCAAGATTTTTAATTTAGATTTCCAAGAACTTTAAAAAAAATTTCCTAGAACATTTTTTATTTGTGGTTTATTTTGTGAATTTATCTGATCTTTGTGGCCATTTGAAAGCCAGTTTTGTTGCCAAAAAATGTGATCAGCATTTTGTTTTTCTAAGGCAGCGTTTCTCAACCGGGGTTCCCCAGAACCCTAAGGTTCCGCAAAAGATCCCTAAGTGTTCCACAACAACAAATGTGATAAGCTAATGTATTTTTGATTTTGTTTTATTTAATCTCATATACGTAGTATTACTAAACACGATGCAGTAATTATCTGTTTTCGTTGTTTACATTTATGTTATAGGTATATTATATTGGTTATTTATATTTATTTTTTACGTTTGAGTTTAGGTTTATTTGTGAATATTTCTTGTCTATACTTGAGATGGGAGAGTCGAAATCCTATTTCTTGTAACTGTAAGCATTATCTGAACTTCTGACACTCCCCAATTCGTAGCATCTCCCTGATGAAGTATTATAAACGAATAGTATGAATTTTATTTAGCATTACCGAAAAATTTGACTAAGAAGTATTAATTTTTCCTTAAAGCAGTTATTCAAAAATATATACTATACTTACCACGGGAACTACGATTGAAATAAGATGAGAAAGATATGGTATATAATTCTGTTGTTTCTTGAGACATGTAATTTATTTTAAGTGTTACGCAAAGGTAAAAAGGTTCAGAAACGTTGCTCTAAGGAGTTGAAGTTGATTATCAAGAATATTCACAACTAATGTACTCAATTATAAAAAAGATTTTGACGCCTTTTTCAAGAAAAATCACCAAGGGAAAAATAAAAAATTGTAATGTGTATAGACTTAAAGGTGTTTGGTTGAGAGTTTTGAATACAACTCTCTTACCTCCAACATCGATTGTCTCTTTTTTCATAAAAGATCATATTCCAGATATAGGCGACACGACGAGTCTCAGTTGAGTGAATAGATGATTGATGACCTGACACTCACCTAATTATGCCAGGCCCACCCCGCAGATTATATAAAGAACACCAGAATAGACTATTAAAAGGTCATTTTTACCTTTTATTCCTCTATATCTATGCTTATTTTCAACCAAAACAACTACTACTACCACCACCACTAATAATAATACATCTATTTTTTATGGTTAGTGTCTGAGTAAATTTATACCCTAACAAAATGCCCTCAAATCGTCAGATCATTTTCAACCAAGTGCTTGCACCTGTCAAAATTGTACTCATTTCACCTGTTACCCACCGAAAAAAAATGGAATTATAAAAATAAATGTATTTTTTACAAGCTAAAAAAAGCTATATTCTTTTATGAAAATGCAACACCCACTGGTTCTTTTATTTTTATAATGCAGATGTTAATTTCCTTGGAAATATTAAATAAAATAAACAAATTTTCTTTGTGGGAATATATCTTATAACAGTGTATAATAAAACTGGGTGGTATAATGGTTAGCAAGTAAAGTAAAATTGGAGTGGCCTATTGTCGGTATCAACCGGAGAGCGAGGGAATCTATCTTGCGCTAGACTAGGGAGATTGCTTTTGCAGGAGTGGAGCGATTTAGTGCCCACTTTACCACAAAGCTCAGATTACGCAATCTGTGCTACTCATGCACTGAGTTGGCGGGGACCGATATTGAACCAGAAACCTTTCGATTCCTAAGCAGATGCTCTACCGACTGAGCTAACCGACCCCTTTGACTAGCATACCATTTATAGGGAGATCAATTCTTACTGGGAGTTCCATTCATCTGGCCTTGTGCCAAACTAAACGAAGCTAAGTTTAGTAAATGACAACTTCGGTGAACTAAACATAAGAGAAAGTAAAAAAATCAATCTGTGACCCTTTAAAAACTAAACATAAGAGAAAGTAAAAAAATCAATCTGTGACCCTTTAAAAAAGTTTTATCTTAATATATTTACATCTTTTAATTTATAAGTTTTATAATTAAGTGTATAGCATGGTCTGTCTATAATTAGTTACAAAATCATTAGTTTGTATGTGAATATATACATTTACGTGTGCACACATGTAAATACGTACGAGTACAGGATATGTAATTTTGTATGCGTGTATGCATTTACCTGTTCAGGTTTTTATTGATGATTTGGTTTATTTCAACCTTCATGGGTTATTTAATGCCAAAATGTAGAACAGTAGTGGTACTATTTAACCCATAGCTCAAGAAGGAGGGGATTCATGATTTATTGAGTGAATGCGTATCTAAATATCTTTGTATTTGTAAATGTACACAGGATGACAGGAGTACAAAACAACAGGGTGCGATGGGTAAATTGTCGTCTAAATTATGCAAAAATGAAAATAACACTGACATCTCACTTTATCCGATATATTTACCAAAATTACATGAAAATATCTTGAAATACTATAGATTAAATTTATTCAAAGAAATTGCCATTAACTTCAACCATGGTCCCCAGATGATTTCGGAATATCCTGCTAGACTTACCGGCGGTCTCCTTGTTTAAATTCGTAAATACTGTCGTAACGACCTTACCTTCAATTCTCCTTTGGTGTTGCCCGGAATTTTGTTGATCTCTCACATAACTGTGCTCTACACGTAAACATAAAGGAGATTACGATTTGGAGACTTAGACTACCAGATGTTAGGGGTGATATGGTTGCAGAAATTTTCTAACAATCAACACTGCTTTTCTGTTTGTATTGCATAGTGTGGAGTCCTGTTACTGGACCTAGGATCTTCCAACAGCCACCCTCTCGACACAGAGTGGCTCTACCCCCTCCATGTACTTGATGTAGGCCTCCATGTTAACTCTGAGGCCATGTGGGGAGATGAATGGAGTTATAACGTCACCATCACGACTGATCACCTCAAACACAATTATGTGGACTGGGTGTTTGCTTTTCATTGCTATTGTTATATCCTGTGGGGGACAGATCTAGCCAATGGTTGTTCCGTAAGTTCACCACCAGATCCTAGCAAAACTTTTGTTTGTTAAAAAGCTTTTCCTTCATCTCTTGTGATTAAAATTACTCTTTCTCATCTTATATGCGAAATAGCAAATGTCTTCATACATTACATATCTGAGAAGAAACTCAGACACTCCTATATCTCTGACTATGGGCCTGATTGACTTGTTGGCGTCGTTATCAAGCATGGCCTGGATCTCAGCAACAAATTAGGGAGTTCTTTTCTTATCATAACGATGAAAGTGTGGCTGTCGAGCTGCCGTACTTTCATAATCACCACAGGACTTATCCAATTCTTTTTAATCCTCTGCAGTTAGATTGATATCCAAACACTGGGAAATCTTCGTATTGGAACTTCCGACGTAAATACTAAACAGTACAGAATATCGGTTTCAAATTTCTGGAGGGGTAAATTGTGTCATGGTGCTGCTTTTTCCACAGACAGTACCTAACTATCTCTATTTTGCTGCACAGTAAACAAAACCTGAAACAAACAAAGCGCCTGTGCAAAATTAATAATTTAAAACAGCTATACTTTATTCATAGCAATATATATATATATATATATATATATATATATATATATATATATATATATATAATTGTGTGTGTGTGTGTAGATATAGGAAATACAAAGAAAAGGGATAGCTAAAAGTTATATAGTATACTTATATAGTATGTTTTCTTCCAAACTCTAAAACATTTGCCGAATCCCTTCACGATATATGAAACCATTTGGGAAATGGAACATGACAATTTAGAAGTATCATTCACACACACACACACACACACACACACACACACACACACACACACACACACGTGTGTGCATATATAAATCTCAGTTACAACTCAAACATTCCAAGATATATATATATATATATATATATATATATATATATATATATATATATATATATATATATATATATATATATATATAATGTGTGTGTATGTGTGTGTGTAATGATTGTATATAACTTACAAGAGTATCAATTTAAAACGGATTTCAGATGCTTGACAGTTTTGGGCAACGTGTAAGGGGGAAAAGAGTGATACCACTGAGTCACTTATCGAAAGGAATTAATTTTTCTATATAGGTCTATCTTTATCTGTAGAGCAGTACTGTAAGATTATCTATTTTATTGTACAAAAGGATCCCTGAATTTGCCTTCTGTTTATTTTCTGTTACTCCTTTATCTCTCCTGTTGTCTTACATGTTAACTAAATTTGTCAAGTATTGTGAAAACATTTCTTTCTACATTGATATCCTTGTAGCTTTCATGCAAAGCGTAGTATTTGTCTTATAAAAGAGTGTGTTGCTGAATGAAATAAATAATATTGATAGAGAAAAGTTGAGATAAATAACATCATCAGCAGACATTTACAGAGCAAGAATTACATTCCAAGGTTTTACCGGAAAGTGACGCATGTATTACAAATGGAAAAAATCTTTCCTACAAGTATAACACTTCGGATTTTTAGAAACCTGATATAAAGGAGGGAAAGTTAGAGAAAAAAAAAGATATTTCGAATAGTCTCAGTAATTGATAAGATAAATCAAAATATGCTTCCTTTAAGTATCTTGGATTTAAAAAATCAACTACCAAGATCCCTAGTAAACATCATCATATTTTTGGATTACAGTTTTATTGTATAATAGGAATATATACCGGCATCTTCAAGCATAACTATGAGTACACGTGCTTGTACGCGTCTATATTTGTTTTATCAGCGTTTCTTATATAAGGTGAGTCGATGCATGTGAAACGTGCGTATTTTAAACATTTTGTCCAAGAATTTTCCATTTTTATTATATGTTGAACTTAGATTGGTATTCATTCATTTTAAACTCGTTTTTCATATTGTAAACTAGAAGCGGCTACCCAGCATCACCTTGGTAGAGGGGTGGAGCAAAAAACCCTCGTGTATTGATTTATTTATTTTTGATGTTTACAATGCTGGTCATTTTTAAGTAGAATTTCAATGCTATCTCTATGAATATTTTTATTTTTGAATACACCAAATGCCCTTTATATATATATATATATATATATATATATATATATATATATATATATATATATATATATAATAAAGTTTTTGGTATATACGTGTCGATCTATAACTCAGAAAAGAGGAGTCACTCAGATTTGAAATCTTGCATATAGATTAATAACCTTCTAACTAGGAAACACGCCAAATTTGGTTATTGATTTTTACTAATTAAGGGATATAATTAATTGATTAAGCCAAAATCACCCAATTTGCGGAACTGTCCGTATACCAGCACCTGCTGATAATAAAATATTGTTCGCTGGCTGACTTTTTGTTACAGCGATTCCAGCAGTGAAGTTTAATTTTAGTGAATAAATTTTGCAGTCTAAGCCGTCCCACTCAGTATTTATCACCTATTCTTTGTCCAATCTTTAAAATATGTATATGGTTGGAAAGAAAGTAATATAATCTTTCTGAATATGTAATTTCTATGCGTTTTTATCAATTGAATTAATTTTACAGCGAGTTAAAAAAAATTGGCTTCGGAGAGCTGATAAGTATGATTTTTTTCTCAGACTAAATTTTAAGGAAAAAACAAATTCTTTTTTCTCGCCTATTTACGGTTCAATCTTCTTTAAGATATTTATATGGTTCAAAAGAGAATGAAATAATCTTTCTAAATATGTTTTTATCAATGGAATTATTTTTTACGAGTTAAAAAAATAATATTTTGCTTCAGCCAGCCTAGAATTCGTAGTATAATTTTAGCATAAAATCAAATCTTATTTATCGAATATTTCTGTTCCTATCTTAAAAATATTTATTTGGTTAGAAAAAAAATCTTTCTAAATATTCAATTAGTATGTCTTTTCATAAATTGAATTATTTTTTACAGCGAATTAGATAACAAATCAAACGAAGACATTTAGCGACAACTCAACTTTTTAAAATTAATCCCGTCGTTCGTCAATTGTAAACAAAGCCTTTTTTATTTTTCATAATCGCGTTAATTTATTTATTTTAATATTAGAAATACAAATAAAATCATGATACTAATGTAGAATAGTGCGCAAGAGATAATACCATTAGATTACCTAATACATTTCACTGAAAACTCAAATTGTTATCAAATTTATAATATAGTATACTTTACTATAATAATTTGACATTATATCGGAAAATTAGGGTTACCCAGAAAAAACAGAACCCACACATTTCGTAATAAAACTGTTAATTTTAACTAGGGGGGGTTTAGGAGTTGGGGTTGGGGTTTAGGGTTAGTTTAATGAGAAAATAAATAATTAAAAAAATCATATAATAAATAAGCAAATTCTGCAATAAGACTGTTAATTTTAACTAGGGGGTTTAGGGTTAGGGTTAGGGTTGGGGTTTAGGGTTAGTTTAATGGGAAAATAAATAGATAAATTGGGTTCTGTTTTTTCTGGGTCACCCTGTAATATGTTTTAATTTTCCGACCGATTTGCAAGTTTAGCCATGTGATGTCATTCCCTCATATCTGATTAAAAGAAAATTCCCTGACGGATTAAATTAAGATCGTTTTTACGTGTTGATTTTTATGGGTCATCCTGCGAGGACCGAACTCGGTATTCAGTAGTAATAGATCTGCAAACGATTATTAAAACATGTTTTTATCTCCTCTACCCGGGCATCGCCGGGTAGCCGCTGTTAGTATAAATATGTGTGTGTGTGTGTGTGTGTGTGTGTGAGAGAGAGAGAGAGAGAGAGAGAGAGAGAGAGAGAGAGAGAGAGAGAGAGAGAGAGAGATTTACAAGCATCTATCTTTATTCAGGCCACTTTTAAAATCATTTTTGCCGAAAATCCTATGATTCAGAGGATTCGTTCTTTTTTTTTTTTCTTTTTTAGATAAAAATACATTGTGAACCTTCATTAATAATTCTAGTCCGTGTGATATATTAAGTACCTGCTATTCGTGTGATTTCTCCACTGGCCTATATTTTAGAAATTTATAAAACTTATCAGAATGAGTCAATAAAAAGTGTTCTCTGCAATAGATTCATATCTTGTTTACTAAATCCTTCCTTAGTGACCTTCAATCCTGTTATTATAATCTAACCTAACACAGTTTCGTGTTTTTTTTTCGTCCATTTCTGTTTTGACCTCCTCCCTCGGCAATACACCAAAAGAAAGAATTAAACTGTGTTAGATCAGTCCAGATGGCCCCCTTCGTTAAAAACGACGTAAAAAGCATTAGCCCTATGAACAGTGTCTCTATGACGCCAACTTGTTGAATGTCGGGAAGATGGTGGAAGATTTGACGTAGGTTAAGATAAACGTCGACAATTAGACTTTTAAAGCACTAAGAAAAAGGTAGGGTTATGTGTGGATTTTGAACTATAACTGTTCATGCAAGCAACGATAGCATCCCGACGGTGTAATTTGAGGAAATCTCCGTGCATAGTGCCGTTTATATAAGTGAGAACCCTAACGATAACACTTTATCTAGGTTCCTATCACATTCCACTAACTATAAATCATACGTCTTACTCTAGTTCCAAATTTTTAAAGAAACATTTCCTGTTGGAAGAAGCCATTTTTTTCAGGATTCAGCCAATCAAAAGGAAAAGAGAAATTTGTAAATTGAGACAGGAAAACCACCAGTAAACTAAACTTGGTTAAATAAATAAGGATCTTTAAAAAGGTCTCTCTCTCCCTCCCTCACTTTTCTACTCTCTCTCTCTCTCTCTCTCTCTCTCTCTCTCTCTCTCATATATATATATATATATATATATATATATATATATATATATATTGGAACTAAATCTCTTTCGTTCATAGCAACTTGATTAAATAAATAAAGATCTTTAAAAAGACACACACACATACACACATACACATACATACATACATACATACATATATATATATATATATATATATATATATATATATATATATTATATATTTGTGTGAGTGTGTGTGTGTGTCTTTTTAAAGATCTTTATTTATTTAATCAAGTTGCTATGAACGAAAGAGATTTAGTTCTACTAAAATTTCGGTGAGTTAACATAAAAAGAAACACATCTTTAGGGTTTCGACCTCCGTTTAAATCACTATTAATTTAAATAATTAGGTTGTTTTAATTGTTAAAATTATGCTCATGTCTTTAATTTTTGTTTCATATCCATTTCAGTTGACTTCATATTTCTCATTTATTGTGACAAAATCAGTTATATTGTTTCAAAGATTATACAAATATGCATCTCAATATTATAAATCTTAATCATATTTAGCTTCAATGAAACATGCATCAAAGAATGATTGGTAGCTAAATACACAATATATATATATATATATATGTGTGTGTGTGTGTGTGTTTTCGTTTCCTCTTTGTGTTTTAATGACCTTGAGACAAGTTGGTTAAGATTGAAAGTCTAACTTAGTATAAGCATTTCAACACCATTTAATAACTACTGTGTTCCCAAGCAACATTCATTTGATACACGTTAAATATTTTTCGTAATTGTATAAGTCGTCCCGCTTTCGAAAATGCGACCACAATATACAGATTTCATTTCACATGCACATATTCTCCGTCGCTGAAGAGACTCCGCTCTTAGACGTTTCATTTCTTAAAAAGAGTTTATGTAGCAGAAATGTTAAAAAATACTTTAGTAAAAATGTTTGAAGTTATTATTAATTTTTACAAGATGATACAGGCTTTTTAAAAAAATGAGCGGTGTGTTAGAAATTTGATAATAAAAGTACTTAAAAATGCATTGAATAATTTGACAACTGAATGGGTTTGTGATATGAGGTCGTTAGTAAACAATGGTGTAATGGACACAATAGGCACAATCGTAATGGAAGAAGCATTGACAGAGAGAGAGGAAAAACATACTTTTTTTTGCACTGAAGGATCTGATACACCTACAGCAACCATTCAAAATGAATACGTGGTTGCGTTAAATTGTCTCTTTGTTTAGCATTTAGTCCGCCGGTGGTTTTATAACCAAAAGCTAGGACACTTACACATAGTTATGTGTTCGTGCGTGTGATTTTTATATAAAACACAAGGGAAGCTATTTGATAATAAGATTGAACACTTTTCTTAGTTAGTTTGAAATAGCAAAAGAGATAATGTTTTCACAGCACAAGATTCTGTTTATCATAGTTTGTATATTCTTCAGATTTCTTACAAGGTGTGTTTTATTGCCAGTGAAACTATGACAATTTAACCCTGCACTTCAACGTAAAGAATGCTTAAGGATTTTTTAAAATCTAATGATTCATCTTTACGGACTGTTTAGTATAGATGCATAGTCATTGCATTTTTGACAAAATAAAACTCTAGTTATGAATATGTGTTTATGTGTGCGTGTGTGTCAACATTTGTACGTTTCGAGTGTGCATGCGCAGAGAGAAAGTGAGAGAAATTATACCTATGTATGAATTTGTTGGGGGGGGGGATATCGTATTACTAATAAAAGTCACCACCTGTTGTTGTTTGCAGTCGACACAACTATATCAAATATAATAGAAACCGACAGAGCATGGAAGATATACACTTAGTGACTGCGTGTATTAAATAATATATTTAAAAAATTGTAAATCATTATGATCGTATAATAAGTATATCGTGGCCACTATATATATATATATATATATATATATATATATATATATATATGTGTGTGTGTGTGTGTGTGTGTGTGTGTGTGTGCAACCATACGTTTAAAATAATTAGCTGTCATGAGTAGAAGATATCATTTAACTTGAATTAATAAAACTTTTCTTTGAATCTACAAGCAAGATAATGTATGTAATATAAAATACAATGTAACCAGTCTCGCTTAATTGTATTCAAGTGGAAATATCAGATCCTTCTATGATATAATCTTTATATTATTAGAAAAGAACACCGAAGAAAATTCTATTTTATACTTGTTCTTAACTTGAATTTAAAAAAATGATACTGTGTACTCTAGTATTTAGAATGTGTTATTAAATTCATTTATTTATACATTTTAAATATGATTAATTAATTAAAATGAGAAAAAATAAAATAAAAGTAAAATAAGAAATGTGTTTTTGATTTTATCACTAACCTAGGTACTATTCCTCCGAAAGGTGGTGTGCAGCCGATAAATCGTACTAGGCCTGTTGGGTAGACCACTACCGATTCTAATCAGCTAACTTGATTTCATGGGGGGGGGGGGTCTTTTTTAATTTTTTGATGAAACTCTGTTAATCATATTATTGATTTTTGAATAGTATTAACCTTCATCTAGTTACTTTTTACTAATAATTTTTGAGTACTATAATCCTTCATCTTACAATTCTAGTTGCTTATTATTACTAGTTTTAACTAGTACTATTTTACATCTTCCCAATTCTAGTTACTTTTTTTTTATTGCAATTCACTTAAGTTATCAATTCTCCTACAACGAGGAACAGCATGTACCGGAAACAAGATTAAGCAATTGTTTTCTATATCAATATCTACTGCATTTTTAATGCACGAATGATTGTTTGTAAGCATTTTCATCGGAATTACTTTAATACTTTCAATGAATACGCAAACCTTTATATATATATATATATATATATATATATATATATATATATATATATATATTGAGAAGTTTGAAGTTTTAGATATTGTAGGAATTTGTATATAATTAGTTTTAAACAAGTT
This sequence comes from Doryteuthis pealeii, assembly GCA_023376005.1. Classification (NCBI taxonomy): domain Eukaryota; kingdom Metazoa; phylum Mollusca; class Cephalopoda; order Myopsida; family Loliginidae; genus Doryteuthis; species Doryteuthis pealeii. The sequence goes on from CM042154.1 coordinate 55,010,201, forward strand.
TAAAAGATCATCACCTGTGTATGTAAAAGCAAATAACTAAGCGGTTAAACCATGGAAGCTTTGTGAAATTATAATGCAACCTACAGGTTAAATTGATGTCATATGAATGTTATATCATCTCAGGGGAACAAACAATTCCAAAGAAATAGCAGACAAATGTCTGTATTCAACAAAAGTTCCTGTGTGAAAATAAACAGATAACATCTGTAAAAGGACTGGCTAATACTGATGGAGACAGATTTACAAAAATATCCGGTATGAGCTGTGGTAGAACACGAAATATTAGGACATTATTCATAAAATTCAAATGATTTGCTATTCTAAGTAGTAGGACATGTTAAGGGAATTTAATTATTACTTACAGGACCTGTGGATATACAACAGTATGATGATTTAATTATTACAACGTTTAATGTTTACTTAAGAGCTATTTCTAAATACTTCAATATGTAAAAAGTATAATAATCTTGATTTACCTCTCTCACCGTTTTTTTATTTCTTTCCTTTTCATCTTTTCATTATGTTCGATTGAAACACTTTAGCGTTATCGCTTTCGCACGCTCACCCCCACTCTCTATCTTTCCCCTACTCTTTCTTCTTATTTTTATGTATAACATGTGTCTTTTCTTCCATTTCTTTATGATAAAAACGGAATGGTCCATTATTTAACTGATGTGACGACACTCATTAGAAATAAGAACTCGGCGAATAAGCAACACCAGATAATCAGGATTTACATGTTTGCATGTTATCTTGGAGGATTTGGACGGTCTCATGGGTGTTGAAAGATGATAACAGTCGTACAATTAAGGAACATGAGTATCAATATATAGATTATTCATAAAAATTCAAATGATTGGCTATTCTAAAGAATAGGACATATTAAGAGAGTTTAATTATTATTACAATTTTCCAAGGAATATTGTGTCTGTTTTCTTTTTGAGAAGGTAACGTATCAAATTCTTTTTTATTTCGATAATTTCTGCTTCTTTCAGATTGTTAATGTGCGAATCTGATTATTTAAAATCAGAGAAATTGACAATTGCTGTTAATCGTCGCTCTTAAGAAGTTCTTTAACGTTGTATTTTGTCTAGATTTAATGGATGTCTTCATAGTATATTATTTAAAAAGTGAAAAATGAAATGAGAACCGCTAAGTTAATCATAGCCAGACACAAAAACAAGTAAGAGGAAATTATCTTGAAAAACCATCATCCGGAATCCTACCTTATACTTGTGATCGATCAATTTAAAATTCTAATTTACGAAAAAGTCAATTATCCACACACACACACACATACACACACACACACACATACACACACACACATACATACATATACCAACATACACACACACACACATACATACACACACACAACATACAACATACACACACACACACACCCACACATACATATACCAACATACACACCCACACACCCACACACACATATACCGACATACGCACACACATACACACACACACATACCAACATATACACACACATACACCATTCAATAATTAAGGTGAATTTTGCAATACAATATAACGACTTTCATTTCATCCAAAGGAAAAGATTTTTGCTTTATTTTCCAGTATGATCTATAATCTTTCAAACACATTTTTCCTACCCAAAATCAATCTTTTTTATTCGTTCAGTATAGAAATCTTTTGCGCTGAATTTTTAACCATTTGCTCATGTTGCTCTTCACTTCATAATCGCTTGAAATCTTTGTTCAGATATTCTTTAAAGGGGCTAAACTAATGGAAATCAGAGGGGAACAGATCTTGAATTTTAGGAGTGAGTGAAAGCTGTTACAAACCAAACTGACGGATGGTTTCCACTGTTCTTGCAACGAAAACAGACTTTAGAAAGGACAAGGTAATCATGTATGATTTTGTGTGTTATACTCACAGAAATTCCAAGTTGTTCAGAAATGTCCTCTATTGTAACTCTACTGTTTGACAAAATGATCACATTAACTGTATCCACCATTTCAGGCGTGCTTACCATTGCCAGTTGTCTTGCCATTTCGATCTTCTTTAAACATTTTTTTTGTTGCTAAAGCATGTTTCTCCGTATACATCACACATTGTTCTGTAAATTTCACATGATTTGCACTTCTTTTCCACCAAACATGTTTATTCAATTTGGGGCACTCTAATTTTCCGCTGTTTTGAATAGCCCCAAAACAAATATTTTTCCGAGATCAAAATAGTTTTTGCTATAAACCCATTCCAAACAACAGTTTCCACGTATGTGTATGCGCATATATATATATATATATATATATATATATATATATATATATATATATATGGGGTTATTGTTTTTTTATAGCGACTGCTTTGTCTGGTGGTATATTTGGCGTTTTCATTTAGAAAATCCATGACCGACCTCTATGATTTATGGCGTATGATAGTACAATTCTATCTAATATCAATAAATAGTATATACTAACTCTAATTTCTTTATTTCAATATACCAGATCGACATCGATTCCAGATATACATTCCCTCGTTCGCATTTAACCATTGATATAATTACGTATGAGTAATACTCTTTGATTTTCCTTTTAACATATCTCTGACATCCTTAGTAATTATCTTTATACGTCGCTGCATTTATTACTTTAGATATCTTTCCATGGTTTAGGTATTATTCGTTTTAATGAACTGGATGTGTACTCACATGTTCTCTAACGGAAAGGGTTTTTAGTGTGTGAGTATGTGGGGGGGGGGTCTTTTGGCAGACCACCCTTTTTTTGCTTACATCATTTATCACATAAACAGTTGTTATTTTCTTATTGCTATTCGAGAGTCATTGACTATATTTATCCATTCGTATTATATTTTTTCATGATTGACCAAATATGAACCTCTCCAAATAGTCACCAGATGTGCTGTAGATTTTTATGTTATTATAATCAGCACTTTTCAAACCTCAGATTATGCGGTTGTTCGACGTTCGCTCTACTGCCTGGTTACATAGTTGGGTAGATTGGGCTCTTTAACCTTGATATGTCAACCGGTCTATGGAGAGGAAAACACTGAATTCAAACCTGTTAAATTCCACTTGAAAATTGATCTCACATTTTCTCTGGTAACAAAATATTTTTACACATAACAACTACCTCAATTCTAATAAAAAATAATATAAATAATTCATATCACCACATTATCGACACATAATGTTTTCAAATAGTCCTTAAATTAAGTAATGACGATAGTTATGATAAAATATTACTTAAAGAGAGGTGAATTACTATGTTAAAATGATTTCCATCAAAACATTAATATTTTGAAAGGATTTAAAATGTGTTTTATCTTTATATATAAACTATGGTTAAAAATTATATAAAAGAAAGTATTAGTTTAAATATTATTATTTAAGGTTAGTATACATATATCCTTAAATTAAATAATGTTGCACATGCACATTAAGAGACAGACAGACAGACAGACAGAGACAGACAGAGGAGGTAGAGATAGAAAAATTATTTACTAGTATTAACACAACGTTGTTCTATTTTGTTTGCATTCTTTAGTTGTCAACTTCCTTACTTTCACTAGTGTATTACCTTCTCTGATTCATAAGTCATTACACTTGGTACCAAGTTATGGTCAAGTTCATAATTCAACCTCCAAACAAACAGATTAATATATTCAAATAAAAAGATAAATAGAAACAGATTGGATAGATATGTATGTGTATGTATTTTCTATGTTTATCTGTAATGTGTCTACGTGCGTAGACATTTGTGTAATAATGTTTAGGTTTTTAAAAGATGCACAAATGTTCATATTTTCGTTGTATATTGATTATAATATGTAATTATACATTTTATTGTGTGTATATAAGTAAACGAGCAACAGCTTCTTTATTCCCGGTTTGTGGGCGAATAAATAAACAGGTTTATGTTTGCCTTCATATTTTTCTCTCTTTAAGCATGGATATGTGGGTAAGTCGAAGTGTGTGTGTGTGTGTGTGTGTGTGTGTGTGTGTGTGTGTGTGTGTGTGTGTTTATATTTATGCAGAACAACTTTTTACCCAAAACTTCTTTGAAAGTTTTTCATTGGTATTTTAGAACTCCACCCATTTCAATGTTTAAAGATTTTTAAAACATCTATTTTCTTATTTGCATATTGTTCTCATCTACGAACAAAGTTTCGGTCACTGTACCTCTGGCCTACTTCAGGTGTATTTTGTTGATAACCTTCAGTATAACAACCAAGATGAGGATATAAGTCCGAATTGTGTTGATAATGTAAATGATAACAACTCATCTCAGCGAGTTATTTTTTTCTTAAGATTTCTTTATAATATTACATTTTTTATTTTTTTATTTTATAATACTTTGCATTACAGAAATATAATTAATTTTTAGTTTTATATTTAATATAAACATTTAAATAAGGTTTGGTTCCCTATCAATCATATCATTTTTTATATATGATAAATATAAATGGAAACTTTTAAATTACACTTAAGATAGATCAGGATTTGATAGGTACAAAAAATCATTTTGTAACAATATTCTGTACTTTTTAATCATATACGTATGTTCGCAGATATTCTTGTATTTGTCTTCCCAAATTAAGGTCTAAAGAGGTATTCCGTTTTTTGCTGTTGGTCCTCTGTTTTTATTTTTTTAAAGCAAATACAGGAGAGAAATATTTTTCCCAAAGACAGCGAAGAAGAGTTTGATATATATATATATATATATATATATATATATATATATATATATATATATATATATATATATATTACTAAAACTCTAGTTTTACTTTTCTGTATTTTTTAGTAATTTCCTACTTATTCGTTAGTTGAGTATCATCTGAATATTCTTTGTGTTGTTATATTTGTTTTCCTGACAATTTTATTGGTCACTGATAGCAATCAAACCACAGGAGGTTCCTCTAACGGCAATTCCTTTGGTTAGACGATAGTTTTTCATTCACAACACGTGACTTTCCCCAATGTAGGCGTATCGCGTGGTGTTTGGCCTCTGTGCTAGTGACCTTTGTGATCTTGACTGACTTTGGTGTCAATAAGGAAGTCGTGCTGGTGCATACAGAAAAGTGTGAATGCAGTGCAGATGCAAAAGTTTAAATAGTTGTAGATGATAATCGAGATTGACGACACATTATTTATCGTCTTGTTGGTGGTTGGTCAGTACAACAACTTTGTAAACTTTTATTTGAATGTCTTTTCTCAAAGTTTTATTTCCCTCAACACGTTTTTGCGGTCAGCTAAATATATTGTTTACTTTGGTCATTCTGTTATCAATTCTTTTTTTATTATTCTTTTCATTTTTTTCTTTTTTACTATTTTGGTGTCTGAATATATAAAATCCTCAATTTCTGTCAGTTCTGTCTGGTTGATGAAGGTAAAAGTTGAATGATTCTCTATCCAGAGTGCAGGTTAATGGATTAGTAACAGTCTTTTTTAGATTTACTTAAAAAACAAAGCTCTGTAACCTTTGTAAAGCGAGATGCTATGTGTTCAGAGCTGACTCAGTTTAGGCAACTGGGATTGCGTCATAAGCGGCGAGAAATTGTCAAGCCTGGGTTTGAGTGGGCTTAAAGCTGCGTGAAGTTAAACAAACTATCCTTTATTCAAAAGACTATGTACAAATTTTCCTTCATATTCACATCATTCAGTATATCTTACTGCGTTAATCTCCAGAATTTAGAAAACAGTGTTGCATCGTAAAGGGGTGTAAAATAGTTGTTGAATATGATTTTGTAGCTGTTTCATGATGTTGGATGATCATGTTACGAAATTTCTTGAAAAAAACTTTCAATCTTGTATAGTATTATCCAATATCCTACCTTATTCATGGTGTTAAACGTCTTTGTCAGTTCAACAAAAATCTCCTTGGGTACCCAACAATGATATCGGTTTAATGAAAATCCTGGAAGAACAAAAATGATTAAAACATCAAGCACACATTGCACAATAATCCTTCCCCACACAAAAAGCAAACTTTCAACAAGATGCATGTAACAGCTTCTTTTTTTTAAATAAGAAATCCAAGGTTTTCAAAATTTTACGTAAAGAACTTAAATTTTCGGAAGAGCCTAACTTTGCGCTGATGTCATTGACTACCAAGTTTTCTACCAAACACTAAAAGCTGTATATGACTCTTCATAACAGATTCTTTTGAGCCCTTTTGAAGACAAGAGTGTATTCCTGCCTATAGACAAGAATCGCACTTCAAACACTCACACTTTTTTATATAAAGTATGCGTGACCCCCTTACAAGAAAAAGCAAAGTTAACGGACCCCCAATAAATATGTCAGCAAAGGGCAATAAAACTCCAAGGCAATGCAATCCATTACCATCACCAAGTTGTCGGTAGATAACAGAACACTCGTCCTAATTAAATACCTGTATATCCGGCTAAAATTCGTGCTTCCCATAGCAACTGACCAATCAAAATCCACCCTCCCCTCCTTAAAGGACCAAACCACAGCGCATATAACTCAATGTCTGAATTAATTTCCCACTCATTCTGAAGATCACCTAGGCGAGAAACTGTCAGTAACCAGGCGCCATTGATTCCATGTCCACGCTACCTTAACTTAGATATAAATTCACTATCAATTATATTGAGCACTGTTTACTTGTTTTTTTTCATTTTTCTCAATATACTTACATACCGTTGGATTCACTTCCTTTCTTCACATATATATATATGTGTGTGTGTGTGTTCCGGATATTACTTTTTTTTTACCAATAATGCAATTCTTTTTGTATGCCTGAGTGGGTTGGCGGGTGATTTGTCTGTATCAAAATATCAGTTAAATCTTATTATTCTAACTAAAAATGGTGATATTCATATCCATTTATATATTATTAATTACTGAAAACTGCTATTTATTAAAAATAGACTTTTGAGGCACCATTTAATCACATGTTACAATTCCTTGCTTTACAAAACACTAACTTATTTGATATCATAAACATAAGTTACAAAAAGTTAGACAGTTATGTACAAACGTGTCGCTTCTCTCTTCGCGTAGATGCAACATTGCATTGAGTTCTGAAATCGTTTCATACATTATTTACCTCGTCCTTCTGCTACAGGCAAAGTGCGACAATTTTAAGCAAAAGCCCTCCCAAACACAAATGCATATTTGATGGTGATACTAAAATAACTCAGTTTCTCGTCGGCGTTCCACCTTTGGGGGCGTTTCATGCATCAGGCAATAAACCTGACCCTTCGTCTTTTAAACAGTGACAGATACTGACTGGTGGGGACGTCTCCTGAAGCTAATCACATTTATTTTACCTCACCCAACACGAATGCCAGGGGAATATATCTATCCAAACACACCCCAGCACTGTTCATAACTAAGTTGCATGTGTGGGTATGGCTGCATTTAATTATGTCTGTAACGTGACTCATACAAGTTCAATTTGCTTTAAATCTGGCAAAAGCGGTTGGGACGAGGGGAAATGAAATAATTAGAAGTCAGGTAAAGATTCCCGGAACCTGTTTTATGTCATTCGTGCGCAGTGGAAATTGTTATTATGGTGGAATAAATCGTGACTACTGGAAAACATGGTTCTCTGTATTATATATATATATATATATATATATATATATATATATATATATATATATATATATATATATACTAGACAAAACGTGACCCGTTGGGTCACCCATTAAGCTCTCTCTAGATGATTAGGGAAAAGAGTTGGATCTGGCAAAATATCATCTGCTTTTCATTTTTAAAAACGAACTAAAATTTATTAAATTGATTACTTAAGGTCAAATTTTTGTCTAAGTCGAAAAGTAGTAACATAATAAGCATCAGTAAAAAAGCAAAATAATATTACACATATAATTTATTTTGATATATTTAAAACGTTTTTTTCGTCCATTTTGATCAAGATGCCTGCCAAGAGGCTACTTAAAATCCGTTTTTACAAAATAAATTGTAACTTTTGCAATTGAAAAAATTCACACTGGATTGTCCAATTGAACACATATCCTAATAGATAAAGGGGTTAGATTAAGACAGTTCTAAATGCCAGTTATCTCTAGACTGCAGGTTCAATCCTGGTCAGGGACAGCAGTAACATAGAATAATAATTAACACAGCTTAACACCTGTACCCCAGCTATGGTTAGTGGAATGAGAACAGGATACCCCCGTGAACCTAATAAAGGGTTGGGTTCAAAGTTCCATGATGGCTCCCAATTACAAGATGGTTCCTGAGTCCGACAAGAAATACCTGAAGAAGGCCGGAGGGCACATCAGCTGAAACTTTGTACAGATAACAATGAAAGACGGACAATAGTCTGAATAATACAAATAATGGTAATCTTTGCGGAGTTCCGTCCTGGCTTCCTGCATCCGAAGCGGTATCACTTGAAAAAAAAAAAAAAAAAAAAAAAAGAACCAACTTAGGGCATTTTCCACTGAAAACCCAACCCTAACCCTACCCCCCCCCCCTAGTTAAAATTAACTGTTTTATTACAAAGTTCTTTTTTTTCTGGGTCACCCTGTATACAGGGTGACTCAGAAAAACCAGAGCCCAAATTATTTATTTATTTTCCATTAAACTAAACTTAAACCCCAACCCCAAATCCTAAACCCTAAACCCTAGTTGTTTTTGTTTTCACGCCGCTTCCGCTACGGACTTCAATCGTAGCTGGTGTTTTTTTTTTCAGCAGTCACCGGCAAGCATGTTTTGAGGCAAGAGGCCATGACGGAACTCCGCAAAGATTACAATTATTTGTATTATTCAGACTGTAATATCGGAGTGGTATATATTTGATTGATACTATTTTCTGCATAAATAAAAAGACTAAAAACAGAGTTTATTTTTTAAAAGCCATACGTAATTAAAAACAACCTTAATCCCCTAAAACCGTAACCCAATTCGCAAAATGTTAATTCATAGACTGTAGTTAAACTGTCATCGAGTACCAGCAAAAGAATTTCCGTTTTAATTTTCCAACCTAAGTCAGAAGTCAGTCCTACATTCTATGAATTAACATTTTGCGAATTGGGTTACAGTTTTAGGGGATTAAGGTTGTTTTTAATTACGTATTGCTTTAAAAAATAAACAACAACAAAACACAAATTACTATACATTTAATTAACCATTGAAATTAATTATTGAATCTATTATTGAAACAGTGTTTGTGTTAATATAGCAATGTATAATTTCAATTAAACTTAGTTTAAAAAATATTTTTCAACATTAAATGTATAGTAATTTGTGTTTTTTGTTTATTTTTTAAGCAATACGTAATTAAAAACAACCTTAATCCCCTAAAACCGTAACCAAATTCGCAAAATGTTAATTCATAGACTGCAGTTAAACTGTGATTTGGTACCAGCATTAAACTTTCCGTTTTAATTTTACCGACCTAAATCAAAAGTCAGTCTAGTTTGTTTTAGTTTTAACTAAAACAAACTTTTAAGCCCGAAGAAAACTACCCCCACGGTAGTCAATGTTTGCTCATTTGAATTCCATAATATTTAAATATATAACTATTTTTTTTACCCAACATGAAATATTTTTTAAAGTAAGTTTAATACTCTATGAATTAATAATTAAAGTAATTTAAAAAATCTATTTTAAAGCATGATTTCAATTTCGTAAAATTTACGCTCAACTAAAATTGAAATCATGCCGTAAAAAGATTATTTTGTTTTGTTTCTCTGTGGTCTGGAGAAAGGGAGGGGCGAATCTACCTAGAGTTCTCCTAACTCTAGGTAGATTCGCCCCTCCCTTTCTCCAGACCAGGGTGCTTGCATGTAAAAAATCAGCAGGCACTCCTACTCTCTATAACTCGACTACTCATAATAACTCTCCCCCTCACCTTAACTCTATATAGAGGGAGAGTGCAAGAGAGCCAGGTCTGATTTAGACAGGGATTGGTCGGTCGTTGACTTAATTGCTAATTACGTCTAATTAAAACCAATTAAACTGAATTTTTTCATACACTTTGTAGTGCTAACACCAAGGAATATCTAAGTAAAATATTGTGTCCATAACATAAATAAAAAAATCCTTTAGCTGGAGAAGGTTGATAAACTCAGCTTTAGTATAATATATATATATATATATATATATATATATTATATATATATATATATATATATATATATGAGGAGGTTTTCGAGTCCGACAAGAAATATCTGAAGAAGGCCGGAGGGCACATCGGCCGAAACGTTGTGCAGATAATAATAAAGATGAAGAAAATAGTCCGAATAATCAAAATAATACGACCTATATATATCTCACCTTTCAAGACAGACACCAGTTTCACTAGTGGTCTTTGCGAACTCAAATACAACATATACTATACCAGTAAAGATCCACCCTCAACTTGCACAACACCTGATAACAACCTAGATCCATAGCATCATGCGGTCGAAATTTTTCTGTCTGCCCGAAAGAGCTGGAAACGTGATTCTTCAGACCAGACGACACGACGCCATTCTTCTACGGTTTCATAGCGATATTCTCTGGCTCAGATTAGGCACAATAACTGATTCCGTTGTGTTAATGGTACCCTTGTTAATAGACAACTAAGAAACTGCATGGAATATTTTATAAGCTGTATATTGCGTTGACTGATAAGTTGAGTGGCTTCAATATTTATTTGAATTAATGTTTGGTGGTTTCTATCCCTCTCAGGCGCAGCCGGTTCCCTTCTTGTATCATTCTATAGTCTCCCGCTTTTTTCTTGTTCCGTTAATGTTTGTTCGTAGTTCACATGTACCTGTTATACCATTGTTACTGTTATAAGAGACCCCCCCCAAAAAAAAAAACAACAACAAACAAACAAAAAAAACAAGCAGTATCTCCTCGATGTATCTCGTATGTTTGGATCAAACAATCCCTCTGGTCAAATAGTGTTAAATTCTCTGCGCCGCTCACTACTGCCTCAGCTACATTGACACAGCTACACCGCCTTTTTGCCTATTATTTCAAATATACACCATCCGTGGTAGTCCATAAGTAGAGGAGGGAGAAACCAACTAATGTACTGATGTCTCTAAATGTTTGGCACTCCACTGTAATAAGATCTACAGGCATTTAAGAATCTCTCATTTCAGCAAGAAATATTTTTTAAATTGTTGGGTGGTACATCGAATGTTACTGGAACTTCGTCCATATTACTTGTTTGGCCTAATTTAAAACAATTTTCTTTTTGTACATTTATTACAGATGTAAGAAATTTTAATATTTGCAAAATAAGTGGGTCTCATATGTCATTAAATACGATATAATTTCAAGAGATGAAAAATTAAAATAAAAAAAAATTAACATTGGCTCAGTACTGTCGCGATAATTACTTTTATCTATTATGTTCTTGTTGAATATAGATTAGAACAAATTTATAAAAGGTAAACATCAATTCCAAATTTTTAAGCATGGAAATGAGGAATTTACACAAATTTTATAAATAAATTTTTGAACAGATTTTTTTTCGTTCAAAAATTTAAAAAATAAAATAAAAATCATTTTGCCAAACTATTTTTTTTTTCATTTAAGTTATTTTCGAATCTTCAGCAAGTGGAATTTTTGTTAATTGTTTAATTGGGTTTCTTTTTTTCTTTTTTTAAATGGCATATCCTCCTTTGGGGGTTATCTAATGCCAAATCCATGATTGTAGAAGTACAGTATTGGTACTATTTAACCTATAGTTGAGGGTGAAGTGACCCATACCTTTCCCAATGGCATTAGTGCGAAAGTGAACATAATAGCGAGACTCACTACAATGTTACAGTCCAGCACGTTGCCACTACACAAAGGCCGACTCTTTTTGTCCACTGTCAAATCTCTTGTTTGTTAGTTGCTTTGAACTAAATGATATTCTTTCGCTCTAAATTATGCCCCACTGCTGTATGTGCGTACTCGAGAATGTGTTAAATATATAATCCATAATAATATAATGCCAACCTTTGATATCTCACAATGCAACATAGTTAACAAACTAACAACGAATTGCACTGACCGTACAAAAATTACATTGAAAGAGAACAAACTTCCCAAAACCTTTTTAACGTTCAGAACAATAAAGATATTTTTCAAAATGTTTAAATATCGAAAAATGTCTGACAGAAAAATGATATATGATTTGACATAAAGAAATATTGTTTTATATTTATCACATGCTTTGCCTTTCATTTGATATCCTTTTTGTTCTGTTCTTGTACAGTCAACTTTTAAGAATTCAGTCATCGATTATTTTCTGTGTTCTTACCATTCTACACTGACTTAATATCCTTGCAATTTATGGGTGTGGAAAGAAGAGGTGAGTGTATGTGTCACCAGTGGTAAGGTAGTTAGTATACCTGACAAAAAGCCACATCATGCATAATCTTATGAGAGATTGCATTCGCTTGAATCATCATGTTTTTTTAAACACGGCATGAGAGATATCTACCTGAATTATTTATGCGTGAGTGTGTTTTAGCAATCAGCTGAGCAATTCTTTATGACCTAAACATTAACAAATAGTTCTTCACATTGTTTTCCAAATCTCCAATTTATTATGTTCATTTTTTTTTGTTTTCTTAAATAAACAACAAAAGCGAATGTCCTTATACATCTGCTTTATCCAAGGATCGGCTTGATTTATTGTATAACCTATAACTGTTCTCATCTAATTTCAGTAAAAGCCTCAGAATAAGAAAGAAATACTGGAGAGTATTTTTGTTTGTTTGTTTCACGGTCTATCGTATGTGGAGATGTATTGTCTGAAAATTGTTAACCTATGCATGTGGTATATCTTGTGTAAAATATTACCTTTTCTCATTCCTTTCAATATATATTTCTATCTTATGCTTACCACAGTGACCAAAAGCTATTTCGTCATAAAGATGTCAATCATTTAGCCATTACATGACTCAGATAATTCCAAATATTATTTTATACACACGCACGCACATACACATACACAAATATGTGATAACAAAATAATATGGATGACAAATCCCCGTGGCGAACCGGCTAAAGCGCTGGACTGCGACTTCGTAGTAAGCAATACCCTTGGGAAATGTATGAAATCCTTGATCCCACCAGCTATTCGTTAAATAATATCATTACTGTTCTTCTAGAAGGATGGCTTTGTCATTAAATGGCCCATGATTTTTTTTTATATATCATTGAAAAAAAGAAGAAACCAAACCAATTACATGTCTATATTCTGAATAATGAGGTTATATTTTGACAGTTAAATGATAAATAATAAATAAATTATTATAGCTAAAACTATATTAAAAAGTTTACCTGATGAAATAACGATGTTCTTCCTTAATTCTATTAACTTTTTATGTTACTTTTTTATTGATATCTTCTGCTATGTCATGGAACAAATGGTAATTTCATGTACAATGCTTAATTATTCAAGTCGATACTTATCAATACTAATTCTGTTTGGTGATATGAGGCTCAATATACTTTTGAGCATTCAAACATATTTTTGATATTCAAACATTAAAACTGGTGTAATTTTCCTGATGTTTCATCAATTTATTTTATGATAAATATTTGACTAAATGCCAAGTTATTTATTGTATTCAGCGTGAAAAATTCTATTTAACGTTAATTTTTCTTTCTCTCAATGACAGAATGTACAATTTTCTTCAAATCACCACACCCTTATTTGGGATTTTATCCCTATTAAGTAATATAGATTGTAGATTTGAACAGTTAATTAAAATTGACTTTACAGAAATTTTTCAATTCTTTTTGCAGATTACAGTTTTATTGTAATATCATTATATTTATTTGATTTTCTTTTCTGATTATTTTAATTAATTTGTTGATCAGTCAACTGACTTTGGTTTGGTTTTCGGTTTTTGGTTTGGTTTCTATGCAACCTTCGTGGGTTATCTAATGTCAAATCCATCATTGTAGAAAAATGTAGCTGGGTCATTGTCAAGGCGATAGCAAAAATACGTTATAGATTTCAATAGTTCGTATACATGTGAATAGAAAAAGGTGTTTTTTTTCAACATTAAATATTAACATAATGAACAAAATTATTTAGATCTTGGAAAATAAACAGTCAAATGAACTTTTTTTTTAGAATAGCTTTGACAAAAGCTAACATCACCGCTCACGGCACACTTACTGAACACTAGTGATAATTGTATTAAATCACTGCTTAGGTCAACGTTTTCTGGCACGGCTCGAAAAAGGAAAATGTAAGCGTTGCTTTTAAAGGTCACGAATGGCTTTTATATTCTTTGAGATTTTATTTAGTATCATTTGGACAACTAAAATATTTGAAAACTGATTATTTCTATTTTAAAACAAGAATTTTAACAGTTTTGCTCTTGACTTTCACGAGTCAAGAAACTTTTCTAAGAATTAAACATAATTCGGAGGTGAATCAGTGCTTATCACGGTATTCGAGGTAAACAAATCAAAGAATACTTGAGTGCATAAAAAATATCTCAATGTTATATTAACACCTCACTTCTGTGTTGAGCTATTTTAATAGAATTTATGAAGTTCCGAACCATTGAGTCTTTTGGATTAACATTCTATATTTGTTGTTTTCATCGGAATGTTTCGTTCACCGTGCTTTCTAGATTTCTTTCAGTCAATGTCATGTTTGGTAATCTTTACAAATCTTTGGATGGAATCTTTTATTATGTCCAACAAATGTATATTGTATAAACGAACGACGATATAACATACATTTGGAGGTTCAAGAAAAACATTATAAATTGATCCTCATAAAATAAAATAAAAAACTAAGAGATCATTTGACTTGATATAAATTTGCACTGTAAATGGCCATACTATGTCGAGGTTTGCTGTGACTTTCCTTTCAATGTATATTCCTTATATCCCAGAGTTTCTCTTTCTCCCACCAAACCTTTCTAACCTAGGAAGTGAACTTATGACTAGAGAGAACAAGGCTAACTTAACAACAGAAACTAAAGTTGTTTATATGTTAGAAACATGTTATCTGTAATGTAAATATCCCGCGCCCTTTAGGGAATAGGGTCGCAGCCACACCACGTCTGTGATTGTTCTACAATTTCGTAACAAGTAAGTTTTATGAGACAGAGTTGCTAACTCCACGTCCCCTGGTTTTGAATTAAGTTTTTCATTCTCCGAAACAGGTTGCCTTGTCATGGCTAAACATTCTAATCTGCTCTATTATTAATTTATAGCTGGGAGAAGAGAGGAATTTGTGCTTTTCCTAGTACATTAACGCGAAAGAAAAACGCAAACGGTCTCGTTCGGGGTTTGAACTTCGCTCGTCGGGCCCAGTTCCTAAGACGATGGTAATTACAACACGCACATCAGACAGAATGTTATCTACAAGGAAATATTTAGAAGCTTTAAAAAGTATGTACAATTTAGACAAAAGTTTTCATATTTCGCATACAAGTATTTCTTTAATTTGGAATATTGTACTTCCTTTTACCAGGTCAAGATGGGATCTGCTGGTTAGGAAAGACAAAAAAAAATAGACATGACTTTTTGAAGAAAATAATCTACTAGGAACTGTGCAATAGATTGTGATTTGAATATGTAAATCAATCCAATTTTTTCTTGGAGAAGAATGGGTCTTTGAAATCAAAATGGCGCCCCCAACCCAGGCCAGAAAACCATTTTTAGTCATTATAAACAACGGGAATAAAATATCTGGGTGCCAGAGTTCTAGCAGACCACAGAGTCAATTTGATAGAACATGAACAGTTAGAAAAATACATAGACCTTACAAGAGAATTGAAAGTATCGTGGAACATTAATATTGTATTTGTGTTATCATTATAAGAACAATTGGAACAATCATAAAAAAATCTTTGCAAACATGTTGCAAGAATTGAAAATCTTCTGAAGAATTAAAAACACAGAAACGACAACATTCGATAGAATAGTAAAGGAATCATTGGGGTGCTGAGAAAATCTTTTTGTAAGTTTATAAGTTCTTAGCTTAGTAATAAAAAAAAAACCTTTTACACCACAAATATCTATTTATTCATTTATTTTGTCAATGCATTTAATCCCTCGCTAAATATTGATCACATAGATTGGACATTATAAAATAAAAAAAGAAAAAAAAGATTTACATAATAACTGTGATGCATACTTATAGTCTAGTATTTTCTATTAAGTCATATATATATATATATATATATATATATATATATATATATATATATATATATAGTGTGTGTGTGTTTGGTTTAACACGATAGACATTTCATATTTGACAAGTTTCCATTCGATCTTTTTAAGTTGTCTGACCAGCTTTTTTTATGTCTGGGTGGTCAGACATGAAATGACTGTCGCGTTCAACATAACAAATTTTGCATAGCGGTAATACCCTTGGAAAAGGCATGAATCCAACTATTCTCCATCCAGCTATAGGTAAATAGTAAGGCAGAATGGGCTTTCTAATGTTGGTACAGCAATCGGTCTGGGAGAAGTAAAACTCTGAATTCAAATTCCGTTTAAAAATTGACCTTGTGTCACATCCTGTTCGTGCAGAGGGGTTGATAAATATATGCATTAACATAAACACTGTAGACACTAACAGAGTTAAAACTCAGTTAAAAAAAGATAATCAACAGCATAAACCCTCAACAGTTGTGAAAATATACATTGTTTGCTTTGTGATAATACGACACCAAAAATGTAAAACAGAGTTGAAACTTTCATCACCCTGACTCCTGTCCCCCATGGCATTCTCCTATCCAGGGTTTAATTTCATTATAGGAATAATAAACTTTAAATAATTAATTTAATTTCCGATTTTAAAACTAAAATAATTTTGATGGCTTGTTTGTTTAGTCTTGGTTAAAAACAAAAACAACAGATAACGTAATTAAGTTTTAAAATGGGTAATAAAGCAATGAAGATGAAAAAAAAACGTTATATGGTTTCATCTAAATGAAAACGATGGACTGACACTGATCTCATTAGAAATAGTCTTAGTTTTTATTCATCCGTTTCTAGTTCCATAGTATCTCCTACTCCAGGTCTTTCTAAATAACCACTTCTCACTTTCTCTTTCTTAAAACTGATATGTCTCACTTGAGTTCTTTCTCTTATTTCTCTTTTTCTCTTTATGTCTTTACTTATTTGAAACTTGTTCGTTTTCACCTTCACCTTGGTTGGCAGCCTGTGATGCCTAGTGATGTCATATCGCTGACATTGCAAATAGCATTTTGATTGTTTTACGTGCTGACAGTCGTCGACACATGTGTGACACAGAAACACAAAATGCACACTTTAAAAAATTGTCGATGTAGGTTTATTATATTTTTTTGAAAAAAAACTTTTTTTCTTGCAACACTGCGTTGAAAAATATCAACGCCACACACATACATACATACATACATACATACATACCTGCATGTATATACATACATATATTCATATGTGCATGTATGTGTGTGTGAATACATCCACACAGGTATTTAGCTATACATTTATTTGTATGAATGTGTTTGTCTACATACACATAATGTCTCTCTCAACAAATATGTTAATGCACACACACGCGTGCATTTATGAATATATGCCCCTCCATACAATGTGTGTGTGTGTGTTTAGCATTTTAGCACATACACTTTAAAAAATCATGAACTTTTTAACAATGTGATTACAATTACCAAACCAAGAATGTAACTTGAATAGCCTTAAAAGGACGACATATACATTTAATATTTTTTAAAAATCAAGTACATATAATTCTTAAATGAATATATACTGTTGTACAGAACTTTAATTTTTTAGTTAATAAAAATTTAATTATAAAGCAACGAATATGTAAAATAAGATAAGATTTATCAAGTACAACAATCTCAATATGGGTTTATAAAAGAGTGTGGGAAAGGAGAGAATAAGTATTTCTTGTATTTTATACAAAAGAGATACACGAGTGTAAGATAATGTTTAGTGCTAAACCTCTGACAAATCTGATCTTATGTGCCTTGAAAATCATCAGTGCAAATGCTGGTACCTGCAGGAATTTGAATATCAACTAGTAATTCTTGAGGCTACGTTTCACTTGTTCTATCAAACCTTAAATGCTAATAAGTTTATTTTTGTTTTTGTTTTGTTGGTTTTTGGTTGGGTTATTTTATGCCAAAGTCATTTTTATATTTATGATCTCCAATTATATACCGTACAAACATATATCTTTACAATTATTTTGAATAGATAAACATTTCATTATCTCAAACAGATCTATTTTCCCATGTATGGGACCGAACGGTTACTACAACTCCGGGTCAGAATGGACCTGATAGCAATCTCAGTGAAGGAGAGAAAACACTCCCCAAGGCTCCTGAACTGCAGTCTCACCACCGGATACGGTTTAGTTTCATACTCAGAATACCCTTTTTAGCGGGGGAGATGCTGTCTATGTATTCTAGTCTCTGCCAACAGGAATGTGTGTGTGTGTATATGTGTGTGTGCTGTTGATTGTCGCCAAAGAGGGGAGAGATTCTCTCTCATTCACTCTTTCTCTCTTCTCTCTCTCTCTCTCTCTCTCTCACTCACTCTTTCTCTCTCTCTCTCTCTCTCACTCTCTCTCTCTCTCACTCACTCTTTCTCTCTCTCACTCTCTCTCTCTCTCTCTCTCCCCACTCTCTCCCCCACTCTTTCTCTCCCCCCTCTCTCTCTCAAGTAGTGAAGAAAATGGTATAGATGGAGATTTTTTTAATGCCTGTTATATTTCCTTGCTTCTCTTCCGTTCTCAACTTTTATTTAAGCAGTAGCTGGCATATTGTGCTTCAGTTGTTACGCAAAGTAAGCATTCACGCCCGCTTAGTAACACTTTTATTCATTTTATTTCTTATTAGTAAATTTACGCCCACTAAGAAAAAGGCGTTCTGTTGTGTCTCTCAGTGAATATGTAAAGTTTAGAAACCTTTTCACGAAACATCTTTTTACTTAGCTACATTCATATTCCTTCTCCAATTGTAGATACATTGATAAAAAAAACCCGCTATGCTTTGTTTACTTGTCAGTATAAAATGTTCAATTCCCTTTTTTTCAGTCAGTAGAAAATACCCCACGCCACATTTACGAATTCCAGCACAATTTAGTAGAATAACTAAGGGAAAAGACATATTTTATACGACATTTAATATGTTATGTGTTGCTGTCACGATTATTTAATTTTGTCAATAAAAAATATTGGGGCTTTGGAGAAAAAAGACAGAAATAATTCAAAGACTAAAAATTGCTGCTGCTTAATATTGGATATACAATATTTTAAAAGTAGTTACCTGCTTAGAATTGATACTGACAAGAGTGAATGACTCTTGTACAACCTTAAACCTCAGACAGATAGGATCTTATATCTTGAAAATCATCAGTGCAAATGCTGGTACCTACAGGAATTTGCAATTTTTAGAATTAAGAAACTGAAAATGTACAAAATATGAAATGATATCTTTGCGTTTTTCAATTTTCATTACAATTACTTACTAAAATGATTAAGATTATTTTAAATTAAAAAAAAAATGAATTTCAACTCTAAGAATTGTTTGTATTTGTTTCTATTAAATAAAACGTTTGTCTCTAACAAGAACTTTATCGTCTGATAAGTTAGCAAGCAGCAGTTGCATACATTTGAAAATGTGAAAGATATTCTAATAGATCAATACATTTTACAATTGAGAGACTAAAGGTCAAATTGAAAATGACACTCTACAGATTAACGTTAATTGATTCAATAGGTTATTGCATCAGAATTTGATATTCATGTTAAAGTAAATAAGAATATGTAAAGTAAACCAGAAAATTACTAAATCTGTCGAGTAGATAGTGATAAATTCAAGGAATTCAAACGTGTTCTTGATGCTTGATTGAACTTAAAAATGTAATGGGATTCTTGGATAATCCCTGATTTGGTACCAGATAGTAGATTAATAATCAGCTGAATAGATGAGATTATTAGTGTTGAAGATTTAAAAGGGCACCTCAAAATATCATCTTTGGATGTAGAATAGGCAAATTTAAATTTAAAATCGACAATGTAAGTAAGGGTATATATGCTATGCGGTATCTTAGAAAATTCCATTTAATGCTAGTCTCTTGCAGTGGAAAATGGGATTGGTGGGCTATCGTTCAAGAGTGGGAATCTCAGTGTACCACTTTTAAATAAGGGTCTGTAGAAATCTGAGCGTTGCTTGACTGAGATATTTCCTGTTATGTCATATGACAGAAAAAAGATGGGGAAAAATTATGAGTTTTATGTCAGTTCAAGCTAGAGTATTCAGGCACTCGGTTAATAACCGGCGGTATTCGAGGGGTATACATTTTAGATAGAAGGTTATTTTATGATTACAGTTATAATCACACACAGTATCAGTCAGCTTTAAAAGTAAAACATCATAATAAGATGGGGATTAATCTAGAATTATAAATCGTGTTTCATTCAATGGTGAATAATGACCAACAGCTTTTGAATTCATGTCCAGAAACAAGCGATAGCAAGATGTAGCCTGCGATGTTGTTGATAGTTTCAAAGTTACCTCTTAATAATTCGTTTGTATGTTCTTTTAATCATATTAATAAGTCATGAAATAAATACTTTTTTAAAATTCTTGTGAGTATTAATTCTTGCTGAAAATAATGCTTGTGTTCACACATTTATACACTGATAAGCCAAAATATAATGACAAGCAGCATGTAGCAAAAGTGATAGCTACTGTGTTGTAGCAATAGATGCATATAAGCAGGTTAGCCAAACTCGAGTATTTAATTTTGAAGACTTGAATGCCATAGTTATAGACAACAAAACATTATTGTTTTTTACTAAGGCTAAATTATTATTCGCCGCGTAAAACCAAGACCAACATCATTAGAAACCTTGTATAACAGTTTCTATGATGTCTTGGACATATATCAATATGAAAATGGGTTCAGGAATATGAAGGCTTCATTATGTTACTCTGGTCTCATGAATCCTCATATCGTTATTCCATTAAACACTTATGCATTACATATTCACATAGCACAACTTTAACCACTTTAAAAGGATATGTTATTAACATCCTAGTACCAAATTCTAGAAGATAGGGCAAGTGCTGTTTTCTAGGCACATGAAGAACAAACACCTTATAAGGCTCATCTAACTGATATTTATTATATATCAGATTTCAAATATTCAGATTATGAAGGAAGAGATTTATGTTAATCAGAAGGATGGTTTATAGTTAAATTTTTTCCACATTTGTTCATATCTGACAACTCTAATTGGATTATTGACGTACCAGTCATCAGTTCTATTGTGAAATCACCCTCCAGTTACTGAGACATAAAAATAGTTGTAGAACAAATTTTACAAAAATACTTTGATGTGCATTTTCCTTCAGCTTCTTTACGTTTGTGGAAAACATCTACAATTACATAATCACTTACGATGATTTGAAAATCTCTTTTCTTTCTTTTTCAAAGTGTTGTTTCTCTTTTTGCCATTACCTGTAATCAACAATTTAGTTGCTTCTGACTTTATAAAATTTTAACTCCACTCTAATACAATAGGAGACAATATATTTGTGTGTTGGAGAGTGAGTAAGTTTTGAAAAGAGGACGCATATATATTTATTTATCTATTTATTCACATGCATATACATGCGCCTCTCTACTGCGTATAGAAAGATATTGGGATTGTTATATGCATTAAAACTTTTATATTTACAGACATGAGAAAGAGAACGTCTGTTTATTCTCTACTTTAATGATGTGAAACAAGTAAAGGAATAAATATAGACTAATGAGAAAGGGATGTGTTCCTCAGTTGGGCATCAAGTGCGGATAGCAAGTACACACGACGGGAACTCTCTTCCGGTGCAAGATATCTCCCTTTTCCCCGTTAATGATTTGACCGGAATGATTAGAAATTCTTAAAATCTGTAACTTTAATAAACCTTGTTAATATATTTCATTTGAACACTTGCTATCAACCTCTGCCCTTTTGGCAGAAGATATAACTTTAAACTTTGGACGTTTGTTTTCCTCTTCAAAGAAAATGTAATAATGCAACTTTTCTTAGTGGAATTCTGACTTGATGAACTAACATCAAATTCTCCCATTGAGAAATTTGATTTGGTCGTGAGATAACTCAGATTTATTTTAAGCTTTTACTTTAGAATTTACGCCAATTTCATATCTCTCATGCTTCAGTAATTTTGTATAATGACTTAAAAATGAACGCCTACAACTTAAACAATGAAAACTTGAC
This sequence comes from Doryteuthis pealeii, assembly GCA_023376005.1. Classification (NCBI taxonomy): domain Eukaryota; kingdom Metazoa; phylum Mollusca; class Cephalopoda; order Myopsida; family Loliginidae; genus Doryteuthis; species Doryteuthis pealeii. The sequence goes on from CM042154.1 coordinate 55,032,421, forward strand.
GATTATACAAAAATACAATTACCACAGTACAAATAAGATATATATAAAAAAAGTTTCATTATATTCAATACTTTTACAAACAAGTATTATATTCAGAAATACTCAGCGATCCAAGTTTAAATCCTGAAGTAGGTTTATTGATTTCGATTCACATTAATGCTGTGCGTAACTAGTTTAGCAGACTGGTCTTTTTAGCATTGATAAGGTTTAATGTTCTAGAAGGAAAACTCTGAATAACAAACCCCCAGTTCAATATGACAGGGTAGCTTAATGTGGTAGAGTGGCTTGAGAAAAAAGAAGGAAAGACTTGGCTCTATGGCCTCTGTAGAAAACCAGTTTATGAGGAGGAGAACTTTGAATTCAAAGCCATCTGCAACAAGTTTGTCAGACCGACAATTGTTCAAGAGAAATACAGAAGGATAGAAGAACGCATATCGCTGACTTCATCTCCCTATCAACCATTCAGAAAGAAGAACTTATGGAGGTCGTTGTCTTACCTACAAGAATATGTGGATTTGTCTATAATAATCATCGTATATTATCTGATTTTGATATGAAAGGAAAAAAACATGACTTTACTTATCTCTACGGACTATTGCAGGACTTTTACATGTTGATGAATATTTACTTACAGCAGGTAACGTTTGTACTTATCTGTTTTATTTAGATTTATATACGGATCATGGTTTGATATATACTGATCATACAACTATATTTGAATATCTGTTTGATTTATTAAAAAAATTAAATTTTACTCCCCTAACATAAAAACTGTTAACTTTCTTACAAATGGGCGAAGTTTATGAAAAACATTTTTATAGGCTGCGCGTTGGAAAGCTTACACTGACTATAACATTGAATAATCATTGATGGTTTGTCGCCCAGAATTGATATGTACAAATATATACTAAACTTATTTTAGTCTTAGAAAAGGTCAGAGAATAAATTTGTATGAAGCTAAAAGAGAATGAATAAAGTTTAAAAGAAGCGATAAAAAGTAAATAAAAAGAAACTCTGCAAAGTGAAATTTAATATCAAAATTAAAAAAATATCAAATATAAACGAACTATATAAATATATATATTTTTTTTTTTGGGGGGGGGTGTTCTGGTAAGCTTTTGGATAATGTTTTGATTTTAGAATTTTTTTAATCACATATAATGTAAGTATATACAAAATTTGACGTGTTTTTACTCTCCTCTCTTTCAATGAATTCAACAAAACTCTGAAAAAAATGAATGAACGTTAACGTCATTTTTGCTGTATATAAAGAAGGATAAAAAAAAACACGTGTAAAAAAATATTTGTTTTATATCTTTAAAACGGGAGAATTTTTATGAATTAATATCCGTATCTGTCAAAATGGCGTATTTTTGCCGTTTTCCCCCTCTTGAAGATGTGCCTTTTTAATGTGATTTATTTTATTGTTATGATTAAGGCGTTCGCAGAATTTTTTTATATGTAAGTTTAGGTTCAGAAAAAAATTAAAATAAGTGACAATCTACAATTCATTTTTTTTTATAAATGATTAAAGAAGGGGACAGGCGCTGTTATAACGCAGTTTTGGGCATACCTAATATAATTTAGCAATTTTTATGTGTGTTTTATGTTTTTAAAATCTAATATATGAAGATAGAGGAATGTTCTAGTAGAGACATAAAATGATTATCAGAAGAACAAAAGCATAAAAGAATCTGGTTAAAGTATTTTAAAACGAGGCTGAGCAAACTAAAGAGTTTTCCGATCTGTGTCTGTTCTGATGTTCTATGATAATGTTTGGGAAGCAAAAAAAAAAACAAAAACTTTCAAGTCTTTGAAAGAGCAGCCCTGGTAAGTTTTAAAAGTTAACAGCATGCGATACACATGTGTTTGGAGAGGGAATGGTCGCCCGGAATGTCATGCTAACCTTGCAACAATTGGGGCCCACCACTTCCTATCCTAGTCGACTGATATCGTGTCTGGAGTTGGTTAGGATGATAAAAATGGTACGACAAAAAGGATGTAGAAAAAGTCGTAGGAGAAAGAAAGGAAAGAATTAGGGAAATCCTAATGGCGATGGTCTTGATCCTACTGTGGTAATAATATAACCATGGTAGCTGTAAAGTGCAATACATGTTTCATTTTATTCTAATATTTACATTGTAAATGCACTTAATAAGACAGGTTTAAAACACATTTACTTTTAAAAGAGGCGAATTAACAAAATGTCTGGGAAAATATCTTAGCTAATATGTTTTGATTTTTTATATCTGTAAGCGATAATAGCCTAGTCACCATAGTGGTGAGAAAAACTGACTTTTGTTGAGTGTTTCACTAATGATGGGTAATGGTTGAGAAAATAGACTACGCATGAATTTAAAGACATTAAAATGATATTCATTCTGACGCTGGAAAAACCGCAGTTATGAAGACTTTACCAATGACAAAAGCGAGCAATAGAGAATATTTTGAGAATTTGAAAAGAGGGTTAATAGAACATAAATAGAGAAGAAACGGTGGATAGGGATGGGAAATTGTGAGAGTAGGTATGCATAGTTAGTTATTTCCAATAATGTAAACAGGTCACAGTTTGGGCTTTAAATTTGAAAGAACTTCTCTGTATCTTTATCTCAGTAGTCATAAAAATGAACATAAATGAACATAGTTTCATGAACATACGTATATATATATATATATATATATACATGCATATGTGTGCGCGCTTGTGTTCATTTCTGTGACTAACGAGTATGTTCATTTCCCGTGAGTCAGTAACTATTACTGACTAGTGTTATATCGTCACAAAGTTTTGAAAAGATATTTTCTCAAATGTTGTGCCATAAAAATCTTTGGCTTGGATAAGTATGCAATACACGAGCTTCTAACCAGTTTTGGATATGTTATAGTCAAGGGAGTATCACTATGTCATAAAATGTTTATTACTAAAAAAATATTTAATGTCAAAAATATTAACTATAATGTTAATCTGCATTTCTTTTCTTTTTACCCGTGTTATTCTAGGAAGGATTTCATAAAAACAGATACAACTTAATTCAGAGTAACTCATAAAGTTCTTTTGGCTCAACAACTCACTGCTTTCCAGTAAAATGTTTATGAATGGAAAAAAAGTACCTTAGCAGATGAATAGTTATCTGGTAATAAAAATCCATTCATTATGGTCCAAGTTTTAAACTTTTAAGCACCTTACAAATCGGCTTGAATAGCTATTCACCAAATGTTAGCCTTTACTATAATGAAAATAGCTTATAGTCAGTTCAATTTCATACATAGTGTATTTCTTGTAAATGTCTTGAAATTTCCAACGGAGTGCACGTAAAAATATATCGTCGCATTTACATCTGTAAAATGCTATCTTAATAAGCTTTAGATTTAAACTTGATTGAAACTTGTCGATGATTATAGATAAGATTAATAAGAAAAATGAGAGAAGATCAAAGAAGATTTAAAGAAAGACAGTTAATCTGGATAAGAAAACATTTCACTGAATCGGCTTTAACTCAATACACGTGTTTTCTTGGTGTTTAAGAAATCAAGGAAAGTCACGGATACATGGTTAGTCTGAATTTGTGCAGAATTACAAATTTTAAAGAGAGTAGATTTAAGTTTTGCTTCTGGTGTTTAGTCGGACACCAAAGAAAACTTATCAAGAGCTGCTGTCCATAAAGTAACCCCCTTTCTATCTCTTGAGAGGAGAACTATTTTTAGGTTGCTGATATCAGTAAATTCTGAATCAGTTAGATACACATTAACAATAATAACAACAACAATGGTTGTTAATGAAATCTCGTCTCAACACAAGTCTATCCCACGCACATTAGGTTTTAAATCCTTCAACACATAAATAAGTGTGTGTGATTGTGATGAATATATATATATGTGTGTGTGTGTGTATGTGTGTGTGTTTGAAAGCACGAAGAGTGCATAAAGTCTGAGCATGAAGATTCATTAACATCTTCTTCGTTCATGATTCCCTTCCTTTTCTGCCAGGTGGTAGTACTTAGTTTAACTCTTATTTTTTCTTGATGAGAAGCATTAAAATGTCATGTCAGCGTGGATACGGATTGTTGATTTGGACATTTTCCAATTTATTGGCTTTAAAGATTTATTTTTAGCTCTTCTCCTCCAACATATAGTTATGATGTTAATAAAACACCGAAATATATCTAGTCAATCATTTTTCGTTAAGTCTTTTTTTATTACAAGATATACATTGGTGGTAAACAGTCAACTTTTTTCTATATTGGTAGCAGATAAGGAAATGTGAGATTATTTTACACACTTTTTTTCCCTCTAAAAGCATCTCGTCTTCTCCTTACATGTACCTTAGTATTCTTTCTATTTTTTCATTGTCGTTGTTTCTTATTTAAATATCCCTTTTTCTTACGATGTAATAGATCTAATTTATTCCAATTATTTTGGATATCGAGACCGTTCCTAATTCTTTATTTTAGTCACAATTGTCTCTCACATATTAAATAACTTCTAGAACAAGGTAATTTTGTTCTTTTTAGGTTCAAAATATGATAGGCTTCTACAGATAACTTTGTTGCTTGTATAATATTACATATCGTTGATAATTTTGCAATATTCTTAGATTTTAATTTAAAAGGTTAAAGGCGATGGTTATGATTCTCATCTCCAGGACAAATTTCCGATCCTCATTCGATGTTAGACTTCGACGACTTTGGACCACTATAATTTAGTAAATAGATAATAACTTTTAATACAATATATTTTAATACATTGTCTTTTCAACAAAAAGTAAAAGGAAGATATTTATAGAAGCATTTTTTTAAATTGAAATAATTGTTAAAATGGACCAACTCATTATAAATAGAAATAAGAGTAATAAATTAAGTCAAAACGTACTGGCTGAACATTTGTCTGTATTGATTACCAGGAAATAGTAACAAAAAGTTTTTTTTGTAAAATCCTTGAAGGAATGAATTATTATTTATCTATTAGCTTAATTGCTGCCCGATAAGGCAGCTTTTATGCTAGTTAAGTAATGATTTCTGTTGCCATGATTCCATTGATGTTTTGCCATCGTTAAAATATCTAAATTAGCCAATTTTTAATCTAAAAGAGAGATATTTTAAAAATTTACATTTGATTCATAGGAAACCGTGATAATAGAAGTTCCAATACTCAAGTTATGGACTTTCAAAATGTTCAATATTGGAGGGTTTAACCTCCATTAGGGGTCTTTGTACAAAATTAGTTAACAAAAAACAATTCTCATCCTGAATTCAAACGAATATTATTGTTGATAATTTACTTACGAAGTTTTTTTTTTTTTTTTTTTTTTTTTTTCGTCAAATAATATCTATATCGATAATTATTAGCTCTTGAATTAGTTTCAGGCATTTGGAAAGCATGTTGTTAGCTGGGGAACTTTTGTACAAATTCTGTGTCTAATTCTGTCGTAGTCTTAAATTTCATCAAATTTTCAACTAAATATTGTTCCTCTAACACGGCTTTCACCTCGGAATTTAGTAGTAAAAGTCGCCAGTGAGTAAAATCTGTCTGTAGATGTACTGGCACTGGGACCCCCCCCCCCAACTAAATCCAACACGTGTCTTTTAGATTTATTGGCGAGTATATACATTTGAATTTCGGTTCCCCAGCTAACAACATGCTTTTCCAAATGCCTGAAACTAATTCAAGAGCTAATAATTATCGATATAGATATTATTTGACGAAAAAAAAAACTTCGTAAGTAAATTATCAACAATAATATTCGTTTGAATTCAGGATGAGAATTGTTTTTTGTTAACTAATTTTGTACAAATTCTGTGTCTAATTCTGTCGTATTTTTTGTCTTAAATTTCATCAAAATATTTTCCACTAATTCTAACACAGAAATTCTACAGTCCTATCACAGTCAATTTAAATCCATCTTTCACTAAGAAGACTCTCGACTTAGAAACGGTTCTCTTTTTGCCAAAATGGTAGGGATTAATTTGACTTAAACTAAGTTGAAACTTAATAGTGGATGGATTTTTTTTTTTTTTTTTTTTTTACCCTTTTTCGGGAAACAACTCGAGGCAGATTATACATCTTACTCACAAATAAAAACATGGGTAGCAGCGTGGTGGATGTGAGACATGGCGGATGAACCCAAAATGGGTCAACGGTGTATCTCACGTGATGCTGGGCGGATGAGCCTAAAAGCGGGCCAACGGCCAGGATCAAACAGTTCAGTCAGGAAACTACTGCTCCTCATCTCTAAGTCTGGCGTCTATTGATGAGTCAAATTAGCCACCGAAAGGTATCGATGACATCGAGCCAACCAAACCTATGACATTACACAAAAATATCAAATCATACAGCATCGCCACTCTCGCTGAAGAAGGTGCGCGTCCACGGGTTCGAGCACTGGCCTGTGTCGGAAAATTGGCTACAGTGTCTCAACGTCCACGGGTTCGAGCGCTGGCCTGTGTCGAAAAATCTGCTACAGCGCCCCAACAACATCAAACACACACAAACCGCATCACACGCAGAGCAGACAAACAAGACACACCCACCAAACGTCGTAGCTCTGAAAACCATATCCCAAAAGTCAACCATAGAACCTAGATGTAAAACACACCTACTAAGGTGTAAACAAACCTTAAATCTAGCCACATTCAATGTCAGAACACTAAAAACTATAAACCAACTGCCCGAGTTAACTGCATCTGCAGAGGACAAAAATATAGACATAATCTGCGTACAAGAGCATAGATTTGATCACAGTGAACTAGATATAAAATACCACGAAACAGGTAACGGATGGACTTTCGTGTCAGCATCTGCGTGGAAAAACTCCACAAATGCCACTATAGGAGGCGTAGGAATGCTCCTCAGCCCCCAGGCTATGAGAGCACTAAACAGTATAGAAAAAATCCAACCGAGAATCATATGCGCTACGTTTAATGGGAATCCCTGCATGACAGTAGTCTCGTGCTATAGCCCCACTAATGTCAGCGAAGAAACGGACATAGCAAAGTTCTATAATGAGCTATCCTCCCTATGCAGACAGATTCCCAAACACAATGTCCTAGTAATTGGGGGCGACATGAATGCGCAGATAGGCATAAGCGAGAACAATAAATACTGCCTACATAACACCCCAAACAGGAACGGCGAATTACTAGCAGAGTTCTCTCTTGAGAACAGGCTAGTATGCCTAAATACAAAATACCAGAAAAGAAAAGGCAAACTCTGGACCTACACATACCCAAACAATACAAGAGCCCAATTAGACTATATCCTAATAAATAAAAAATGGATAAATAGTGCAATGAACTGCGAAGCATACTCCTCTTTTGAAGGAGTATCCTCCGACCACAGAATAGTCACAGCAAAATTACGACTTAGCCTACGTAGGAACAAAAAGCAAACCAGTAAGACTGTACGATACAGCTGGTCAACACTTGCCAACAGTGATATATGCAATCGATACGCTGTGGCAGTAAGAAACAGATTCGATATCCTCCAGGAGGCATTTGAAAGCCCCACCGCAAACGAAGAATACGAAAACTTCGTCAATGCCCATCTAGAAGCAGCATCCGAATGCATACCGACCGAACTGAGAGCCAAACGCTCTGTCCCCTGGGAGACGGAGGCAGTTAGAGAAAAGAGAAATAATATCAAAGAAACAGCCCAAATTAATAAAAACAAACCCAACTAGCACCAACCTGTACAACCTTAAGAAAGCCCAGGTAGCCTTAAACAAAACATACAAAAGGGAACAAATAGAGTACATACAGGCACAAATAAATAATATCAGACAATCGGTAGAAGACAGACAGTCGCGATTAGCCTGGCAAACAGTAAACGAAATTAGTGGTAGAAAAAGCACCTCTAAATCAAATTAAAGGCAACCAGCCAAGAAGATAGACTAAAAAAATGGAAGGACCACTTCCAGAAACTGCTAGGAAACCCCCAGAAATCATAGAAAGTAATATCCAAAAGATTGTAGATAAAAAACTAGATATCAAGCTGGGAGATTTCACAATAGATGAAATTAACCAAGCTTTAAAGAAGCTAAAAGGTAGAAAAGCAGCAGGACTCGACGAATACCCCCGGAGGTGTGGAAGATAGGAAAGTTCAATGACATACTGCTTAGGCTATGCAATGCAGTATATAGACAAAATAGAATAGATAAATGGACGAAAGGCTGCATCTTCCCATTCCCTAAAAAGGGAGATCTCGGAATCGCTAAAAATTACAGAGGCATAACTCTCACTGCTATTTCAGCCAAGATATATAATGCCCTTCTACTTAATCGCATCCGGCCCGAAATAGAAAAAATCCTCAGGAGAAACCAAAATGGATTCCGCAGAAATCGATCCACAACCTCTCAGATCCTGACTATTCGACGGATCATAGAAGGGGTACGAGCAAAGAATCTAGAGGCAACGTTATTATTCGTAGATTTCTCCAAGGCATTCGATTCCATACATAGAGGAAAAATGGAACAAATACTATTAGCATATGGCCTCCCCAATGAAACGGTCTCAGCTATAATGATGCTATACAAAGACACTAAAGCGATGGTACGCTCACCTGATGGCGACACAGATTTCTTTGACATAGCCGCTGGAGTCCTTCAAGGGGACACACTGGCACCATATATATTTATAATATGTCTAGACTACGTACTCCGAACATCATTAGATACCATAAAAGAAAAAGGTTTCACACTAAAAAAGGCAAGAAGCAGGTGATATCCCGCACAAACAATCACAGATGCGGACTATGCTGATGACCTTGCACTTCTTGCAGATACACCGGCAAAGGCTGAATCACTGCTACATAGCTTGGAGGAGGCAGCAAAGAATATAGGCCTCTATGTGAACTCCGGTAAAACAGAGTTCATGAATTTCAAAAATAAAGGAGACATCTCCACACTCGACGGCAAGCCTCTTAAACCAGTAGAACAATTCACATACCTGTGGTAATATCTCCTCCACAGAGAGCGATGTTAATACACGAATAGCAAAGCATGGGCGGCCACAAATAGATTATCAGTCATATGGAGGTCCGATCTCCCTGGCAAGCTGAAGCGACAGTTCTTCCAGGCTGTGGTTGTGTCGGTGCTGCTGTATGGCTGCACCACCTGGACCCTGACAAAGCGTCTTGAGAATAAGCTAGATGGGAGCTGCACAAGAATGCTGCGAGCAGTCTTGAATAAGTCGTGGAAAAAGCACCCCACAAGGAAACAGCTGTACGGTCACCTGCCCCCCATCTCACAAACTATCCGAGTGAGACGGACAAGGCATGCAGGACACTGCTGGAGAAGCAGGGATGAACTCATAAGCGACGTTCTCCTGTGGAAGCGAACACATGGACATGCAAGTGTGGGGCGCCCAGCAAGGACATACATTGACCAGTTATGTGAAGATGCTGGCTGCTCCGCAGAGGAGCTTCCAGGTGTAATGAATGATAGGGAGGGTTGGCGAAGGATTGTCATGGATGCCCGTGCTGCGTGCGCGACATGATGATGATGATGAGGGGGTCTTAATATTATTGAAATTTGTTGAAAATTTGTAAACAGGTATAATATCTTTCCTTTTACCTATGGTTTAACTTTTATATAAATCGAAGGGAAATAATTTCAGTCGGGGTATGTGGGGCCTCATTTGATTAAAATGAAATATACTTATCCAAGTACCCTGGCTAATGTAGTTTTAGAATATATATGGTTATGTTGTCTGAATAAGCTTTGAATAGCTTATAAAATAGATAAAGAAACTAGATTCTTTCTCTAAACATATAAATTACCTGTTGCTGTGATCTGGAATTAAGCAATAATTATTTTCATACATGATTGATGCATCCGTATACTTATAAAATCTAAAATAGCAAGATGCTTAAATAATCCGTAAACTATGTTCCCAAATTGAACTACGTCAGTTCAGGATCATCATACAGCACGGATGTTCATGACTCTTTCTCAAAACCCGCCTCTATCAACCATCGCTCCCGATAGGTCTTCTGCACAGCATCCAGTATCCGTGCAATGATCGATGTAGGTTTTGCTGACCGACCCACACTGGTGTGTTCTTATGTATGTACCCATAGGATAAAGTCACTTCTGGGTTCATCCAGCAGTTTCCTGCATGTCTTGTTCGTCTTATCCGAATGGTTTGTGTGATAGGAGACAATTTGTCACACAGCTGCTATTTGGTGGGGTTTATGCAAGATTTGTTCAAGATAGTACGCAGCATCTTTATACAATTCCTATCTACCCTTTTCTCTAAACGTTTCGTTCATTCATCGAAATTGCTGCATTGCTTAAAAGGATTTTCAAGTTGGAAATTCTAAAGAGAAAACATTCGATGTCCGAGTTAAAAATCGTTGCTTTTTATACGATAAGAAAATTACAGATAACATTTGTGCATACAACATTAAAACTTGGACAATTATTTTCTAATGTTTCTTGAAATCAGACAATTGCAAAATGGATTTCTGTCTTCTGCTATGTGCAATTGTTATTTCAACTGTCGATGTGTATGAAATATCGATAAATATTGCCGAACAAAAACTGGGAAAAAAGATTGTCTTACTGTTTTTGTTTAGGAAGCAATTTTTTTCATAGTCGCCTCTTATTGCCGGTATTTGGAAAATGTTAAGCGATTTAGGTCGCAAGGAGATTATATCTGAAACATACGAGATTGAGAAAAATGTGACGCTTGCTTTGAAACATACGGCTCTGTTTATTTGAGAAGAAAATTCCTTCAAGACCAGTTTTAAATTTCAGCAGCGACACTGGCGAAATTTGATTGCAGATTTTGATCAAATGCAAAGAGATTGGGTCACTGGGTTGCATTTTATGAGCCGAAATTGGGTGACACGTCCTCACCAATAGCAAAGATTGCTTGCAGATGGTCGACAGATCACTTTTACTCTTTTGGTTTCAATGAACACTTTCTCAACACTCAACCTCCCTCTCTCTCTCTCATATGCATACATACACATATACACCCTTATTTATTTAGATATGTGACATACACACTACAATTTAAATAATATAAAATTTTGATAAATACTCTGAAAATATTTATTAATAAGTATATAATTAAGTATTTGTTTGCATCACTCAGAATTTCTACATATGAAAGTAAATATCAATTTACCAAAATCATTGAAATATCATATTGAGAAAAAGAATCCCATTGATGTTATTATCTGATCACAAGAATACATAGAAGTAATAACAAATCTGGGCGGAAAAGATAATAGACGATAATGTTTTAACGTCAAAAAGCCAAAATCATTTATAACAAATAATTATGATTCATGTACATAGCACAAGATATGGATTTAATATATTCACTTCTTACTGACCAGTCGAAATGATAGTAGAAAACATCTTTGATAGAAACGAAGCGCTGTATTTAACGTCAATCTTCATGTTGTGAACAGACCAATAGTAGTCATTTTCTCTCTCTTTCTACTGAAATAAATTATGAGGCTTTGGTTAATGATAGAATTTATTAGCATCACCTACTTTTCTCTCAGTGTCATTGAAAAAATCTCGGGATGGATCGAGTGTACGACTATTTGATTTCATTTGTCTATTTTTTTATGTGATAATTTTGATTTCTCTGACTGTTGTCCTCATCTTTATTGTGGTATGTATAAACATAATGGTTAGGCCGCTGTATCCTCAATTGTCAAACTATTGGAAAGGATTTCCCAGGTTGGATCATTACTATACTCGGACACATAGGGAACACCTGAGGAAGGCCGGAGCATACAGCGGCTGAAACTTTGTGTGTATACATACCACAATAAAGATGTGTAAAACAGTCCGAAAAACAAAATTATTTGATTTCAGACTAATATCTCGTACCTTTTCGGTGCGCATTCGATTTTGCTCAAGTTTGATTTTCATATAAGTACTAAATATTTCATTTTAAAGCTGAGGTTTAACTAAGCAATTTATAAGAGTCGGTTTAAATATAAAACTTAATTCAAAGATTGGGACTGCAGAAGTAAAAGAAATATAGTGATGAGGACAGTGTTAAAATAGTTGAGAATAGACAAAATGAAGTATTCGAAGTTTTCAACGAAAATAGATAGAATTAGGTATTTGCACAATTACTGAAATGATGTGGATCATGATTATAAAACCTGAAATGGAATTAAAATCATTTAGTCATTTAAGTTTGCTAAGTCAAAACAAGAATTTGAATTATTTTAATGATTTGCAAATGGTTGCCGTGACAAAGCAGCACTCAAAACGAATTGATTCAACTAATAATAGTCCTAAAATTCTACATTAAAAATGAAGACAAAAACATATTGAATCGGGTCAAGTGTTAATAACAATTTGTCAGAAGTTTTACAATAGATGGGAATCGTTATTTCTTTTAAAAATTCCATTTGGATCTAATTTGCTTTTTCAAGTAAGAGAAGATAAAAAAAATAGTTATGTTTGATGTAGAAATGTGCTGACGCTTGAAATATTTGGTTAAATCTCAAAAGCAAAGTAGCTTTTTTTGTTAATATAATTATAATTACTCAACTCAAATGATTCATATAATTTGGATTCTAGCACGTTATGGTTCCAAAATTTATTTCTATCATGGAAACATTCCTAATCTTCATATTCCATACTTTTCTCTGTTTTCAGGCAAGATCCTGGTGTTTTTCAATTCTTCACTCTACTTCACATTCATTCTGATAGCACAGTTATGTACATGATATGGTAGATCCCGTTTTTCTTGTTCTCCATTATCATATCTGTCGTTCTTGTTTCCGTGACCGAACTTAAGTCGTTTGCACAGTTCCCATTGTATGACTATCGGTACTATGTCATACAGATTTTTGTACTTTTTCAGGGTAAAGTTGCTATATCCACTTATGTGGTTTACTCTCTCATCTCTTTCTCTGCAAAATCGGCATTTATTTATTTTCGTCTTAATCAATCTTCAATCTCATGTAGTTTGTTCTAATGCACTTATTTTAAGCTGTAATAATGAGGGATTCAGTTTCTCTCTTCGTGTATGTTTAGCGAAACTATGTCCATGATTTCCCGGCTGAAATTTGTTTTCTATTTACCTTTTGAATTTTCCGTAGGAGTATACCCACTCTCATTTTTCTTTGGTTCTTGCATTCTTCATTGCCCTGTTTATCATTGTTTTAAATTTCTGATTGCACTGTTTCGTGCCATTTTCATTATATTCTTATAGCACTATTTTGCGCATTTAAAAACATCTGGCTGTTTGAATGCAACTTTTGATATTGATTAAACCTATGCAACCTTCTTTCCTTTTCACATATAATCTTTCTGTGACATATTTTTGCTGTAGACTCTTCTGCCTGTTCATAAGTTTCCTAATCCGTCAATCCATTGATTTTCTCTTATTATTTCTGTGACACTATACACTTAAAGTTCATCCCTTTTATAAAGATATTTTTATTTATTTATTTATTGTTTATAGAATTTTCCCTATATTCCTAAAATATTTTTCTTTTGTTTTCTCCCTGTTTTAATGAGTAAAATTCGAATACTTCTAAGTAATTATAGTAGCTTCATGCAGTTAATGTTATGATTTTTTGTTACTCTGTATATCTTGTTAATCTCATATCACAGACCTTCTCTATTTCAAATTTCATTCTGATATCGTCACTGTATTTAAAAAAATCTGCCCTGAACAAATCATGAAAGCAATACCCCACAAAATACGGTCAATTACCTCCTAACACACAAACCATCCTGGTAAGACGAACAAGACATGTTGAACACTGTTGCAGAAGTAATACGAACTCCTGTTGACACTTACACATAGACACACCAGATCGGACCGACCAACAAGGACTTACATCGATCAGCTCTGTGCGGATACTGGATGTTGTGAGGAAGACTTGTCAGTAGCGATGAGAGAGAGTCATGAGAGAGAGAGAGAGAGAGAGAGAGAGAGAGAGAGAGAGAGAGAGAGAGAGAGAGAGAGAGAGTCATGGGAAACCAATATCTGCAGATACTATAAGACTTTGGTGTTTTTCACTTGATTATTTTTAGAGTGTTTTTAATTGACTCATTGGTTGATTGATTTTAATGGTATGTCGACCTATCTTGGGTTATTTATGCCAGGAGGTTAGGGAATCGCGTACATTGTACGTTTGTATTTACATTTCTTGTAGTTTTTTTTAAAGAATTATTTTGTTTTTGTTTTTTAAATATTCCTTTAACAAATTCATGACCCTCTGGTATAGTTTTTAGTAATTACTTTGTATGGTACTGATTCTGTTTATAATTTTGATATAATTTTATTTTCTCAAGAAGGAAAACAATTTATCTATATCGACATTTTCAAATAGTTTCATCATATTATTTGCGTTGAAAAAAGCGTTGTTTAATGAAAAATATATATCGGTCTTCTATGAGAAAATATTTAACCGTGTATGGTGTTTGGCATGCTATACACTGTTAAGGCTTCTTTTGGTGTATATAAATGAGTGTGTAAGTCATGTGTTACCAATGCACAATCACGATATACTGACTTGTTCCTTTCTGAATTTTCTGAAAGCTGGTTTCCATTTTCCAAAGTGAATCTTATCAAGATGAGTTTATTATATGTGTTGTTATTCCAACGTTGTTGCCATTTTTTTATTGAAGAATTTGTTGATTTTGGGTTTCAAGTCAGCCCATGGAATTTTGACTTTGTCGGGAGCTGCCGAATCAGCTTTTTTGTATCTTTTATTCCAATGCAGCTTGGGATCCAGAATCTCTTTTCAGTCAGACATGGAGTCCAACCGACATAAGAGCTTAATGATTAATGATTCTTCAAGTTTTAGGGAATAATTATATTTAATTCTATGCTTTCTTTATCATGTACGTTGCATTTCTTTTAGTTGGTTGGGATTTACGTAATGTTAACCCTTGGGTTATTTTATACCGAATATGTTTTGTTTTATTCATTCTTGTCGGTTATTCATTTTTTAAACTCTTTTTTTAAAACCTTTTTAAAACTCATTTTGATCTATGTAACCCATTGATGGGGCCCTAACAGGTACTACAACTCCTGGTCAGAATGGACCTGGGAGTAATGACATTGAAGGGGTACTCCACACTTCCCAAAGCTCCAAAATTGGATCTTCACCATTAGATGCAGTTTACGTTCATACGTTGAGACACATTTCTTTTAGTATTTCCATATTTCATCACAGAGGTTATCTATGCCTGTTATACCTAGTTTTGGTTTGCCGCCTTTATCTATTTACGTCTTTATAAAAAAATACTCTTATTATTTAATTGCGTGTATTGAGCATCTCTTTCTTTTAAAATAAGTCCTTAATCGAGCCTTTTTAACTTATTTCTTGCACTGAACTTGGTAGGTATTTACCCAACTCGTTCCCCACAGGTAGGATGTGACACAATGTTTCAAGTGTGGGGATCCAGCGTGGGTGCACTGAGTTGAGTATGCTGTGTGTTTTGTTTTTATGTGACCTATAGTTTGTATTCCATGTATGTTTTTCATCGGCTTTGCTAGATTTGTGATGATGTAATGTCCTTCCATAGATATCATGTCCTTCATTCTCGATTTACTCAAGGGTTTTCTACAATTCTAAGTCTGATCAGTTTCATTTCAAAAGATATCAAAGGAACACATACCGGATGCGTTAGTACTTGAAGAAGGACAACCGGATCTCTTCTGGAATCGATCAAGAGAAAAGTAGTTGCGGTCATGATGTAACAATGTTGAATCATGTTCCACTTTTCTTATTCCTATCATATGTGATTTTCACGAATAATTGTGGTTTAAGGTTTCACCAAACCTAGTTTGAGGAATTGACTACAACTGATTCAAGCTGCGTAACTTAGGAGTTCCATCTGCCCTAAGCATCCATAATATTTTATCTCTGTGAAATGATACTTTATTACGTAATTTCGTAAGGTGGAATGTGCATTTTACATGTTGTATACTTGCTTATTGGAACAGTGATTGGCAATGCATCAAAGTATATTCATGCATGCGTACCGACAAAAAGAAAAGTATAAAGGAGAATGCAACCTCCAGTAAGAAGATATCAAGTTTAAAGCTCTTATGGTAGATTCCTTTCTCTTTTATCGTGATTTGTTTTCCCTTGTTCTAATGTTCGGTGTGAAGAAAGAAGAAAAAACTAGTGCTATTACATTTTAACAAACAATGTAAATACTTATACGTTCGAGAGTGAGTACTCCACATTTATTGGTTAACTTCACAGATAGGTTTTCACGTAGTATGAGTTTCGAGTTTTATTTCATTCTATCCCCACATTTAGGCTTTCAGGGACTAGATTTAAAGCTATATTTATGCAAAAAACAGAATAAAAAGGCATTTGAGAAATTAAAGAATTGAAAATCCTTTTTATATTAGTAGATAATTAGAAATAATAACAATGATAATAACGATAACAGTAAAAATTCATTATTATTATTATTATTATTATTATTATTATTATTATTATATTTTATTATTAATAATAATAATAACCACAGACCAGTCTGAGGCGTGTGTCGTAACCATTATTATCTTAGGAAATGGACTCGATCGGTCAAGTTCAAATCCTGGGCGAGGCTGTCTTCGTTTTACGTTCGAGCTAAGATGCAGTTATTGTTTTCATGGGCATGAAGATATACAATGTTTTCTGTTAAATTTTATTAGGGTAATATATAAACTCGATATTTTTATTACCTATTATCGAGCAACCAGCATACAGCTCCTGTAGTCCGACGGCAAATAGATTTTAAAGTTAAAGCTTTGAATTAGACACGATGAATTAATTAAATGTTTCAAGATTCGTATTTTAAAAAGACAGTCTCAAATACTTCACACATCATAGCATCCCCACAAAAAAGAAAGAAAAAGTGATATAATTACTTTAAAAGCAAAAATATTTATAACATCCTCAGGGATTCATTTTTATAGAAATATAAATGTTTAATGCCCAAGTGATTTCAGTGATTTTAACAAGGGACATAACTTTTATGGACTAAATTCAAAATAAGAATTATCCTATAATTTATTTATTAGAAAAAACTTGGGAGTCATTTTTAGACCCCTAGGAATAATCCTATCCAAATTCTTGAAGCCTACATTTTGTCGGCTTGTTTTACACCAATGTGTATTAATGTGGCCTATGGTATACGGTTCCATTGAGAACTAATAGACACATAAATTTTCTTGACATATTGTTATTATTTTACTCCTTATGAGATTCTCAAACCAGTTTTCAATTAGTGGCCTCTCACTAGAGTTTGAGTGACAGCAAGTCTCCTCATGTCTCCATGACTCTTCTGAGTATTCTAATAGATGTTAACAATGCTATGGTCTGGATGGTCTCGATTCTTTTTCTGGTTTCCAATTGTTTCAGTCTCTTTTCCAAGCACCTGAGACCGTTCGAAGCGCACCAACTACAATTAGTATTACCATAACCCTCACGTTCCACAACTTCTTTTTTTTTTTAGCTCTCTAGCAAGATCTAAGTATTTTTAAAAATCTTTTCGCTTTTTTTAATTTTCACTTTGTGTTCTGTTGAAACAGCAAAATCCACTAGATGAAAATTTCTTTTCATCTTGTTAATTAACATTAGATCTGGTCTTCTGGCCAAGATTTGGTGATCCGTTTGTATCTCTAAGTATCAGAGAATTTTATGAGTCTCATTTTCTAAGACGGGTTGTGCATATAACATTTGCTTCGTATGGTCAAATTTTAATATCTTTACAATTCCTAGTCAATCATTTTTCTCTAACATCCGTACCTTGTCCTTTTGCACCAGTTTACTGCATTCACTAATTATTTGACTGTTTCATCTATCTCCCTTAACTTGTTATTCTCATCAGTTTTCGCCTTAATATGATTAGTTTTCATGACATTATTATTATTATTATTATTATTATTATTATTATTATATTATTATTATTATTATTATTATTATTAGTATTAGTAGTAGTAGTAGTAGTAGTATTTTAATCCTTGCTTGTTTTTAACACGAGCCCTAACTATTGTTTTTTTTACTGGATTTTGTGTGACAGCAAGCCTCCTCAGGTTTCCGGGACTCTGTCAAGTATCCTAGCCTATTTCAAGTGTTATGGATGGCTTTAATTCTTTCTCTAATCTCAAATGCATTTCGCTTTCAATGACGTATTCTGGTTTGTGTATATACTACTTGTTAATATGACGAAATTTAAGTTTCTCGCACAATTCCCAGTGGATTACCTTCACCACTCAGTTTTTCGTTTTCTTATATTCATTTTGTAATAGTTTGCTGAATTCGCTTATAATGTGATTACCTCATTCATTTTTATCCCCACGTGGCCTACACTTGTTATTCTACTGCGTATTATCAATTTTTGATTTCAGATGATTAGTCCTCATTGCATTAATTTGTACTAAAATTATTAGAGATTCAGCTTCTCTCTTTAAATTTCCCCTCGAAACCATGTCCAGGTCATTTTATGTGCAATATCCTTAGTTTTCCGCTGAAAATATCCATATATTTGGTTTTCTTTCTATCTTTATTTTCTTCCCTTTTTTATTTTCTAAATGTTTTTATTTTTGTTTTCATATAATTGCTGAAAGGGTTGGTTTAGATCAGTCAGCAGAGCACCTACCTCGGAATCGCAAGCTCAGCGCACAAGTAGCACAGATTGGATCATCTGATCTGTGCGGTAAAGTGGGGGGAGCTGATGGTAGGTGTGGCACTCCACCTCAGCATAAACAATCTCTCTTGTCTAGTTCTAGCGAAAAGGGGTAGACTCCATCGCTGTCCGACTTATACCGACAATAGGCCCCTCTGCCAATTTTCATTTGTTTATATAATTGCTGTTACTGGCTACTATAATCAATCTTTCTATGCTCTTGTTTATATATTCTTTGTTTTTGTAATACTCAATCCATTTAAGCTTCAATGTTCGCGAGTATTTTGCCTCCTTTTTTTTCTTTTTTTTTCATTCTTTTTTGTAACAGTCTATCAATATCATACTTGGGTGTAAGGCCTTCTGCGTAGTCATAAATTTCCTTGTTCTGTTGTCAATATTTCTGAGTTCCTCCTATGTCCAGTTATCATCATCATCATCATCATTGTTGTTAGTATTGTTGTTGTTTGTTGTAGTATTGTTGTTCTTATAGTGTTGTTGTTACTGTAGTATTATTGTTAGTATTGTTATTATTATTAATAGTAGTGTTGATGTTGTTGCACTGAAACATGAAAATCTCAAATATGTTTCCCTTTGTTATATTCTATTTAGGTTTCCCAAAATCTGGTTTAAGCCCATACGCATACCTTCTTATATTTATGAATGGAGTTGATTATTCACATCCGAAAAGCAGATTAAGGGTTGTATTCATGTATCAAACAAGACCTTCAAATATTCTCAGAAAGAACTGAATAAGGTCAACACCAGCTGGACAGAGATGAGAGAGAGTATTTTCGAATTTGACCCGATTCCCTTGTCCTTCCACACAAAACAAAGTAAATAGACTTATATGCCTGATTTCACATAGTTATTCTCAGACACAAATTCGTTTGTTAATACGCCTATAAAATCATGCTTGTTTACATTTCAAGAATGCTCTAAATAAATACAACAGCCTACAAGTGAATATTTCTTTAAAGCACGAAGAAAATATCTACGTCCAGCTGAGGTTCAAATTTTATTTTGACATACTTTTACAAAATGCACATACTAGACGGGTTGGGTAGAAGGTAATTCAATATATAATTTGCTCAGGTTTTACAGAACAAGGAACATATTGTAAAAAGGAAAACATTTAAATTAGTCGGGAGAGTCAAATCTTTTCATACAACCGTTTGTATATTGGGTTGCATATCCTTCTGCTTCCTTTACAACAACTAAACAGTTTTTTTCCAAAAAGACATTTTTTAAAATAAAAAGGAGCTATTTTTATTCATTGCAAAATTTTATTAAATTTGTGAGATTTTTTAGTTTTCTAAAATGGTGAATTTTAGAAAACGTTTTGCTGAATACTTCAGGTTTTCTTCCAGAACATCCATGTGCTATTTTTTCTTTCTTTATTCCTTCAACCTGATGATAAACACCAGCACCGTTAACAGTAAAACACAACTATATATTTTTATTGGCATGCTTCATTGGGGAAATGATTTTATCATACTAAGTCATCTCCAGAGTTTATACTTATTAGAGATACTTCTAATCATTCTCCCCAAATAATTCAAATTGGTTTTTCTTTCTTTATTCCTTCAACTTAATTCATAAATACCATCAGCATTGACAGTAAAACATAATCACAGTAGGATGCTCTTATTAGCATGCTCCATTGTGGAAATGATTTTATCATACTTAAAGGCATCGCCAGAGTTTATACCTATTGTGGATACTTCTCATCATTCTACCCAAATAATCCAAATTTGATTTCATCTGAACATAGCACATTTTCCAGAGTGGTATGGTCTTTATCAAAATTATTCGCAAAATTCAAGCAAGTATTTCTAAGGTTGGATGTCGTTGAGTTCCTTAGATGTTAATGTCAGAGCACAAGGCCTCATAGTACAGCAAGAACAATGGTGATCAGTTAGTTTGGTTGGGATCAATTGTCACAACCTCCTTATAGTCCAGATCTTGGTGCCCTCAAAGAATTTCTGGTGGAACAAAGTTTTCAAGTTATGAAGTGAAGAGCACCGTGAGCAAATGGTTAAAAACTCTGTCCTAAAGATTTCTATACTGAAGGAATACAAAAGTTTTTTTATGAGAAAAATATGTTTGAATGCAACTTATATCGTAAAATAAAGCACTTTTTCCTGAGTGTTGCAAAATTCAAGTTATCTATAGAATAACCCTCGTATTTTGAAAAATATGTGTGAATGCAACTTATATCGAAAAATAAAGCAATTTTTCCAGAGTGTTGCAAAATTCAAGTTATCTATAGAATAAGCCTCGTATTTCGAAATGTCAATGAAACTGAAAATGATTGCTCTGCATTGACTTTTGAATACAACTATAATTTCACAGCAGATAATCACGCACGTATGAATGAATAAAAAGACTGAAAATGTAACTATATCTATGCATAGGTCTATCTAAATTCTTTCTATCTTGCATTACTGTATGTATACTAGGTACATTTATAGATGTATATGTATGTGTTTGTATACAAAAAGGCATGACATATATGCGCATACATGTACAAACACATATGCGTGTATGTGTATAGCTAAAGTAGGGATAAAATGCATATGTAAAGCCACTTGTAAAAATAAACTGAGATGTACGTGTTTAAGAAGAAGCTCCCGTTTGTATACATATATCTTAAAGCAACCAAAATGGCAACGCCCATAGTTAAGTGTAACAAAAAAATCTAGGTTATCGTGTTATATCAGGTTATTCCATAAGTAATGTTCATTCAGGGCCAGAAAAATATCAAATTCTAATTTATTCATAAACATAAGTTCTATCAGTATCAATAAATTCCTTCCAAAGATTCCCACACTTCATTTTGTATGTCTTTAATTTTGGTGGGAAAGAATGTGGAGGGGGGGGTAGTTTCCACTACTTCCTGTATTTTAAGAATAAGTCTCTCAAGATGTTTCAATAAACACTGGAATAGATAGTAATCAGATGCAACAAGATTTAGAGAATAAGATGAGTGTGGAATTTTTTCCAAGATGAGTTCTTCAATCTTTTCAGATGGGATCTTTGATAGATGGGTCTGTGAATTTCCATGACGAAGAACAACACCTTAGTGATTTATCAAACAAAGAGTCATTTCCTTCAAAGCAGTGTTTCAGTTCTCACGATGCTAATGATTCAAACTGAAGTAAACCAACACAACCCCATCAAACACTAAAACATAGGATTGAGCTCTACGAAGTCATTGTCTGCATCGTTTTATATTCTTGTAAAATATTAATTGTCATCCTTAGTCCTCAATTCTTTAAATTACTAATTTTTATTTTATATTACTTATTCATTCATTTTGCTTTAGGGTTGGCTTCAGTCAAATAATGGGAACCATTTTCCTAGTTTCAGGCAATTTTCAAAGTCGTTACAGATGACGGTGAATGGCTTTAAGTTTTTGAGTTTATTCTTCGACCGTAATAATACTATTTCTGTCGTACTACGGTAAATACAAGTCATCGCTGAACTCAACAAAACGACTTGGTACCTGGCACAGAACTCACTTTTTCTAAGTCTTTTATTGCTATTACTCCCAGGTCAACATTGACTCGGAGTAGTAGGTCCTGTTAAAATCTATGGGTAAAACCCAGTTACCATTGGTGAATAATTAGTATCAAATGAGAATACTTGAAATCATATAACTGGGTTAAAAATTTAATCATTATTATTAAAGAGTTCAGATCGAATGATGGAAGGAGTACGTGCAAATATCTCGAGACAACAGATTTCTCAAAGTCATTTCAGTCCATAAACAGAGGAAAGATGGAGCAAATACATCTAGCGTATGATTTTCAGAAAGAAGCTTTCACCACTCTGATGATGCTTTACAAATATATATGAAAGCAATGGTTCACTCGATGGTGAAACTTATTTCTTTGATATTGTTTGCTGAAATCTTGAAAGAAGATACATTGGAATCATTTCTATTCATATTCTGCCTAGATTATATACTCTGAATATAAATAGATCTAATGAAAGAAAATGGTTTTACACCAAAAAGCAAGAAGCAGACAATATTGTTGACAAACTATTACTGGTAGAGACTACACAGATAATCTAGCATTCCTTGCAAATACACCTGCTCAAGACGAATCTCAACTATATAACATGGAGCAGACAACAAGAAGCATTTGTCTCTACGTGAATTCAGATAAAACAGATGGTGCCATCTCCTCGTTAAATAGCAAGCCTCTGAAATTAGTAAACCAGTTCAGAGTCTTCAGTAGCAACATTTCATTTATCAAAGGCGAAGTCAACATACGCATAAAGTTAAAGGTAAAACATGGATTGCTATTAACAGTTTATTGATCAGACAAAAATCTGATATCTCTGAAATAAAATGGGAATTCTTCCAAGCTATAGCTATGTCAGTACTTCTGTATGGTTTCACCATTTGGATTCTAACGAAACGCTTGCAGAAAAAGCTACATGGGAGCTGTACAGCGATATTGCGTGTTGTTGTGAACAAATCCTGGACGTAGCACTCTACAAAACAACTGCTGTACGGCCATTTACATCCCACTGCACAAACTACACAAGAAATGCAATCAAGACATTCTGGGCATCGCTGAAGAAGTAAGGACGAAATTATAAGTGGCGTTCTCCTATGGACTTCTACACATAGATACACCAGTATTGGCCAAGCAGCAAAAACTTTTTACATTTATCAGCTCTGGGTGGACAACAGATGCCGTCTAGATGATCTACTAGATGGAGAGAGTCAAATTAATCCGTGCTATGGACACGCCTTGAATATGAGGATTATGAACTATCAGTGTATTAGATAGATATAATTAGACTGAGATATCTATTTATCTATCTATCTATCTTAGCCTATTCATAGCTAGTTAAGCAGCTATTCATTTTTATCTATCTTGTTTTTCTTTTCTTTTTGTGTGATTTATATTTATAAATCAGCAAATAACGATTGTTTACGCAGCGGTTGCTTCTCTGAAAGACACGTTTTCTTGACAATATCTCATATGTCAGCGGTAATTTGAGAAAAGAAAAAAAGAAATTTATTTTAAAAACAGTAAAAAGATTTCAAAATGTAAAAGCAAAAAATTATCAACTATGTGTGGACAGTGGGTGCTGTCTAAAAGACCTGGCAAGTGATATGGCAGATAGGAACGGTTGGCGAAAGAAATTTAAAAAGCCGTGTTATCGGCATGCCTTGATGATTATCAATAAGTGATTAAGAAGGAATAGTTACTTGAAACAGTATAACTATGTAAAAATTATTAGTATTAGGTAGGAATACTTGGCACTATATAACTATGTAGAAATTATTAGTATTAGATAAGAATACTAGAAACCATATAACTATGTGCAAATTATTTGTATTGAATAATAACTTCAAGCTATGATTGTTTATAAAGGATTATCGTCAATATTTACTTGAAATCATATGATTGCTAGAATAACTTGAGACCATATGATAGTGTACTAATTGTTAGAATTAGAATTATTTCAAACCATATAACTGTGCAAAAATTATCATTATTGATTTTTTTCACACTAGTTTTCGCTGGTGGTTTTTGAATGGAGTCTGAGTAGCAACAAATCTACTCAGGAATCTTCTCTGTATTCTAGTTGATCTTAACAATGCTGTTGTCTGAATGATCTTGATTCTTACTCTGATTTCCAAATCCTCCAGTCTGTTTTCTAAACTCTTAGGGACCGTTCCAAGGGCATCAACTACAATTGGTATCATCGTCACTCTTATGTTCCATAGTTATTTTAGCCCCCTGGCAAGGTCTATTTGTCTATTTTTCGTTTTCTTTCATTTTTCTCATTTTCACCCTATGGTCTGTTAGGACGGCAAAATCTACTAGTTGAGAAGTTTCCTTTTTCTTAATCAATACTAGGCCTAGTCTACTGACTGAGATCAGATGATCCCTCTGTATCTCAAAGTTCTAGAAAATGTTATGCGTTCTCTAGGACGGATTCCCGTTTGTGCATATACCATTTGGTTGCATGGTCCCAATTTGGTTTCTTGCACAATTCCCAGTGGTTCACCTTTCCCGCCCAGTCGTGTACTTCCTTTGTGCTAGTGTGCTGCATTAGCTTATAACTTGATTATCCGTTTTGTTTCTGTTTCCACATATCTTATACTTGCTACCCTGTTGCGTCTTATCTATTGTCTTGTGCTGCAGTTATGAGTGACTCAGTTTCTCTTTTGAGGTTTCCCTTTATTCGCCATGCCCAGGTCTTTTGTGCAATCTCTCCAATTCGTAATTGCTTACAAAAAAGACTTACTTTGGCATTCAATAACACAGAAAGGGTCAACATGTCGTAAAAACAACCAACTAACTAAGGTATAACTTACACGTTTAAAAATCTATCAATCCTTACATTTAGGTATTTTAGAATGTATAATATATAATTTGATCTATTGCTGTCATATTTCCAATATTTCTAATATTTATGAATTGGATCTTTGCCAAATATACCAGAGATTATCTTGATGTTTGTGAATATGTGTATGCGCTAGTGCGTGTGTATTCCTGTGTGTCCTTATAAATGCAGGTTTGTGAGAAGATGACTGCATTAAAATACAGAGAATTTTGTTTATTTCTGTTCCTTTATTCTAAATTCCTTTCAACTGTAGTTTGTACCTTAACTCAAACGACAAGAAGATATTCGTTTTCCTGGAGACTGATCGTGATCCGAGAAACATATATGAGAAACTGTTGATTGAGCGGCTGTTGATTGTACAACCAGGAGAGCATAATAAATAAACAAAAAAGGCGCCTGTTTTTAACACGACACTACAGGGTCAGCTTGTCTGTCATCAGAGCTTTAAACATTTTTTTGAAAAAACAAGTGTTGCCTAATGTTGTCAATTTATTGGGTGTGTTATAGTTGATGTCGCATAGAAACGGTTTGTTGTTTATTAAATATCTTGATAAACAAAGTTATCGCCCTTAGCAAATAAAAAATATGTAATGACGAATAACACTGAAATTTTGGAGTACACAAACTTTTAAAATTAGTTTTTCAAGAGCTAAACAAATGGTTAAATTTTCCATTACTTCCACACATTAATACAATTCACTTATAATGAATACACATGGAAGCGCGTTATGTAATGGTTATCGTCATAAGAAATGGAAACGACTACTCGAGGTTGAATTCTGGATTAGGTTGTTTTCCTTTCACATAGCGCTAATACCCTTGGAAATGGTATGCAATCAACTATTCTCCCTCCAGTTATGGGTAAATAGTAGGGCAGCCTCGGCTATTTAAACTTGGTTAGGCAATAATGAAATACGTTTTCCATCCCTTATGTGAAATGAAGGACTCGTTTTTTTTAACAAATGCAATTTATAACATTGGAAAGGTATGCTATTTAACTATATATATATATATATATATATATATATATACATATATATATACATATATATATATATATATATATATATATATATATATATATATATATATATACATATATATATATATATATATATATATATATATATATATATATATATATATATATATATATATATATATATATATATATACATATATATATATATATATATATATATATATATATATAATCATGAAAATGAATCCGACGGTATATGAGTATACAAAATGAAAAATAACAAGTTGTCCAGTAGGATGATATTTTTAATTAGCCGATGCTATAATGTTTCGGATTGTTAACCAAACCATCGTCAAGGCATTCATCTATATAGAAAGAAATTTTGAGAAAAACAATGCTTACAAACTTCTATTTTTTCAGAGTTTTGCGGTCCATTTTTTTCTTCTTCAAATATGAAAAAAGAGAACTTAAATGCCACGAAACCGTTGGTGTTCCCTTTTAAACTAAGTGACACAATTTGTTTGAAATTATTTTGTAAAATTCTTTGAATGTCACTACCTCTTT
>CM042154.1:55063960-55146460 GCA_023376005.1 Doryteuthis pealeii
TTTCTATGCTGTTAAGTGATTTTAGTGCTCGAGGGCTGAGAAGCATTCCTACACCTCCTATAGTTGCATTGACGGAGTTTTTCCATGCAGATGCTGACACAAACGTCCAGCCATTTCCAGATTCATGGTATTTTAGTTCTACATCACCATGGTCAAATCTGTGTTCTTGCACACATATGATGTCTATATTATTTTCGGCTGCAGACGCCGTGAGTTCGGGGAGTTGGCCTATCGTTTTCAGTGTTCTAACGTTAAATGTTGCTAGCTGGAGTGATTTTTTACATCTAAGTAGGTTTGTATTGAATTTGGGTTTTATGTCTGTCTTATTAGATATTGCGGTTAGGGTTATGTCTTCAGTAGAGTGTGTGTCTTGTTTGTCTGTGGTGAGAGTGGTGTGATTTAGGTATGTGGTGTATTTGGAGCCCCGTAATTTATTTATTAAACACTGGGCCGGTGCTCGAACCTCAGCAGAACGTGTACTAATTTTGAAAGCAGGGAGTACGTTGCTGCATGATTCTTGAACTTTGTGCAATGTCATGAATGGTTTCGGTTGGGTCAAAATTATCGGATATCTATCGATAGCTGTTTGACTCATCAATAGGCGCTAGTCTTAGAGATGAGGAGCAGTAGTTACCTGACTGAACTGGTTGATCCTGGCCGTTGACCCATTTTGGGTTCCTCCGCCCAGCATCTTATGATATACGCCGTTGGCCTATTTAGGCTCTTCCGCCGTCTCTCACATCCACCACGCTGCTACCCATGGTTTTGTTTTACATGCCGAATTAGCATCTAGATTTTTGCATAAATATGAGAAAGAGATAGGAAGCAAGCAAGCAAGAGGAGAAGAGGAGAGTGAAAAGATAGGGATGTAAGTTTTAAGTTAGAAATAAGTTTTAACTTAGTATAAGTCCACATGTCCCCTCCTAGATTAGCGTTAATGAGGGTGAAGCAAGTGGCAGAGAGAGAGAGAGAGAGAGAGAGAGAGAGAGAGAGAGAGAGAAGAGAGAGAGAGAAAAAAAATGAAAAAAACATCACAAATATGGTCACTTTTATAAGGAATACGATTTAGGAATTTTATATTCTTGCTTACGGTTTGTGGTGGAAGGAAGGAAGGTAATTAACTAATAAAATACTATAAAGAAAGTGAGAGGAAGCGAGATATAGAGGGGGCAGAGAGAGAGAGAAGAGAGAGAAGAGAGAGAGAGCGAAGAGAGAGAGAGAGAGAGACAGTGACCAGGTCAACGAGCTAAGCGCCGATATCCGATATCAATCATGGTAAATAACACTCAAAAGATCATAGATAGACAACTAGACATAAAACTGGGGGATTTTACAACAGAAGAACTCCACGTAGTCTTAAATAAACTAAAAAGTAGAAGGGCGGCGGGTCTCGACGAAATACCCCCGGAGGTATGGAAAACGGGCAAGTTCAGCGACATACTACTTAGGCTATGCAATGCAGTATATAGACAAAATAGAATAGATAAATGGACAAAAGGATGCATCCTCCCGTTCCCCAAAAAGGGAGACCTAGGAATAGCTAAAAACTACAGAGGCATGACTCTTACGGCTATCGCAGCCAAGATCTATAATGCCCTTCTTAATCGCATCCGACCCGAAATAGAGAAAATTCTTAGGAAAAACCAAAACGGATTCCGTCGAAACCGTTCCACAACCTCTCAGATCCTGACTATACGACGAATCATAGAAGGGATTCGAGCAAAGAATCTAGAGGCAACGCTACTATTCGTAGATTTTTCCAAGGCATTTGATTCCATACACAGAGGAAAAATGGAACAAATACTACTAGCATACGGGCTACCAGAAGAAACTATTGCTGCTATAATGATGCTCTACAAGACACACAAGCAATGGTACGCTCACCCGATGGCGACACAGATTTCTTCGACATCGGAACTGGAGTCCTACAAGGAGATACACTAGCACCATATATATTTATCATATGCTTAGACTATGTACTCGAACATCCTTAGATACCATAAAAGAAGAAGGCTTCACACTAAAAAAGCAAGAAGCAGGCGATATCCCGCACAGAAAGTCACAGATGCAGACTACGCTGATGACCTTGCACTCATTGCAGATACACCACCACAGGCCGAGTCACTACTGCATAGCCTAGAGAAGGCAGCAAATAATATTGGCCTTCATGTAAACTTCGATAAAACAGAGTACATATGTTTCAAAAGGAAAGGAGACATAACCACACTCAACGGTAAGCCCCTTAAGCCAGTAGAACAATTCACATACCTAGGTAGTAATATCTTATCCACAGAAAGCGATGTAAATACACGAATAGGAAAAGCGTGGTCGGCCACAAACAAATTATCAGTAATATAGAAATCCGATCTCACTGACAAGCTAAAGCGACATTTCTTCCAGGCGGTGGTTGTATCAGTGTTGCTGTACGGATGCACCACTTGGACCCTAACGAGGCGCCTTGAGAATAAGCTGGACGGGAGCTGCACAAGAATGCTGCGTGCAGTCCTGAATAAATCGTGGAAGCAACACCCCACGAGGAAACAGATATATGGCCACCTGCCCCCCATCTCACAAACCATACAAGTGAGACGGACAAGACATGCCGGGCACTGCTGGAGAAGCAAGGATGAGCTCATAAGTGACGTTCTCCTGTGGAGGCCAACACACGGACATGCTAGTGTGGGCCGCCCAGCAAGGACCTACATTGACCAACTAAGCAAGATGCAGGTTGCTGCGCAGAGACCTCCCTGGCAAAATGAATGATAGGAAAGGTTGGCGAGAGATTGTAATGGATATCCGTGCTAATAGCGCGACATGATGATGATGATGATATATATATATAATGTATATATATAATGTATATATATATATAATGTATATTATATATATATATAATGTATATATATATAATGTATATATATATAATATATATATATATATAATGTATATATATATATATAATGTATATATATATATATGTATATATATATATATATATATATAATGTATATTATATATATAATGTATATAATATATAATATATATATATGTATATATATATATATATATGTATATATATATATATATATATGTATATATATATAATGTATATATATAATGTATATATATATATATATATGTATATATATAATGTATATATATATAATTATATATATAATGTATATATAATATATATATAATGTATATATATATATATATATATATATAATGTATATATATATAATGTATATATATATAATGTATATATATATGTATATATATATATATATATATAATGTATATATATAATGTGGGGGCGGTGTAATTCAGGCATTCCTGTTATTTTCTTCTGTTACAAATAATTACTTTACTAAGAAAAAGTGAAATCTTGGATCACCTATATCTTGAGGAACTTGGAAATGTTTCGTCTCGATTGAATGACTATACACTCTGGAGGGCCAGCCCCGTTTGTCTCACATTTTCATACCTGGCTTAATCAAAGCAGATTACTAAGCATAATACCGCGATTAAACTAAATGTATAAGTTCCACAAAGATTCCATGAATATCAAATTCAATTTCTGATGTATCGCATTCGGTGACTGTCATTTTCTATTCCTAAATCGAGCTGACGCCATTTCATTGTAACAAGAATTCACATTCCGATTTCGGAGCCTAATTCATTGGCACGTGCTTCCTTTCATTCCCCGACTCCAGACCCCGTGGATTCTCCGTCAATCACCAGAATGCGCTCTCGGGATTGACAAATATTTCCGGAAAGGGGCAAATAGTTTTTTTTTCTATTGAAGAGGGCATTGTCTTTGTCTGCTTACAAATGTCAGTTGGCTCATCAACATTATCTACATTCTTTATTTATCGTTCAAACCACATGTTTACAGGTGATGTATGGAGTTGATTTATCTTTACAGACAGCGCTATGTCGGTTTGAATGAATCGCTCGACAAAAGAATCAGTAGATCTATCTAAGCTTACACGCGTATATGTGTAGATATATAAATGACTGTTCATATATATATATATATATATATATATATATATATATATATATATATATATATATATATTATGCATGATGTTGTGTGTATATAGATAATTATAACCTTTTGAATATAGATTTAAATATATATATTCATACGCATGCAGAATAACAGAGTTTTGGAAAATGGCTGCTGTCAAAATTGTTGTCCTATCAAAAGATATTTTTGGTCTCTCAAAATTTGATCAACATTATGAAGTTACCCATGGTGTAATGGTTATCGTCGTGGGAAATGAACGCGGTGATACGAGTTCAAATCCTGGACAAGGCTTATAATAATTCACAAAGCGTTAATACCCTTGGGAAAGGTATGCATCCAACTATTTTTCCTCCAGCTATAGACAAATAGTAGGGAGGGACTGGAATCTTTAACCTTGATATGGCAACCGATCTATAAGAGGGAAAACTCTGAATTCTAACCCCCGCTTAAAAATATACCTTGTGTCACATGCGGAGGGGTTGGTAAATACAAACATTATGGTTTTGTTTTTGTTTTGTTTTTCTTTCTTATTATAGTGATTTTCATATGTGAATATGATTTCATATATGCAATGAGTTAAACAGTTTAAAATTCTACTTTTAAAACGATACATGAGAAGCGTTACGCATTTTACGCCATTTGGTACTCATCAGAATGATTCATATTTAATATTTTATCAAAGGAACTGATATTTATTTTTTCTTTGATTTAGGTGTTTACAAACATCAGTGCATATAAGGATGTTTGTCATGAATACAAAAATAGGAGGATGAACAATTATAGGAAAGAAATGATCTGGTCTGTTGTTACTGTGAACGTCAAATGTATTTTGTGAAGTATGCAGGAAACTGAAATAACATTAATGCCAAATTATTGGGCATTATTACTTAACAAAAATACTTTTTTAAGATAAACAACTAATTTATAATCATAACTTACAGTCAATTGATATTGAAAGATCACCGAAGTTAATCAGTGATGAGCTTGTTCAGTACTTTGATATAAGGAATAGTAAGTACTATAAGCAACCTGAGCCTTGTGGGCAAAGCTTAGTAACTAATTTGTAATAATTATTTTTTAAATATATTTATATGTTATATTGGTTTTTCTGATGGGGAACTGAACCTTTTAAAAGTTTAAATATTAAATATTAATATATGACTAATACATTTAAGATGGCATATCCTTATAAGGAAATGAAATAATAATTTTACAAAGTAGTAGTAATTATTCAATGAGGCATAAATTTGCTTCAATTAATTACTCTACTTATAAAAATGTTTCACTTTAGTTGAAAATAAATGGGTATATATATTTTTAATCAATCTGAATAGGTTACGTATTCAATTAAACATGCTTTCAATTATTTCTGGTAGTTATATATCAATTTTAAGCACGGTTTTCAGCGACCGATAATCTCATGGCATAGCACTCATAATGAAAAGGACAATACACTACAAAAATCAACTGGATATGAAATTTAAAAAAATGCAAAATAAAAAAAAAGAACTCAACTTCTTTCTGATTTCATTGTAATGTTTAACACCTTTCTTTCTATTTAGTCTATAAGCGCAAATAAATTTAACAAACTAATTGTACGTTGGTATGTAAATAAATGTGTATCATTCAACAATTATTAAAACCTGATACATTTCCTTTTATTTTCACTATTAATATGAAAAATAAAGGTTTGTTTTCTTTGGATTATTTGGGCTACTGTCTTCATCTTTATTGTTAGCCGAACAATCCAAATAATCCAAATTATCAAGTTTCATCTAAAAAAAATCAGAGAAATGAAGGATCTGGAAAAGCTGAAGACCATTGGATCTCTTCTTTTTTCTTCGTTGCATCACTTTATTATGATGAAGCTGAAAATATTGGTTTTCTTTTAATTGTATTGTTCTCTTTTGTGACTATTTTATGACTAGTAAAATTTAGTGTTTTTGTATGAATATTTCCTTATATACTCTTTTGTGATAACTTCTCGCACTTTAAATATAGTTTTAAATATCCTTACTGTCTGAAAAATATTATGGAGTTTATAGTTTCTATCTGATGCTGAATCACGCTTTGTTCTGGTATCTTCTAATGTAATTTAAGGACCATATCTATTATTCCACCCATAACGACGACTGTTCTCAAATCCTTGTTTATCACTGGAGCCCTCGTGCAACTTCCGGGTATTGGTGGTATATGCTTCCAATATTCCCAGGTACTTGTAATTTTCTTTTTCCTCAAGTGTTCTTACATTTTCCTGATATGGTAGTTCTATTCATTCCGTTGTTTCTCTTTCCTCTTTTTCATCACTAGCATGCCACACTTTTCGATCCAAATTTTCGTTTCTATATCCTTACTGTATATTCTTATGGTCTGAACAAGGTTTCCAATTCATTTTTATTTTTGGCAAATATCTTGATATCATATCACACACACACACACACACACCACACACACACACACACACACACAACACAATGGAGGCGCATGGGCTAGTGGTTAGAGTCGTGGAAAATGGACTCGTCGATTCGAGTTCAATTCCTAGACGAAGCTGTTGGCATTTCACATAGCGCAAATACCCTTGGGAAATGTATTAATCCATATATTCTCCCTCCAGCTATGGGTTAAATAGTAGGGCAGACTGGGCCCTTCAGCCTTGGGTAGGTAATCAGTCTAGGAGAGGGATAACTCTGAATTCAAAATTCATGAGGTCGGTCGTTGATTGGGTTTGTGGCAACCCTTGATGCATCAATTCTTTCCTATCGACTGTGCCAAAAAGTGGGGATGGCCCAACACAATCCTTTCACCGCTATAAACAAATCACTGTGTGGATGTTCATTGTATGAACACTCATACGTCGATTGACGGGAGAGTCCACCATAAAGGTGGTTTATTTATTCCAATGATTTTGTAAATTTGTAGCCCCTGTGTGTTTCCTGTGTATTTAATTGAGTGGCATCATTGTTATAACTAATTGCAACGACAAGAGAGTATTCCTGGAAGACGTCTCTTTGGATGTTCATCTCTTCTAGGGTTTGGCCTTCTGCTGTTAATTCCACTTTTCAGTTTTTCCTTGTTGAAGTGTATGACTTTGTCAGATATTTACCAAGTTTGCCGGACAATATCATGGGCCTTTTTGTCGTCAATCCATACCATGGCTATATTTTCTGACTTTTTTAACTTGTTGTTGATGATGATGAATCTTTTGTCTCTCGGTGATGGTTATTCTGTCGGAGTAGATCTTGGATGTTTGCAGTGTTTATGTGTAAAATCAAAACACATTTATTTAGACAAATAGACGTAATTTGAGATAAACATTTTATTTAACATCTAGATGAGATTCTTTTAACTAAATGGAAATTATTCAATCCGACTGAACACTTAATCAGAATAAATCAGTACGAAAATGTGAGAATCTATTGTAAATTTAAAAACATTTGGGAACATTATAGAAGACTGAAAAGATCAACAGGTGTCGAAATAAATTGGATAGACTTATAAAGTTTTTCTTTTCATTTTCTTTGAATGTGTCTCTGAAATTTGAGGTGAAAATTCCTCACAGCAGTCGACTAAATGGAAATGTCATTAACGGATTCATCTAAACTTGGTGGCATGTACTTTAAAGGCGTTTCCCCATTTTTGTCGCTCTAGATTTTTTTTCCTATTTTCATCAAAGAAAGGCCAAATGTTAAGCTTTAGGCGAATGTCTAGCAACGTTATCTACAGTTGGTTCTCTTTAAAAGCAGACAGAATCCAATCTCTCTTGACCCAGACGACACGTAGACACACACAGACACACAGAGAGGAAGAGTGAGAGAAGTCGAATCTTAAAAGACAAAAGCAAAAAAAACAAAAAAAAAAAACTCTTCAAAGTTTTTACTATACTGCCACAACCCGCTAGCTCCGGATGCAAAGCATGACGGGAACGAGCATTTCATCTTGATAATGGAATTAGTTTTAACTTAATTCCAGTTGGAAAAATAAACAAACTGTGTAAAGTTCCTTTATACAGTTTGTTTATATTTTTTCTGTTTTTATTTATTCATTTATTTTTAGATTTTTTTTTCATTCAACTTCCTGTTTTTTGTTTGTTTTTGTTTTTTCTATTTCTTGACATTTTCTGAGTTTGATGCTGAAGTTATTTCATTTATCATTCCCTATCATCATTTTCTGCTGTTGCACTGAAAAAGAAACTAATTTATTGCATTGACCTTTTTTTAACTGACTAAGCTTTCTTTATTTAGGCTAATAGAACTAAACTGAGAACCAGCTTTGACCTCCACAATCATTATAGTCAGACCCCTACTCCTGACAAATGAAAATATTGGTTTTTTTTGTTGTTTTTTAATACTCATCTTTCAAAATATTCCAACTCATGACTTTTTTAAAGTACCTGATTCACTGCTCTTCTTTCCATACAAAATAACCTTTAAATCAAGTAATACTGAAATTACATTACTCCTTAATGTGATAATTTAACAATTCTGAAAGATACATATTCATGAATAGGATTAATAACATGAAAATATTTTCCAAAATATGCATTGGTACGAGGAGAAATGCATTTTCTTATTCAATATGCAGTGTGCAACTAAAAATATGTTTAAGTATGCATTTTCCAACCCCTCTCCACTGGAAAGATACGACACATGTTTAATTTCTAAGCGAATTATAGTTGGTTAAAATTCCGTTTTTCTTCTCGTAGACTGGCTGCCGTACTTAGGCTAAAAATTCCAGTCTTTTCTTCTATTTACTCATAGTTGGAGAGGGAAGAGTATTAGCGCAAAGTGATGGAACGTAAATATTTTCATCCAGGATTTGAATTTGGCCAGCCAAGTCTATTTCCTACGATTTAACCGTTACACAAATAACACCCCCGTAAATATTTTATGTATGTGTACTTCTGAGTGTCTGCATGCGCATGATTTAGAGGTGACAGCAACGTTCTTTAAGCATACATACATATATGCATATGTTGTTGTTTTTTTTTTTGTAAATGATACGAAAATGATGAAGAAGAAAAAGAAAAGACATAAGTTTGAAGGGCGTTTCCATATCATTATTACCTGTTATTTTATGTCAGCACAGCCTTAAGAGATAAAATAATAGAAAACGTTAAGTAAAATAAAATTATTTGTTTGACGTACTTTGGGGAGTAGACTTTAGAAATAACGTCAAATGAGTATATTTTCTGCAATGCAATTCTGAATCA
This sequence comes from Doryteuthis pealeii, assembly GCA_023376005.1. Lineage (NCBI taxonomy): Eukaryota > Metazoa > Mollusca > Cephalopoda > Myopsida > Loliginidae > Doryteuthis > Doryteuthis pealeii. The sequence continues at coordinate 55,073,206 of CM042154.1, forward strand.
AGTTGGTACGCAAATAGCTAAGTGTATTACACTTGGAATGGCTACCTATATTTCTTCATCATTGATTAATATACGTTCTAAACATCTGTGGGCACTTTTCATTGTATAAACAAATCAAAATTTATATCTAAATAAACATATTTAAGTAGGTGTGGTGGCCTGGCTTAAACGATGTTTCTTTAAAATGTGCGTCAGAAGGCAAAATGCAATATAATTATTTACGACCTTTAGTTTGTAAAGTTTATTGGAATTATAGTTGCCGGGAGCGTCAAATTTTTGTTGTTGGCGTCACTATATGCTCACATTAAAGCAAAAGGAATGGCTGAGATCTGATGGCTTCTCTGAGGAATCCTTGGCAAATGGCAGAAACAGCAGCGAAAAAATCGTAACAATAATTTATTAGACATACATGAGAGAGGAAGAAAGGAGAAATAAAGTTTTTAAAAAATAAAAGATAGAAAAGGAAAAGGAATTAAAGAAAGAAAATAGATGGAAATCAAGAACAAAATCTAAAAAAATAAAAAATGGACGATGAAAATAAGAAAAGTATATACAAAAAAAAAGAACCTTGAATAAGATATATAATTTTTAGACAAAAAAAAAGAAGCAAAATGAACAAAAATTGAATAAAGGAAACTAAAAGAGATAAAAAAAATCCTGAAGAATACAATTCATTGGTACAATTCTTTTCAGCATTGTCCAATTTATTTCGTTGTGCGGAAGCAGATGTTGTTTAATGAAATGGCGTCAAACAAACACGTCCATTACTCATATTTCAAAGCAGAACAATTCAAAATGTATAAGTGTATTGTCTATTGTAAGGGCGTCACAGATTTTCCCTCTTCAATGTGAAGAAATGTGTTTAAAAAATGGATACAAGTTTGTCATTTGCTTGATAACTTATGCTAAGTCCGGAAGTAGAAGAAAATTTAGTTTGCATTATTTTTTATATTGAAAACGCACACGCAGGAGCCACAAACACACACATACACCAACGCACACCCTTGTGTGTGAGTGTGTGTAACGCTGTACTCGAGTAAAGTGTTTAATATAATACACACATATCGTAGATGTTTGTGTCTATGCGTGTGTCAGTTATATTAAACCCTCTACTTGATCACAGTTGTTTTTTATTATAATTCTGAAGTATAACCTTTTTTCTCAAGATTCAGTTATATCCCTGATGGATGATTTTTTTTCACTTGTCACTAAATATGTTAAGAAATTAAATTCCTACAGTTTTGCGACCCGCGACCAAACTCTGACATCGCACGAGGCCTGCATAATTTCTCTCAAATGCATTCGAGTCTCGGCTAAAACATTTTCGGAGAGATATCGGTTTTTACTTACTTCAGACTTTTGATGCACGTGGAAGTATATTTATTACAAGATTTAGTTAACTTTAAAATCACATACGGGTAATTCCGTGTCAAATCATCTAGACCATGTTACCCACCTCGTTCAATTTTTCTGAATTTTTGTCCAGGTGAGGATTATGTTAAAGTTAGACAATTCCCCAAATTTGAGCTTCTAATTCCAAAAATTGGTTATAAAAGTATTTTCACACAAGGAATCCAAAGATGCTATCAAGTCTTAAAGTTAACCAAATTAAGTTATTAATGATTTCTGATTTGCAAAACTTTAACTGATGTTGGAGCTTCACTTCTGAGCAAAAACCAAACTTTTTTTGCACAAATAATTTTCAATATATGTGAAATGATAATAGAATTTTTTTTTGTCACATATGCATGCCACATCGGGATATTGATCTTGCTATGGAAAATCCGAAATGATTAATAACTTAAAACTGGTTTGTTTGTTTGTTTGTTTATTGATTTTAACGGCATATCAACCTGTCTGCGGTTATGTCATGCCTAATGATTAAGAAGTAATACATATCGTGTATTTATATTTATACTTTTTAGTAATTGGTTTTAACAATTTGTTTGCATTATTGGGGATTATGTTGTATGGTATTAATTTGTTTCATGTCTATAATATATGGTACAATTTTATTTCCCTAAAAAATGTTGACATTTTCAAACAGATCTTTCATATTGTTTACTTTAAAATAACGGTTTCTGATGTGATCAAAAAACCTGCATTCCATGAATAAGTTTTTAACTGTCAAACTATCTTTGTGGTACAAATAATGGTCAATATATGTAAAATAATATTAGAAAAAATGTATTAGATTCTGTGCCACACTGGGATATTGATCTTGCTATGAAATCAAAAATCATCAATAACTTAAAATTGGTTAGCTTTCAGACTTTTTCAATAGCATTTCCGGATTTCTCGGGCAAAAATGCTTTTATAAGCCAATTTTTAGGAGTAGGGAAGCTCTAGAACTTATTTTACAGACAAAAATATATTACAAAAGGTCGCCATTTTTCGTTAAACCCACCAAATTTGGAGAGCTGAAATTCGACATAACTCCACTAATTTTTTTGAATTAGAAGCTCAAATTTTGGGAATGCCTACCATTAACATGGTCCACACCTATAAAAAATTTCAGAAAATTGAAGGGGGAGGTGACAATTTTACTTTTTTTATGATTTAACATGGAATTGCCATATATATATATATATATATATATATATATATATATATATGTGTGTGTGTGTGTGTGTGTGTGTGTGCGTGTGTGTGTGTGTGTGTGCATGCGCGAGTGTAAATGCATATGTGTATGTACAAAAATTTTTTTTTGTGTGTGGGTAAGTTTTATCTCTGTGTCAGTCATAAAATACTTCACCAGCCTGACACAATTTTATAAAATGACGCCAAATTTATGTTACAAAATGTATATGATCTAACATGACACTATCTGACAGCCTCTTCAAATGTTCTGACCATATCTGTTTATTTATTTATTCATCTTGTAGACAAATATGACGAGGCTAACAGGCTGAAATAAATTTATCATTTGATTGATATCTAATTTTTTATGTGTATATGTGCTAATCTATTTATATCTCACACTCATATTTAATAGTAATAGTAAAAAGACATGGGTTTACGATCTCATCAGAACCCTACCTTATACTTTAGCAAGTTAAACTTAGATAAACGTATTCCCGATAGTAATAGTTGAACGCTAAGTTAGTTCATATTTTTATGACTATTCTATTCCTTTATTTCCTAGTTCTCATCTCTGTATTGTTTTTAATTTAATTCTAATTATAGTGAAAACAGTTAAAATTCAAGAGTATACTTTTAGCAATTTAATATTACTAATTTATTGTGTTTCAGTATCTCTCCTATTTAAAATTAATAACTATTTAAAAAGATATCTAATGTATTTAGTTAAAATTTAAGAGTATAATTCTAATATTTTAGTGACCGGCTCAAACTATATCTACAATTGCCTATTGATTCAATTCTATTATTCAAAAGATTTTTTTATCTGGGAATCTAATTATTGCTCATTTTTCGCTTACACATAGAAAACATGGATCATTCAAAGCCTGCACGCGTTTTATTTTCCATTCACTAATTGGTGTTATGTTTTGATTCTTTAAATTCCAAATATACCAAGATGGAGTTTTTGCGTTAAAGCGACGATTATATATATATATATATATATATATATATATATATATATATATATATATATATAATGTGTGTATATTTGGGCACCAGTTTTTTCTTCATGTTTGATTATATGTATGGGGCTTAGGTTATTGGGGGGGGTACTTGTTTCTTCTTTAACCCCAATTCAACTTTTATTTCCAGTTTCACACTATTTCTTGGAATTTTCTTCTCGTGTCAGTAATAGTGTGTTCCCAGTAACGGTCTTCCTGAAAGTGGCCGCGAGGTTCTTTAGGGGCGTCAGGAACCCCCTATTCCGAGCATGCCCAGAATGTTTTTTTCTTGTCTGCGGTCTCCTGGGAGATTGATTTTTTTGTATTTATTTTATTTTGTGTTTTTTATTTTATTTTATTTTATTTATTCTTCAGTCCCCACACATTGAACATATAAGTAAGAATATATGAATTTAAATAGAAAAAGAACAAAAGAAAAACCTCTTATTTGGTCAATCAATATTAAAATGTATGTTACTTTCGCTCGACAGAAATACCAAAAAAGAATATGTTCCATTCGAATTTAAACTTATGACTAACTATAACATGGAGACCACACATTAGAATTACATAAAATCAAAAGCATATAATTCTGACTAAGGAAAGTGAATAGCTAAAAAAACATTTTAAAGTCTGCACTTTAGTTCCGCAAGTTAAAAAATTACTCTTTCAATTTGTCATCTCCAATCCACTTCAGTAAACTGACTCCTTGTCCCATTTTTGGTTTTCCACATAAGAAAAAAAACTTAAAAAAACTAATATATTTTTCAATTCAAATAGCAGACATTGTGGTGTTATTCGACGGTGTATGGTGTAGTGGGGAACGTGTCGTATTAGGTTACAGGCCAAAAGCAGTCCGAGTATATGGCTCAACATTCAAACTTTTTAACTGCGGCAACAGCAAACGTTGACATTTTTCTATTTAACCAGACACAGATGGAAATAAATAAAAGCAGCAATCTACATTTAATGAAAATTTTAAACTAGTGACAAAGTCATAAAATGTAATGGTTTTAATCTTATGAAATGAATATACTTACCCAAAACCTAGCAAACATCTGTTTTGGACAGACATCAGTTTCGCACAACAAAAGGGAAAACCATTTTAATTGTCTTTCCGTTATGATGAATATCTTATTCGAATATCATTAATCATTATTCATTAGTTTCTCTTTCTTATTTCATTTAACTTGCAAATTTTACTGACTTGGATTAAACTTTACTTCTATTCAAAAATATCACATGATGTTTAAAATGTTTCTTATTCTCTCGCCATGGTGTCCCTGTTGCACTTATAAGCTCTGAAATATGGAATAATCTGAGCAAATGTATACAAAAAAGATATGTTTTTTTAAGTTTCTTGCAAACTCATTCAAAGAAAGCTCTTATTTTTTCAACGTTATGTTAATAGAGTACGATTTTTCTCCAAAACAAAAACCAAAGTAACTTTATATTTTTCCTAATTATTCTTTCCTTTCCATATTTTTAATGTGAAATTTTAAAAAGCTGTTTTTTTTTTTTTTTTTTTTTTGATAGTGCAATATGCAGTTCTAATGATCTATTAAAAACAAGGAATAGAATGATCAAAATAATCAAAAATAGATGTGCAGTGAGTTAGGTTTTGCGTCTTACCGAATCCAACTATTAAAACATCAATAAGATAACCAACCATATTTTGTGTATTCTTCTGTACCCATGGGCTCTATTTCAACAATTATACCGGGTTAAAAAAACAATGTGTACATATGTCAAACTACACTAGAATATTCTAAATATTCTCTGAATCTTACGTAAAATGGCAAAGCAGCAAAAGAAGATATAAAAGCAAAGCTTGATCTCTGCATCTGTAGCTTATCTTTGCCTCTATGGAATGTTTTTAGTTTCATTAGCTAAGAATTGCATTATTCATTCGACAAGAGAATCCTTTTTTTTCTTTTTCTTTTGGCTACAGAAGCAGAACAAAATTCCTTATAGGCTGACTAATCTTAAGAATAGAAAATGTACTGAAGAGAGGTGAGATGGGTTGACGAATCTCTTGTCTTGTCAGCAACGCCTTGATTTCTTGCAATACGCCGACTGCCATTCTCACTGGCATCTTTGTTTCCTTTACTCCAAGTGCGTGGGAATAAACATGACATAAACTAGTGATTCAAACTTTTGACGTGGGAATTCTTTCTATTTTGTATTGAGACAATTTCAACTACGCATCGTATTATTATCATCACGTAAATTATCATCACTTTTATTATGAGTATTAGCTTGCAGATTGACATGAATTAATATGACGAGTATTAGATTTTTGACACTAATATTTGTTTTTAACATGATCATCAACATCATCATCATGTTTTACTTTCTTTTTTATACAATGCCTTAACAGGTCATTAACCGAGACCTAGGGTAAGAGAAAAGTAGTGAATATATGCAATCTGTTTGTACAAATTATGATGTTAACATGTTTGTTTTCATTGCATTAATAAAACTCTTGAGTAGATGAGCTGTTCCACGTGGTGCAGTTTTGTTTGTTTGTTTGTTTGTTTATTTATTGATTTTAATGGTATATCAACCCGTCCGGGGTTATGTCATGCCTACCGGTTATGATGTAATACATATTGTGTATTTATATATATACTTTTTGTAATTGGTTTTAACAATACTTCAGAAATGGAAAGACCACTTCCAGAAACTTCTGGGGAACCCACCTAAAATCATAGAAAATAACATCCAAAAAATCATAGATAGACAATTAGATATCAAACTAGGGGATTTTTCAATAGAAGAACTCAACGAAGTCCTAAAAAAAACTAAAAGGCAGAAAAGCTGCAGGACTTGACGAAATACCCCCCGATGTATGGAAGTCAGGTAAGTTCAATGACATACTTCTTAGGCTATGCAACGCAGTATATAGGCAAAACAGAATAGATAAATGGAAAGGATGCATTGTCCCATTCCCAAAAAAGGAGACCTAGGAATAGCTAAAAACTACAGAGGCATAACCCTTACTGCCATTGCAGCTAAGATATATATGCCCTTCTTCTTAATCGAATCCGACCCGAGATAGAGAAAGTCCTCAGGAAAAACCAAAATGGCTTCCGCAGAAATAGGTCCACAACCTCTCAAATCCTGACTGTACGACGCATCATAGAAGGGGTTCGAGCAAAGAATTTGGAGGCAACATTACTATTCGTAGATTTCTCCAAAGCATTTGATTCTATACATAGACGGAAAATGGAACAAATACTACTGGCATATGGTCTCCCCAAAGAAACTACTGACGCTATAATGATGCTCTACAAAGATACTAAAGCAATGGTACGCTCACCTGATGGCGATACGGATTTTTTTGACATCGTCGCCGGAGTCCTACAAGGTGATACATTGGCACCATATATTTTTATATGCCTAGACTATGTACTCCGAACATCTTTAGATACCATAAAAAGAAAAAGGTTTTACACTAAGAAAGCAAGAAGCAGGAGATATCCTGCACAAACAGTCACAGATGCAGACTATGCTGATGACCTCGCACTTCTTGCAGATACACCGGCACAGGCTGAGACACTACTGCATAGCCTGGAGGAGGCAGCAAAAAGCATCGGCCTGCATGTGAACTCTGCCAAAACAGAGTTCATGAGCTTTAGAAAGAAAGGAGACATCTCCACGTTAGACGGTAAGCCCCTTAAGCCAGTAGAACAATTCACGTACCTGGTAGTAATATCTCATCCACAGATAACGATATTAACACACGAATAGGAAAGGCATGGATGGCCACAAACAAATTGTCTGTCATATGGAAGTCTGATCTCACTGACAAGCTAAAGCGACATCTCTTCCAGGCTGTAGTCATATCAGTACTACTGTATGGCTGCACTACCTGGACCCTAACGAGGCGCCTCGAAAATAAGCTAGATGGGAGCTGCACAAGAATGCTGCGAGCAGTTCTGAACAAGTCGTGGAAACAGCATCCCACAAGGGAGCAGCTGTATGGTCACCTGCCCCCTATCTCACAGACTATCCGAGTTAGACGGACTAGGCATGCAGGGCACTGCTGGAGAAGCAAGGATGAACTGATAAGTGATGTTCTCCTGTGGAAGCCAACACATGGACATGCCAGTGTGGGCCGCCCAGCAAGGACTTATATCGACCAGCTATGTAAAGATGCTGGCTGCAGCGAAGAGGAGCTCCCTGTGGCGATGAATGATAGGGAAGGTTGGCGAGAGATCGTCTTGGATATCCGTGCTGCCTGCGCGACATGATGATGATGATTGGGGGTTATGTTGTATGGTATTGGTTTGTTTCATGTCTATATTCTATGGTATATTTTTCCCTCAAAAAGGAGAGAATATCCTCCATGCTGACATTTTCAAACAGATCCTTCATATTGTTTGCTTTAAAATAACGGTTTCTGATGTGAGCAAAAAACCTGCATTCCATTAATAAGTGTTTAACTGTCATAGGTGTTTGACATGTTTCATATTGTGGTTGTTGTTCTTGCTTGAGTATATAGGAGTGCGTTAGTTTTGTATGACCAATGCATAATCAGGACACAATGACTTGTTCCTTTCTAGACTTCCTTAAAGTTGGTCTCCAGCCTCCCAAGATGGGTTTGATTAGGAAGAGTTTATTGTGGGTGTTGTTATTCCAGTGTTGTTGCCATTTTGTATGAAGGAATCTTTTAATTTTAGGTTTCAAGTCAGTATATGGTATTTTGTGAACACTGGCTACCGGGGATTTTGTTAGGGTTCTGATTATCATAGGAGTAACATTAGTTTGAAGGAGCCAGGGTTTTTGTTTGTTTTTTTGTTTTTTTTAAAACTTCAATTTCAATATCTTTATATTTCCTTATTTTATCATATTCTTTAACAGATACGTTTTTATCTGATGGCACTGTCATATCTATGAGAAGACATTTTTAAGTCTTTAATCCCTATGTCTGGTCTATTAGTTTTTATATGTCACTTAGTATGAAAAGTGATTTCATGACATATGACTGCTTAAGAGTACTGTTCATACAATTTATTATTATTATTATTATTATTATTATTATTATTATTATTATTTAACATTTTCGACTTTGTGCTAGGCCCTGCAGGCAGCTGAGTTGCTTCGCAACAGGTTTATTACGCTCACACTTTAACTATTATTACAGATTCGCATCATATACTGCGTAATACATATTACTTATCATAACCTTTACCTGTTATTGTTTACCTTTTACCTGGTATCAAGTAGTTATTACACATCACCCTTTACTTTTTACTTTATGCATTCAGAGTAGATGACTGGATAATTAAGAGAAAAGTTACAAAACATTCCCAGTCGGAATAAGATGTTTTATATATATATAGATTGTTGTTATTATTATTCTCTTTGATAGTTTTGTTTACACCAGTTTTAATTGGAGGGTTTTCACTAAAGACTGAGACAGCAAGTCTCCTCTTGCATCCAGGATTCTTCAAGTTATTCTAGTTGATCTTAAACATTGCTGTGGTTTGGATGGTCATGATTCTTCCTTAGATTTCCAATTTCTTCAGTCTTATTTTCAAGCCTTTGTAGACCGTTCCAAGAGCACCAACTACAATTGTTATCACCGTCAATCTTTTGTTTCACAATTTTCCATATCACTGGCAAGATCCAAAAATGTGTCTATATTTTCGGTTTTTTTTTATTTTAAAACTGTGAATCGCTGGAACAGCAAAATGAACTGGATGACAAGTTTTTTTCTCTCTTTTTTAATCAACACTAAGTCTAGTTTCCAATTGAGATTATGTGATCTGTTTGTATCTAAAATTTACACAGAATGTTATGGGTCTACTTTTCTAGGATAGATTCTGGTTTGTACATCTGTCAGGATAGCCAAGTTTTAATCTTTTACAAGATTTTCATTGCATGACCTTTTCCACCAGACGTGCATGGTCTTATATTCCTTTTTGTCAGTTTGCTGCATTTGTTTATTATGTGATTAACCGTTTTATCTCTGTCATCACATAACCTACACTTGCTATTGACGTAATTAGTTTATTATTTTGTGTTGATATCAAAAGAGATTCAGTTTCTCTGTTGATGTTCAGATGATCTCGTGTGCAATATCCTTAGTCTGTCGATACAGCTGTTTATCTTCTGTTTTCTTTTTTCCCTGTAATCATGCAGTTGTTTTTCTTTCCATTTTTGTTTTCTAGATTTTGTAGCTTTACTATCTATCCTTGATTTATTTCTGTTGATAGTGCTGTTTCTAGTTTTATGTAATAAGTCTTTCTTTGTTCTTTTTGTATAGTCTTCGAGTCCCTGAATTGTTATATCTACGCAATCATCAATGTTGATGAGTTCTCTTCGTCCTCCTTTAATTGAAACATAGAGTATGTCTATGATATCTCTCCGGTGTAAGCTTTTGTGAATCGTCATCAATTTTCTTGTCCTTTATCCATTTTTCTTTTTTCCCCTTGTTTATTTTAAGAATGCTACAGAATATCTTACAAAGAGGACAGGCCAGGTGTTTATTCCTTTGACGAGATTTTTGTTGCAGAGCTTGGTTTCAAAAAATGTTCTTGTTTTTCTTAGACACTCCTTTCAACCTTTTTTTATGGTGTCTTCCTCTAATATTCTTTTTCTGTGAAGTTTTAATGCATTTTTTCCTTACTTTTCTCGGTTCCATTTTTTCATGGAACATTTTTCAATTTCAAATTCCATTCCTATATCTTGGCTGTAGATTCTAGTAGTTTGTAGAGTTTCTAGTTTTTATCTCATTTTGAACAAATATCTTAATATCATCCATATACATGTGGTGATTTCTTTTTTTCCTATGACTTTGTATATTTGTAGCCTCCTATGCATTTTCCAAGTATATAATTAAGTAGTATCATTTCTATAAAAAAATGTAATGATGAGAGTGAGTCTCTTTGGGAGACATATCTTTGGATTTTAACATCCAATTTTCATTTATCTTATTATCCAAGTTTACGGGACTATATCATATGCCTTTTTGAAGTCTATCCATGCAATGGACACATTTTCTACCTTATATTACTTCCTTGAGGATGTGCTAGTCTATATATAATAGGTTATCTGTTACTTTGTGGCATCCTTTCTGTTCATCCAGCAATAGTCCCCGACATTCAATTGAGTGATATATCTTATCTCTATCTCTGCAGTTAGGATCTTCAAAAGTAGTTGTATTATGATAACAAATTGATTGATCTTATTGTTTTTGAAGTTATTGTTATTACTATGGATGATGTTAGTTTTGTTTCTTTTTGTGGTTTAATCAGCGATTGTCATTTAAAAAGAAATGACGAAAACAGTAGGTTTATAAAAATAGAACATAGGTACAGTAGAAATAAGAGAAAACTAAATATAAAGCAAGAGAAATAAAATGTAATCATTAGAAGTAAAGAAATGGTTTGGTAGAGGTACAGATAATTTATTTATTTATTCATTTATTTATTGGTAGAGATACAGAATACAAACAAAATCCAATGGTCTCAATAGTTGAAATATTGGTTGCTGTTGTTTCTAAATGTTTATTTTGTAGAAGTTAATGGTGACATCTTCTTAAAAATATTTTTAAATAAATAGCAGACAAAAAAGAATTGAAGTATAAGAATTTAAAGGATTAAGTACTACTTTGAATTTGTGTGACTGTTGTAGGCGTGGATAACTCTTACGCTTGTCATTTATCGTATATGAACAGGTGCTTTCATTGCACACGCTTAAACTCTAAGTTGTACAAAAAAAACTGTCACAAATGTACCCAAAATAGTGCATGTTTATATTTATGCTGAATATATATATATATATATATATATAATATATATATATATATATATATATACGAGGGTAATCTCAAAAGTAAGGTCCCCAAGATGCTGGGGAAAATTGTTCGTGTGGATATTGCCAACACTGTTGCGATCAGTGTTTACTTCCCAGTTGTTTCTGATGGAACTCCCGATGTACGCTACTGCCAAGTGTGCCTTATTCAATTGATTTCAACGCTAATTAACGGAAGTTTACGGTAAGTTGTGCATGGATGTCAAAAACGTTTAGAGACGTAACTATGACGCCTCCTCAACGACATGGTGGCAAGCTGGTATGAAACTGGCATACAAACTTTAATATGATGTAAACATCATTGACAATAAAGAATAAACCTTTCTGTTATTTCTAGATATTTTGGAGACTTTGCCTTTAGAATTACCCTCATATATAAAGGTTATTATATATAAGGAAAATTTATTTTATGTTACTTTTTTTATTGTTCTCAACTAGTTTCGACCTTAGTTCATCGTTAGAAGAAAAAGGTTTTGTTTTTAGAAGGTTTTTAAAGTTTTTAGAGTAGTTGATAAGCCTCAAAAGAAGCAATGAAAAATATACTGGTGAAGTTGCATATTCATTTGTTGAATGAAAACCATCTTCTGGTTATAATATCTTCAATTGCTTTTTTATATATACATGTGTCTTTGATGAATGCACCTGGCAAATGATTTTTATTAGATTTTGGAGTGGCTCATTTCAAGTTAGATGTGGATGATCAGAGTCTGATATATTTGTTTATATAGGTGTTAATGAAACCCATAGTTTATTACCAGGTCGGATAATTTTCTGATTAAATCCAAATGGATTATAGATTTTTAAATTGTTTACCCGCTTATCTCCCTTCCGTTTAACTAATGAATTTATGTTAATGTCTTTTTCAATTCTTCCTATGATGGTGAATTTATTATCTCTTAAAATTGTGACCATTGTGTTGTTCTACAGATAGTGTGTCATTGTGTTGTTCTACAGATATTAGTTTACTGGGATCTGTAGATTTGAATCTGTGTCGTTTTAGTTGTCAAGCTAATTAACGAGTTAGTTGATTTTAGATGTTTGCAACATCTTATACATCCTGTTATTAATATTACATGGTTGATTATTTGAGCTAGTGGTGGCAGAATGTTGTTAAATGTCGTTGCGAATGGGGTAGAAAATGATTTAGTTATCTGGTTCTCAATTAACGTATGGGAATAACCACGTGATAATTCAGATTTCGAATGAAACGCGACGGTGAAAAAAAAAGGAAAAACAAGAAAATCAGATTGAAATGTTTCACTAGTGGATTAGTATTATCTGTGTGTGGTGTGTGTGCAGAGAGAGAGAGAGAGAGAGAGAGAGAGAGAGAGAGAGAGAGAGAGAGAGAGAGAGAGAGAGAGATATTTGTTCAACTTAACATTGGAGACCCATGCCTTTCCTATGCGTGCATTGGCGTCGTTCTCTGTTGATACGCTGGGCACTGCTGGAGAACTCATAAGTGACGTTCTCCTGTGGAAGCCATCACATGGGCACGCCAGATTGGGTCGCCCAGCAAAGACGTACATGGATCAACTCTGTGCGGATGCTGGGTGCTGCGCAGAGGATATCCCAGGAGCAATGAGTGATAGGGACGGATGGCGAGAGATTGTCATGGATATCCGTGCTGACAGCACAACAAGATGATGATGGAAGTTCAAAATTCACTTGGTTATTTCGGAAATCCTTGGTTTGTGTAGTTCCTTAATTTTTCAGGGTGCTTTTGACATATTCTAAAATGTTCTTGTTAGAGTTTTTTAATGAGATTTTCTACAAAAAAGATAACACCTACTTCCTTACCACTCCAGTATCCAGTATTTCCCCGCTGTTACATTTTGTAATGCATTTTGCATAGTCTTCATTTTTTCCTTGATTCTTATTTGTTTGAATCTTTTTTAAAAAGATTTCTTAAGTATTTTCAATTCTCTATTGATTATATGAACAACTTTCATTTTCATTCTTCCATTTTTTCCATCAGTTTTATAAATTCCACTTCATTGACACCAATGCTTAATTTATAAGATTATAGAAAATTGGAATGCGACATATGTTCTTTTTTAAGGTGGTAACCCACGTGTGCATGGAGAATAACAAAACTATAACACCATGATCAACACATTGTCACATGCATCAGAGAATAACCTTGAACCTATCCCTTTTAGTGCAATTAAATGCTGTCTGAGAAACAGATCTTTGGGAACTAAAATACTACCAGCATATGGTCTCACCCCAAAGAAACTGTTACCGCTATAATGATGCTCTACAAAGACACGAAAGCAATGGTCTGTTCACATGAATCACTGGATTCCTACAAAGATCTCATTAACACTATTTCTATTTATAATATGCCTAGACTACGTAATACGAACGTCATTAGATCTGATGAAGGAAAACGGCTTCACGCCAAAAAGAAAAAAAGTAAGTAGCCAGCTATATCCAGCAGAACCTATTATAAATGTGGATTACGCAGATGATCTTGCGCTTCTCGCAAATACAGCTACACTAGCCAAATCACTTCTGCATAGCCTAGAGAAGGCAGCAAGAGGCATTGGCCTCTATGTAAACTCAGATAAAACGGAGTTCATGTGCTTTAAACATGATAGAAACATTTCCACACTGGATGGTAAGACTCTGAAACTAGTAGATCAGTTCACATACCTAGGTAGTAATATCTCCTCTACAGAAAGCGATGATAATATACGTATGGGAAAGGCATGGACTGCCATAGACAGTTTATCGATCATATGAAAATCTGATTTATCTGATAAGATAAAGTGAGAATTCTTCCAAGTTGTAGCCATGTCAGTGCTACTGTATGGCTTCACCACTTGCTAGATGAGAACTATATAAGGATGTTGCGTGCTGTCTTGAACAAATCCTGGGATTATCCCCCGTCAAAAAGCAGCTGTACAGCCACTTACCTCCCATCACAAAAACCATCCAAGTAAGTCGAACAAGACACGCTGAACATTGTTGGAAAAGTAAAGAACTTATAGGTGATTTTCTCCTTTGGACACATACATATGTCAACATTAGAGTTGACCGACCAGACAAAAAATGACATTGATCAACTCCGTTCAGATACTGGATGCTGTGAAGATGACTTGCTAGGAGCGATGAAAAATAGGGACGAGTAAAGAAAGAGAGAGAGGGGGGAGAGAGAGAGAGGGGGGAAAGAGAGAGATGAAAGATGAGAATCCGTGCTGTTAGCGCAACATGATAATCATTATGATGATGATGATGGCCAGTGATGTAACAATAAAATACAATGAGAGATGTTCTGTACTAATCACAACTGTATCTACTCATTCAATGACTGCTGTTGCTAAGACTTATCAGTAATAGTAGCAGTAGTGGTGGTGTTGGCGGAAGAACAACTTCAACAACAACCTTAACAATAACAACAACAACAAGACGACGGCGTGTATTTGAAACATAGACAAAACATTTCTTACTTGTAATTTCATATGAGAAGTAAAGAAAACTTCAATTTCTTTTGTTGGTGCAGAACTGGCTAAACAGATTCTTTTTCCGAGACAACAGTCTGATTTGGATCGATACTACCATGGATATCGTTGAATGCCTGGTCAGGAAAAAAATAATCTAATTTATTTAAAAAGTTTTATCGAAATGTGTCTCCTAGAACAATGATGTGGGTTCGGGTTATTTCGGTTTGTTATCGCAGGGGGGGGTGAAAAGGCGTCAAATGAACATCAATCGAGATTTTTTTTTAAATATTAAAAAGTTAGCAGGAATTAATCTTTAACTTGGGAAAAACTTTATATGAAATTCTAAAAGTTTGTCATTTTAAGTATCTATGCATAGTGCATATGAATTTGTGTCATGAATTCATTTTTATAACCGACATTCTTAGATCCTCTAATCAAAGAGGAACTGCTGCTTGTCTCACCATTTTTCAAAAGCGAACCACAACGAACAGACACTGTGTTTTGCTTTTAATTATCTTTGCAAAAACAAAATATCTGTGCATAGAATAAATTCTTAGCATAATCTAATTCAAGAAAAATGTTTTTCTTAAGTAATGTTATAGTACCAGCTTGGTTTTTGGTTTGTTATTTAATTTTTTAAAATTCTATTTTACTTTTCTTTCAACAATTTTTTGTTTAAGAAAAACAACTTTTAAAAGAATTCTTTATTTTAACAATGGCTTTGCCATTATATGAAGAGAATAGAAAGAGAAAGAAAGAGAGAGGGTGCAGCAAAATACTAAGATCAGGGACAAGCAACAATTGAAAGAAATAACTGTCCTAGTTTTATAAATAATAAATAGATTTTTTTTACTGTCGCCTTGTGATAGTATGATGGACTGGTTCTGATTTTAGAGCATTGCCCTCTGGATTCAGTTAGATATGGTGAAAACCTCTATTGGTGGTAGGCGTGCCTTGCATGGAAATTCGGTATTCAAATCATCGTTTTTACTCTAATCTATATACCAGCAATGAAGGCAAATGTCGAATACTGTGTATTTATTTGAGATTCTAGAAACTTGCACTGATATAAGGCTTGGTTTATCTCCCATATATGAATACGCTCATCCGCTAACACAATCGCAATCACACAAATACACACACACAAGCGCACGCACGCACACACAGATAAGCATTCATTTTTCTACATAAAAATGTATACGTATATATTCAAGCATTTATACTTACTTTTAGACGCTTAGACTCCACTGAAATATTGTTGTGACTCATAAACTAATGAAAGGAAGATTTAGAATAAAACATGATGTATAGAAATCGACTCAGCAAGCAAAGTTCAAATCCTGAGCGGTGCTATTTGCGTTTCACTTCGTGTTAATGATCTTAGGAATGGCATAAAAATCCATATCTTCTCCCCCCCCCAACTATCGGCAAATAATAGAACAGACTGTAATCTTTAGTCTTGGTAAGGCAACTGGTCTAGAAGAAGGAAAACTCTGATTTAAAAAAAAAACCAGCTCTAATCTGCTTAAAAATTGACCTTGTATCGCATACTATCTGAGGTAAATAAAGATATAAGGTATAGAAAAGGAATGAGGAGGGGAATTAAATATGAATAAGAATGAGATTAATAAATGAATATTGTTGATGAGTCTTAAGCTATTAATAATGTTAAAAAAAAGAAAAAAAGTTAAAAACTGAAATAAGTAAATATTCGCAGATTTTCGCAGATATTGTATAAATAACTTAGAGACACTCATTTCTCTTTTGTTATATTCATCTTCTCGCATAAAAGAATACAAACATTTTTTTATTATCTGTTTGTTTTGATTCATTGTATTGTTTTTTAAATAGTATTTGTAATGGCCTGTAACATTTCACAATGCATTCAAATCCATGTTAAATTTCCCAATAACGGAGGATTTATTTAATCAATAAAAAAAAACATGTCAGGGTATTCATTTTTGGAAAAGGAATCTTTGCGCATTATACAATGTATGCATTTACCTAATCTTTCCACCATGAGAAGGATTCAGCACAAAGTTATTTTTGAAAAGCTGGTTTGAATTAAGTTTTTACTTTTAGACCGGTTTCCATACCAAGGCTAGATAGCCAATTTTGCTCTACTATTTACCCATAAGTGTTGGAAAAACAGAACGATTCATACCTTTCCCAAGGGCATTAGCGTGAAATGAAATGCAAAACGCCTTGACCAGGATTTTAACTTGATTCATGAAATCCATTTTCTATGACGATAATCATAACGACATGCCTTTTCACATAATACAATATCACAAAGGGTATAAATGACTTAAATGTAGCGTTATTTACACTAAAATAATAATTAGACTGCTTGGGTCTCTTGTTTGGTATAATGGTTAGCGATCAAGACTAATAAACCATTATAAAGAAATTCGGTGCTCATTGGGTACCTTGTGCCAAACTAAGCTAAATAAAAGACAAATAAACTGCTTATTTAAATTATGAAAAGGATTTGGGTCACCCTTCCCTTCACTGCCCGAAATCATTTCATTTTATCGTGCCTCGATCAATTCCACTTATTTCTAATACTTTTTAATTCAAGAACCAGTCGCTAAAAATGGAAGTGAAAAAAAAAATGAAAAGAGAAAGATGAAATCTTAAAAAACTTAAAATTGGTTCAGAAACATCGATTTGAACAATTGATAGTTCATATACCCTAGAAGTTAATGGCTAAGGTTTTATCAAAATACATTTCTTACAGAATCTTGAGTTATTTTGAAACCATATAAATTTAGTTTAAAAATTCCATGACTATATCTTGAAGGTGAATAAATTTAGGAATAATATCTGACTACACGAAATAAGATAATTATGTTTCGCTAAAAGGATAGCTTCTTAAGAAGCTATCTTTCTATTGAAACAAGTTAATTCAATTTTATATGTCTTCTTTTTTTCATTGTACAACGTCTAATTCGTATTGGAATCATTAGAATATTGTGGAAATATTTGCTTCTTTTACTATTTAATATCAGAAGTAAGAATTTCATTTTTTTCTATTTAAACGGAATATTGATACGTTTATTTGTATATAGATGTAAAAATCAAGAATATGACTGAAATTAAAGAAATTATACACAATATATTAACACCATATGACGAGAGAAAGAGTTTGGACTGCCTGATCCCAAAATCATCTGAAGAAGGCTTGTCTTCACAGCACATGAATTTTTATTTTTTAAATTCAATTTATTCTATTTATTTATCTAATTTTAATTATCTATTTAATTTTTGCATCATATATATATATATATATTATATATATATATATATATATACATATATACTATTATTACATTGCTATTTACTAAGCTTTGCTCTGTAGTGGGTTGAGAACCAAGACCAAATTCATAATGCTATGAGATGAGCTTGCCTAACTTTACGTTACAGCACGTATTCATATGTGTGTGCGTGTGTGATAATTGCAAATTACTTTTATATAGGATTTGTTTTATTGCATCACAGCCATGACAGTTTCATACTTAACAACACCAGAGTGTCATAAAATTAATATTGGTAATTCAATAAGTAATATTCATATACTTAGGCACCTCACTCTATTGCAAGTAATTAATCAGAATTAACTTTTTTCTATGCGCATTTTTCAAGAGTCCGAACTTATGTCAATGCAACAGCATGGGCCCTTTCATTGAACAAATTATATTTTCCTTTATACTCTCTTGGATATCTTTGATGTGATACAAGAAGGAAAATGAGTTTCATAAGAGATAGAATAAATCATATGATTATTTTTGACAGCCATTCTAAAATGTTGCCCGTGGGAAACGAAGCGAGAGTTGTGCAGTAGAAATTTTGAGAAGCATATTAAACATTTACTTAACAATACTGATGAGTGTTTTGGACTCTTTTTTCCCAAATATCAAATATCAGCCAGTTCTGTTTTGGTTAGGTTTGGTATAAACCAAGAGTGACTGTTGATGAGCCACAGTGATATCCGTGCGAAGTTGAATCCCAAATGAAACTTGACAGTCACAGAATGATTTAGATTGAACTCGCCAATCTGGAGGCTGTCTCATTAAGTGAGACTAAAAAAATCTACTCAGATGCCAATGTCGTGGTGCAGTGTTCCGCTTTGAGATTTAAAGAATTTAAGTTTCTATTCGGAATGACAATTTAGTGCAACAAGGAGTGTGTTGATATGAATAACATTAGTATAAGTCTTTTTTGTGAGGACCTTAGGTAAAATGAATAAAGCTTTTAATCATACGTCCATATATCATAATTGCTGAAAATAATCAATTTCATTATGGATTATTTGGATTATTGTCCTCACCTTTATTGTGATGAGAACAATAGTCCGAATAATACAAATACAAATTATCAGGCCTAATCTAAAAAAAAGATTCAGACAAATCATAACCAATTTCGTTCATGTTTATTAACCACCTTGCTATCGTTTTCTGATGCGGAAAATTGCCTATAAACAGTTCATAAATCGTTTCTTCAGGAAAGTAGACGTGAATTAAATTTTGTTTTCTCTTATAAATTCGTCTTATAAAGAATGGACGAGTCTCTGTGGTGAAGTGACTAACATGCTAGACTGCGAGTTCGAACTCCAGTCACGTTATTACGTTCACTTTCGAAATAATACCATAAAGAATGGTATAAACTCCCTCATCCCTCCAGCTATGGGTTAAATAGTATCACTACTAATCTTCTAAAAGGATGGCTTTTGAAATAAATAATACACAAAGGTTGATATGTCATTAAAAAATAAACAAAACAAAACCTTATCAATAATAAAAATGTAAAATATTTTTCTCTTCGTAAAAAAACAAAAATAAGTCCCAGCTCTCTACACTCGCTTGCTGTTAAACTAAAACATTTAATTTGCTTGCTTTTGGTATTAAGATTGGGTTATAATAGGCTGTGAATTTGGGTCTCTGTTTTTTAAAAACTTTTTTTAATTAGTTAATGGTTTATAGTAACTAACATGACTTAGTCGTATTACATAAGATTGTCATTATTAAAGATAAAGGGTGTAGAGTCACTTTTACTAAAGTTTAGGTTAATTATTCGCATTTAAAGGAGTCAAACTAGCAATAATTACACATACGGGTTATAAGATGGTCATTATTAAAAATAGAGGACATATAGTCGCTTTTATTCAATTTTAGGATAATTATTTGCATTTAAAAGAAGTTTTATTTGTTTCTATTGTCTATTTACAACATATTTCTGCCTTGTTTGTACTGATCGTGGTGTACGAAAGCCTGTCTCAGGTTCGTTCAGATGGTATCACAGATACCATTGAGAACCCCCCAAAATTATTAAATATTTCGAGTAAATATTTAGTTATTATCATTTTCAAGGAGTAGTATTAATCTAAATTTGGATTTCTAAAAGTTTTTTTGTTTGTTTTGTTATTTCCCGAGCTGCCGATCATTGAGATAAAAACGAATTTCCTCTTAGCATCTATAAACAACAAAAAGAGAGCCTAATTGTACATTGTGAGGTAGATAACCATTGCTTCCCGTGACGATTGCAAAGATAGTGGCTTACCGACGCTGGGCGTAAGACGAATACCATTTTACAGTGAATGGGGCACAATAAAATATAAATAGTGAAATACAGATCTGCTCGATCGGGATCTCCTCGTAGATTTCAAATTTATCCAGGCATTACTTGAACAATTTCTAAAATTCTGATTGAAATCGGGCCAAAAATGGCGGAACAGTGATACGAACGGACTGACTGACATTTAGTGAATTATAAGATTTCACTTTGATAAAAAAGAAGCAAAGTATAATCCTTTTTCTTTTTTTTTTCTTTTTTCTTTTTTAGTTTTTAATTTTTTTTTCATTCATCTGTTTATTTATGAAAACTACTGAATACAACACTGTTTAGTCGTCAGGGTTATTAATTTTACACTGAGAAGTAAATTTGATGGTTATTTCACACCACGCTCTAGCAATCAAGGGAATCTAATTAAAGGTACCTGTCATTGAGAAATTCTTAACAAGACATTAATAGTGAACTTGACCAAATTTTGCACTACAATGGTTTAAACTCACCTAATAGAGAATGTACCTTATGAAGAAAAGTTATTTTTTTATTGTTGTTTTTGCTTTTTTTTGTACTAAAATATTTTAGTATGAACTCTTACCTAGACAACAAGATATTTTGCATCGACTTTATAGTGTTTGACAAAGGTGTAAGTAGTTTCTCGCGCAGTGTTAACTTTTGGTGATTGAATGATCGACGTTTTGCCATAAAATGAATGAATTATGAATTAACATTAGTAAGCCGATTTTCAAACAAGATTTTCAACCTGAACAAAAAAATGAAAAAAAAAAGTCCCCTTATTTTCCATACACAAAAACAGTCGAATTATTTTCTAAACACACTCCAACGTTTTTAGACTAAAATATTTCTGTGCTACATAAGTTTCCGTAGTAAACTGATCTGAGTCCTCTATTTCCTGTTCCCAAAAATCAAAACTAAGCTCCGTAGTCGCCACTTAGAGAATATGCAACATATCATGACTACCCAAGTGAATGCAATGAGGAAACAACGTTTTCTTTGGTGTGTGACTTCTAAACGGAAATATATTGAAGGAGATTTGTTAAGTTTTGGTAGTTTTCATTTACGCAGTCTCACTGCTTGATAGACTGAATTAATACATATTACTAAAATTCTGATTATTTTATATATATATATATATATATATATAATATATATATATATATATATATATATGTGTGTGTGTGTGTGTGTGTGTGTATGGAAATAACAGATTGGAAAAGAATCCGACAAAATGTGAGTGAAAGTTGAGGAAAACAGTAAATAATAAAATACAATTACATTCAATTAATATGTTGCTTCTTTGAATTTCTGATGAAGCTTCTTATATCCACAGAGGTGAAATATTGTGTCATATCCTGCTCGTGTGAAGTGGGTGGTATATGTATAAAATAATATAGCGTGGCCATGGAGTCAACGGCGCCTGCTTACTGATAGTTTATTGCCTATACAATCTTCAGACCAAAACCTGATCTGAAAACTGTCAGTAACCAGGGGACTCTATGTCCTTGCCTTAAATATAAATGCTCTATCAATGATATTGATCACTCTCTGCTTAGAAATATGCACCCATATTATCTACAATATAGAAATATATACTAATCATATAAAGTTCTGGGTGTTCTTTACTTGTTAGAGATGCATATTTGAATGTTCTGTGAAAGTTAATTATCAACAAGAAGTGTGTGTGTGTGTGTGTGGTGTGTGTGTGTGTGTGTGTGTGTGTGTGTGTGTGTGTGCTTTTTCTGTTATTTTCTTTTTTGCTTCAACATGAAAGTTGGTTTGTTGTCTGAAAATAAGATTTTCTGCACATCTCCTGCTGAGTTTAATCAAAAGACATATGTGCGTTGAGTCATGAAAATACTTAAGACTGATTAAAGGTTGCTGTTGTATATCTTTGATTTTCAGCTTACTGTTAAACTGCAAAGGTCTTTGTGACAACACCTGTTGGTGCAGTAGATATTTAGGAGGTAGTATTTTTCTCTTTGTTAATTTTGCTAGTCGACTGGTAAAGTATGAACCCATTGAAAACGAGAGCACTTAGGCATATTGATATACAAGTATGTATGGAATTGTTACTCAAATTGATTAAACTGAAAAAGTATCTATTTATAGGTTCTTACTCGGGAAGGGTAGTTTAGAATTGAATTTCTAATTTGTTGTTAAGGCTTATCATTGGTCTAAAAATAATTTCAGGTTGATAATGATTGGTTTGCTATTCCATTTGAAGTTGCAAGTGAGTGAGCGACTTGGTGCCAATACACACTTGCAACCTGCAGCACATGAATGGTCTGAATTGACCTAGTCCTCTGGATCCGTAAGTGACAAAATGTAACACCATTCATTGATTTTTTTATTTCAGTAGTGTTTGAGCATCGAAAGCTGCAAATTTTAATTGTCTCTTTGAGAGAACCAAATATACTCAGTTTTGATAAAATAACAATTGGAAGTGCACAAAATTGATGTGAGGATCGGAAGTATTTACTTCAGTTTTCATTTTATTAAATGCAGGTAATATTTGTTGAATAAGATCAATATGAAGAAGGGAATCTTCTGTTCGAGTAACGAATGAATATTTTGGCTGAATACTTTTATTACATTTTATTATTAATCGAGAAATGATTAATTCATTTAAAAAAAATTCCAAACAAGTTATACTCGAAACTAAATAGATAAATGATAAGAGTCTGTTAGAGAAAAGTTTCAGTGTTGTGTTTGCTGTAATATGGAGTAGTATCTTTGTAAATAACTGCACTTCTCTGTCAACAGGGACTAGAATACCTCGACTACATTCCCTAGAAGGGAATAATCCCTTCCCTCGAAAAGGTTTATTGGGTATAATACTAACCTACACCCGATGGTGAAGTTCGAGTTTTAGATCTTTGGTAAGTGTAGAGTTACCCCTCCATTATCATTACTCCAGGTTCAATTTGAGAGGTAGTTCCTATTAGGATACCCGCTATCGGTCAGGCATGTTTAAATATTATTAGCATTAGGAATACTTTAAACTATATACGTGTGTGCAAAAAAATGAGGATTATTAAATAGGAATTGTTGCTCGACATGGAATAATTAATAATGCAGCACCATAAAACCCAACCAACCAAATCAAAGCAAAGTAAATAACTACTTTTATGTGACAAAATCATTGATGCCTCATGTAATAAAAAGGTAAATGACATCAATGAAATTATGATTTTAATACCATGACATATGAATGAAATCTCAACAGTACTGAATACAAAATGTAACCGATTGGCAAACATAACAAAAACTTTGTCCCATCCTGCGCCTTAAAACTTAAGCTTAATTCTCCTCAAATACTGAGATTTGTTTAAAAGAGACTTCAAAGATTCAAAGACAAAAATACTAATGTTTTAAATGTCATTGTAACATAAATTTGAGGAATATTGTGAAAGTAAGTGGAATAGAATATCCCAAACTCTATTAGCGTTCAAGGATCATCGCAAGGATCAAGATATTAGTAATAGAATATGTTTATATCGCAGATGTTCAAATCAACCAATTACATGTAAGAAACAAAACTAGGAAATTCCATATTCTGTTCTTCAAATTCTGAAATTAAATCTCTTAGTCACACTGTTTATTTCTGTAATAGAAATCTTATGCTTGATAATTTGAATTATCTTTTTTATTAATTGCTCTTTTTCACAAAAAGTAAACTAAGGCTTGCATACTAATTGCACAACTATGGCAAATTGCTTGATAGATTTATAAATACGATTTGACCTGAGCATATTACTTCCATCTTTTCTATCAGTTTCCCACAAAAAGAACAATACCTACAAAATTAGGCTGGCTTTCTTTAACTAATATAGTGTTGTAGGTGACTCACCTATGACACGAACATGGACTTACCCAAAGGGTATATATTTAACAGAGTAAAGCTACTCAAACGAGAAGTACCAGAAACATGTTCTTCGTGTAAGCTGTAACAAGGAAACCCTTCCATTGTACATTGATATATATTGCTGAATACAATCTGTTTCCTACATTTTATATCCGTGTTGAGTTATTATTTATTGACCCTTAAACAGGTCATAACATATAGATAGGTCTTTTGTCCAGAATTCTTCATTTTGAGTTTATTACACTATTAGTAGTAAACTTTTTAGCTCATCATCCTTGCCTCAGACATCTTCATATTGTTTTTAAACACCTTTATTTAAAACTCTTAGAATCAAGAATTTCCCCCAACCTCAATTGTTTTTTTTTTTTTTTTTTTATCAGGGCTAAAGCAAATCGTTTGATTCAACATGAAAAGTCATACTTTTCTTTTCCCTTGCTTTCAATGATTATCAGTTTGTTATGTTTATTATATATATATATATATATATATATATTATATATATATATATATATATATGTGTGTGTGTGTGTGTGTGTGTGTGTGTGGTATTGTCAACTCCCACCATAGTGTTGGGATGATGTGACACAAGATCAGTCTAAAGTGCGGATCCCGCAAGAATCAACTCTCCAGGTGGTGTTAAAAATACCTCAGCTTCTTTTACGTGGCACCTTAGCGTCATGCAATAGATCCATCCCTTGCCCCATCAGACAAGGGTAGCAGGTGCTGCATGGCAGGAAGACACCCCACGACCTGAACTGATTTATTTTTTACACGCCACACAGCTCGAATGTCAGGTGCGTGTCTGTATGCGGACTGAAATTGTGTGTGTGTGTACGTTTTCATCTTAATACTTTCTGGTTATTAAGTCGTTATTACTGTAGATTCACAGGAATGTCATTTATCATATTTATTTAAACTTTATCGGTCACCATTAAGTGTATTGTAATTAAATGTATTGTTATTATTTACTACCGGAAGTAAATTTGCACAATAAATATCTCGTTGATCCAAAATGCTTTCTCATTACTTTTACACTATGTAATAACAAATTGTACTGTTTGGCGTTAATTCTTTTAAATCTTTGAAATTCTTATTTATTTTGAACTCCTTCAAATTTGCAGAAACATTGAGAGCATTTTCCCTGCATCTGTGGCTGGTTGGTTGCTTGACTGGTTTATGACATGATGACCCTTGTCGGGTTATTTAATCCCGAAGTCTTTTTTAAATTTATTTAAATTCAGTAAGTCAGAATGAGAGCCTCATTCCAGTGGCAGTGGATAGATAGTAAATTAGTAAATACCCACATCATATGAAGCCAGTCAGATTTCAAAATTCCAACAGTTGACTTATATTTAAGAGAAATTTCTTGCCAGCTGACGACATTAGTTTAAGGGCCCTCTGCTCCACTACAAACTGCAAAAAGTGTCCCACCTTTCTCCTCTATTAGCGTCCTATCATCAGATCTTTTTTGTCGTGTTTTTTGTCGTGTTTTTTCTTTTACATGTGAACCTGTCTCTAGCACGTGCCTTTCAAATCGACCAGCACAGAATATTACAACGTGGGGGTCATCATCCTTGTGCAACGAATGTGCACAAGTTGCAAAGCTGGTGTTCTCATATTATGCACCATTTTCGTTCTACCGTCTTAAAAATTCAGTGTGCCATTTGCTACACCCTCTGGTTAAAAATTAGATCATCCAAATCGTCCAAGATGAAAGGCAAAAATGTAAATCCCGATTATCTGGTGTTGCTTAACCGCCGAATTCTTATTTCTTATGAGTTTCGCCACCTCTGCTAAATAATGGACCAATCCTTTTTTATTATTAAGAAACAAAGGGGAAAAAGAAATGCTACACATAAGAAATATAAGAAAGAAAGAGTAGTGGAAGCGATAACGCTAATCTGTTGCAATCAAACATAATGAAAAGATGAAACTAAAGGAATGAAAGAAAAGAATGACAATCAAGATTATTATACTTTTTACATATTGAATTATAGCAATAGCTCTTAAGTAAACATGTAATAATTAAATCATCATACTGTGGTATATCTACAGGTCTTGCTAGTCCACTATATTTAATTAGTCTTTCTTTCCTTCAACAACTAAGAAAGTTTCGACGTATCGCCGATTGACGATGCATACTTTGGGGATTTAAATATCCAGCAAAAAAAATGGAGTGAATGACCTAAACTTACTCTTATTTGGATAGGAATTTATATAATGTTTACATTAGCACAAAAATAACGAAAGGTTTCTTTGTTGGCTTATTCTGGCCAAGAACCGAATTTTATTTTATACAGTTGACTTTCTGGCATTTATATTATTCTGTAAAAAAAGAAGAAAAAAGACGATTTGATAATTTGCAAAAGAAAGATTATTTTACATGTGAGTGTTAGCCTATTGGGTTGGTGGGTCAACTTAGGTCTGACCGACATTAGCCTGCTAGGCGATAATATTTTTCATTAGGTAATCTATTTTACAGACTTTCGTCCCTTCTCAAATACAGGCTAAGTTATGTGGAGTTAAGAGAAAAAGAAAATTCATTATAATCAGTTTTGCATTGAGATATTTTAAATCTTAGATAAAAAAAAAGTTAGAAAAAATATCTCACAATATTGCCTTTCTTTTAACGACTGTTTGTCAAAATATAATCGTGTGACCAGTACGAATGCCTATCAGCCATCTTAAAATCGCACAGCAAAACTGAAATAATGACGATTGCCACTAGTAGTAGTAGTAGTAGTAGTAGTAGTAGTAGTAGTAGTAGTGATGGAGTCGGAGGTTGGAGTGTTATAGTGAACATACAAATGTAGATCAGTTGATTAACTGTTTTTTCTTTTTCTTTTTTCCTTCTCAAGGGTAGGCAAGTGAATAGAATCAGTTTCATGAGATTTAATAGACCAATGTTCTTTCTTGCTTTACTCTTCTCTCCCAGGGTGGAGGGCACCCACTGGAGAAAGAAAATTGGCGCTTATTAACGCAAACCAAAGCAAATATATTTAACCGAGTAAGCAATATTTAATAATGAACTTTAGGTCTCTCTCTCTCTCTCTCTCTCTCTCTCTCTCTCTCTCTCTCTCTCTCTCTCTCTCTCTCTCTCTCTCTCTCTCATATTTCGTCTCTTTTCCACCCCCTCTCTCGTTTTCTTTCTATTTCTCTTTACTATCCATCATTCTCACTCCTCTCACTCCTTTCTATCTCACAATTATCTTTTCGTCTTCACTCTGTTATCTTTTTTCTCTCAACAGCTGCTTTAAATTCGTCTCTTTTTCTATAGCCTTTTTTTCTTTTTCGTATATTTGCTCATTTTTACACTTTCATTGTGTGTCTCCGACCCATTTTTATTTTAAATTTCCCATAAAAGCAAAAATATATATTTGTATGTCTGTCTGTCTGTCTGTCTGTCTCTCTCTCTCTGTCTCTCTCTCTCTCTCGTCTTCTATCTTTCTTGCTATTTTAGAAAATTGACTTCCCCTCTCTCACAAGCTTTACTTTTCTTTTTATTTCACTCACTCTGTCTATGTATCTCTCTTTCACTCACTTTGTCTATTGAAGTAATCTATCTTATAATACTTCTTCCGTTTTCTATCGTATATTTTTCTCTTTGTTTCTTTTAACTTCTCTTCTTTTACACTTTGTCATTTTCTTTGTCAAATAATCTTCTCCTTTTCATTGGCCTTTATTCATTTCCCATTTTTTTCTTTTTAGATTTAATTCTGATATTCTTTATTTTCTTTTATCTGTCTCTCCCTCTATTTTTTATCATTTTCCTTTTTCTTTTCTTTCTTTTTTTTTTTTTTTTTTGGCTTTATATCTATTGTTGAGTTCGATTCTCGCTGGATGCCTCATATTTGCGAGCTCTGTCTGTAGAACACTCGCTTAGGAATCGCAAGGTTCCGGGGTCGATGCTGGTCCCGCCAACTCAGCGCATGAGTAGCACAGATTGGGTTAATCTAATCTGTGATGTAAATTGAGGAGCTGACGGTAAGTGTGGCGCTTCACATCAGCTAAAAAAAATCTCCCTGGTCAAGCGCTAGCGAAAAGGGGATATACTCCCTCGCTGTCCGGCTGATAGCAACAATTGGATTAATCTGATCTGTGATGTAAAGTGGGGAGCTACCGGTAAGTGTAGCGCTCCACCTCAGTTAAAAAAATCTCCCTGGTCAAGCGCTAGCGAAAAGGGGATAGAATCCTTCGCTGACCGGCTGATACCGACAATATATACCGTTACATCCTACCCGTGGCGAACGGGTTAGGTAAATATCTATTTTATTGCTGTTTTTATTAACGTTATTTTATAGCAAAGCAATTTCTTTGTTTCTATCATTTTTTTGCTTGAAACTATCAAAGAAAATGATAAATGAAGAGTTGACACCTGTCTCAAAAAACTAATCTTCCTTGCTCCATTTTACAACAGCCAGTGCATGCCAAATGCAAACACTGAAGAAAAGTTTTTCGCCTCTTTAAAAAAAAAAAAACCTTTTCTTGTACATATTTTTATTATTCGTTTTATGTGAATTTTTAGCAAACTCTTGAGAGACCAGTCATTCCACGCTTAATTGCCATTTCAAAAGACTGGAACTGAAAGCAAATTCCTTTTCTTCAGTCGACCATGAAACTCTCCGCCCATCCATCAAGGGCATTGGGCAGATATAAAAATACAAAGTTCTGGTATTCATTTCTCTTTTACAAAATTTTCTTTTGTGTATTTACACACACACATACATACATACATACATACATATATATAATCATGTCGTGCTAGCAGCCAGGATATCCATGACAATCTCTCGCCCACCGTTCCTCTCATCCATTGCTTCGTCCAGGTCCTCTGCGCAGAGCTGGTTAATGTAAGTCTTTGCTGGACGGCCTACACTGGCGTTCCCATGTGCTGGATTCCACTAGAAACACTGCTATAAAATCAGCAAAACGATGACGGTTCCGAATACACGAAAGTTGAACTAATGTATTGAAAGTATAGAGCCAATATCACAATATTATCTAAAAAGTAATATGTAATAAGATTATCTCACGACTCTGAGTTTCACGATATCGGTCATCTGTTGAGTTTCATTCAACAACGTCTGTAGTCAGTAAGCCAATGTTTACCTCGGTTTCTTTGTTTAATGGCAAACCGGCGAGTTATCATTATTTAATGTCAAAGTCATCCTTGTAGACGAATAGTAATAGTACTATTTAACCAATAGCTGGGGTTATGAGAAGGGGTTCATACCTATCCCAAGTGAATTAGTCCGAAAGTGAACGTAATAGGGCGGCTGGATTTCGAACTCGCTTACTACGATGTCACAGTCCCATAGCTGTAAAGGATGAGGGGATTCATGCCTTTCCCAAGGGTATTAGTCCAAAAGTGAACCTAATAGAGCGACTGGATTTCGAACTCTCTTACTGCGATGTCAATCTAACACGTTAGCCACTATTCCACGGGAACTCCCCACCCCGTCGGCTATTGAATTTATAGTACTTTCCCAACATAGGTGTTAAAGAAAAACTTTCGTTACGGGACAAAATTTAGGTCATCCAATTTAATCTGGCGTCAAATTATTAAGCAGGTGTTTGACTTGATGGTGACATTTTGACACCAATTCAAATTTTTTATTCAAAAGATTATTAGGATTAGAAAAATTTATGATTTTAAATTCTTCTTTCAAGCACAGTTTACATTGTTTAATAAAAAGCATACGTACCCTTTAATATCAACCATTTGAATTTAGATTCTTCGACATTCTTTCACATGGTATATATATATGTCAACACGTGTTTCGACTTGAATTTGATTACACATATAGTATTCTATTTAAAATTATTTTAAATAATAATAATAATAATAATAATAATAATAATAATAATAATAATAATAATAGAAAAACACAAAATTAAGCATGTAAACAATAGACTGTGTTTTCATTTTTTACAATATATATATATATATATATATATATATATATATATATATAAACTAAGTCGCTTAGTAAGCTGTGGGCAGCCCCACCCCCGAATGCAAACATCTGAGGGAGCTAAAAACCCTGCCAAAGAAAAAGGGGCTTCAAATGAAGAAAGAATGAATGCTACTGTAGGATGTTCCAAACTATTACAGTGGCAGGATACATTAAATCACTATATATATATATATATATATATATATATATATATATATATGAGGGAGAGTAAAAATGATCTACGCTTTTGCTTTATGGAGGCAGTGGCCATCGTGGATGATTTGATTCATCTGCAGAGAACAAGCTACCATATCAATAATAACTGGCCGGTTTGCCAAACCATCTCTCAAGCTTGATATTTCTTCCCATCAGTAGTGGAGGTTGACAGGCTTCCTTCTCTCTCTCTCTTCGTGCGTCACGCACGGAGAGAGAGAGAGAGAGAGAGAGAGAGAGAGAGAGAGAGAGAGAGAGAGAGAGAGAGAAGGAAGCTTGTCCTGCCACTTTTAAACTTCTCTATCCACTCATACGCACCGGTAGTGCATTGTCCCCGTATTGTTCTAAAAGCCTCCGAAGAATTTCAGCCCCTGACACTCCTCCTAACCAAAGACATCGGTTCGTTGCTCTTTATTCTTCCTTGGTGCATACTACTAGTAGGGTGGCCATGTTTACACTGCAAAGACAGCAAACAACATGGCACGATCAGGCTCACACTTCGATCACGTAACAATAACAAACATTTGCAACTATTACGCATACGATGAACACAGTGTTACAAATGTGCGGATGATTTTTTTACTCCCCATCGTGTATATATATATATATATATATATATATATATATGCCTACTTCAAACCGCCCACAACGGCCTTCCACTATTGCAGCGGCTCCCGCACGTATCACTTGTTTAAACTGAAAAATCAATTGGTAAACACCCCTGACATCATTTGTTTTGTCTGCGAACCAACCCTGGGACTGGTACTTCGTCCTTTTGCAATAGGATACCAGTTGAATGAGAATAACAAGAAAATTTTATACAGCCGCGTGAGAAATTTGATTGGTGTACATATATATATATATATATATATATCATATTGTAACTCTATTGTAGTTTATCTTTGTTCCTCCATTGAGTTACCCCTTTCTTCAAAAGATAAATACTTATATATATTGGAATTAGAATCATAACATCACTTCTTAAAATCGCCTTGAAAATGGTTTAAGAAATAAAACGAAAGGCTTAGACATTAGCATAAATAAATACATCCTCGGAATATTTGCTTTTTTTTTTTTCATATTTTTATACTTACATGCGCACACACACACATTACGGTCATGTCCTGCTGAAAACACCGGTTCCCGCTAGATCACTAAAGTTAAGCAGCGATGAGCTTTTTCAATAGTTAATTGGGTGACCACTTAAGCAAAGCAGGTACTGTAAGCAATCTTTCATAGATTATCAAAAATGGCTTGACTTGGTATCATATGACCCAAAATGGGTGGACATGCTGTAAAACAAAACCAACACCTTACACACACACACACACACACACACACATATATATATATATATATATATATATATATATATATATATAAGCATATGCGGCAAACATGAGTTAATGATTTATTTATTTATTGATGCACTGAAACAAGCAACTATTACTTAGTAATTATAATAGTTGGCACTTTTCTAACTGTTATTAATTTTCACGCACATATTTGGTTGTTGCCGTATACCAAGAAACCTGAAGTGTTCCATGGCATTCCCTTGTGTCTAAGTATCCATGAATCCCAAGGCATTTGAAAAAATATCAAGTATAGCCTTGTATCATATCATGCCTTAACCAAATGTTTATATTATGCCCTAAATAACATTTTTAAGAACACTTGCAAAATCCTTTACAATCAATTTTATTAAAACAAATTGAATAGAATAAAGTATAAAAATATATTTGATACTTAACATAACTAGCAAGAATATATGCTCGCTGGGTGTAAGTATTTAAGTTTTAATGAAATATATTAAATTAGAAATACTAATGAAATTAAATGAGAACGCGTATAAAAATCGCTTTTATTCTAATTATATTTTAATTGGTTTCTTACTTATTAAATCCGGTTTTGTCGAAACTAGTATGCAAATTAACCACACCATATATTATGTAAACCATTATTTCTTAGCGATATATAGGACATATTGCAGGGTTTTAATCACACTAATAACACGGACTGTTTTGAGGCAAATCTAACTCAGATTTTCATAGAGACCTCGTTGATAAATTAGATTTATTCTATCTATTAATGATTCTGACTACAAATTAAATATTGACAAATTTATACCTGATGGTATTGTGACGTAAACACTGGCGTAGTTTTGATTACAGACAGACACCGAAGCTCCATTATCATAAGATGATACTCGACTGAAAATGAACTTAGGCTTGTTTTCTCTGTGATAGTTTTAACGTGTAAATATTTTGTCTGTCCACCTGCTTCAGTAGTTTTACCGATAAGGTCAGTGAAAGAGAAAGCATATTTATCAGTAGACCAACAGAATTGACCATGCCGGCAATAATGGTATCTTTTTGTACCGTTTGGACTTTGAATGATATGAAATGAAATATGTACACATTATACTGCCACCACCATTGACGAAAGTAACACAGATGTTGACATAAAAAATCAAATAATAAAAATGGAGGAACACACAAAAAGATACATGCACAGAATCTCATATACTGGAGTGTTCGAATAGAATTTATAATTACATGTAATATTTTTAAAATAATATAAAATTGTAAATTTACATGAAAGGGTGTGTGTACTTAAAAACATATTGCATTCTTGTAAGCATTCACTAGCATTCTGTCATACTAGTGAAACACAAGGATCATTATAGTGGGAGCCATGCACAAACCGAAGCTCATGCGTGGCTAGCGTTATGAAATTGTGTGAATCCCATCGGCATTGATCTTTTGAGGCGTCTCAGCCACTGGACAATAAACCCAGACCTTTCCCTTTAAATCAAGGGCGCATGTGTTGCCTGGGGGGTCCCCTGGGATCACCCAGATATAAACATATCTTACTGGTCCGACGTCAATGGACACAGGTTTCAGAAGAAACGAGGAAACGAGTTTGCATTCATGTATATAGACATATCATGTTGAATAATCTGGCGCATATTTTGTAAACTTTTAAAAAATTTTATTTATTTTTACAAAACTGAAGATTTTCAAGCAGTTAGATTAAAATGCTACATGCTTTAATGGTTGAAATTAATATTTGCTACCAAAATTACTAAAATCTAAAACAAGACAAAACAAAAAAAAACATATCGCTGTTTGCGACTAAAAGCTACGGATTTTAAGAGTTTCAAACATTAAAAATCATTTGACGAAAGTTAATTTGTGCGCAAGTGGCTAGACGCTCTCTTTTCGGTTTAGCTTGGAAAATTAATTTTATCATTTAACCAACCTGAGTAATTCCTGCTAGAAGTAAAATACTTCGAATCGGATCCACTTTGGTCCACATTACGGGTATAAATGAAGCTAAAAAAAATGTTATCAAACACCTTGACTTTCCCATGCCATCGGAGTCCAGAAGTTTATACCGTCCAAACAGCTGATGTAAACAGCTCACCCAAATACCAACACTTCTCTGTGTCGACCAAAATTTGCTTTGTTAGCAGACTTTAAAGTTTAAAGTCGACTTTCAATCGTAAGAACTATGACCTTTCCCGTTTGAAATTATTGCTATAAACAAACACATATACAAGAAAATTTTACGCAAGAACTTTATCATTCATTCTCTCGTATTTTACTAACATAGATTGTTTTTTATTTGGTATTGTCAAATAAAATTATCGAATTTTTAACTTGTTCATCTTGTCTTTGTTCTTCTTGCCTTAGGTGTTGTCATTTCTTTCATCATCGAACTCCGCAACAAATGTCTCAACAGGGATTTCAGCTGTCACTGAAGTCAGCAAACAGAAAATTAATCAATTTTTTAAAATTTTGTTGATAGGTTGAGTGGTTAAAATAAAGTGATAAATAACTATTAAATATGTTATTTAAGATCTTTTTTTTATATATAAAACTACATTATGATCTATTTATATTTTGGTGAAGTAACATACGCTAAGAAGAAACCGTTAAAACATTGGAGACCATACGAGAATTTTTATTTGTTGATATTTTTAATCTATTATCAGTAAATGGTCGAATGCTCTACATTTACTAAATCATTTAAGTATATTTTTATATGTTCATTAAGCAAAGGGTATTTATATTTTAGAGTTTGTTGTTTTGTTTCGTTTTGTCTTTGTGGGGGTAGGTAAGTTTTTTATCGTCTTTTTTTAGCTAATGATTGGCAATGAATGTTACATTTTGGTGTGTAATTGGAGATTATTGTGACTGTCAAAGATGAAATGTCGGAATAAGAATGTTACTCTATATTCAATTTATAATGTAGTTAACCGTGTTATAAACACACACACACACACACACACACACACACACACACACACACACACACACTGTCCTGTGCATGACATTAAATTACCTCCTGTAGTGACGCCCCATTTCTGGAGTGCTGGGGAGTGTGGAGTCACCCATTTGTTGTCATTACTCCCATGTCTATTCTGGTCCGAAGTGACTAGACTTATTATGATTCTATTTATCGGTCAAAAAGATCTGGCTAGAAATTATTTGTATGAGAATACTTGGAACTATATGTTGTTGGTTGGTTGAATTTTACGACATATTAACCCTTGGGCTATTTTATGCAAAAGACATTTTTGCTTTATTAATTCTTTGTTGAATATGGTTGTTATTTGTTTACAATAAAGGAGCACACACACACACACACACACACACACACACACAAATATATATATATATATATATATATATGAGAGAGAGAGAGAGAGAGAGAGAGAGAGAGAGAGAGAGAGAGAGAGAGAGAGAGAGAGAGAGAGTTAAAACAAAATCTGAGCTACATCTCCTAGTTTAGGTTAAAAACTTTTCAGGAATAACCTAACAAATCCTGAAAGTAGAAATTGTATAAAAAATGGTGGAGTCTTTGTTGTACGACCAGACATTAACCATGCGTTTGCTCTCTTTGTGGCTTATGTCAAACTAAGTTAAACTCAGTAAATATCGCCTCTTGACATTTCTGACTTATTACAAATATACTTCCATATCCGCTTGATGTTCTTATTCATTAATGTATGCTTTCGTTTTTTGTTTTTTTTGAAAAATCTGCGTACGTTTGTCAAATAACATTGATTCAAATGTATATTTCTTCAGCAGTTAATATGTGCTTATATGTTTACTTTTATAAATGCGCCCCCCCCCCTTCACGCACACAGATATACAGCTGGACCGCGGCTTGTCACGTAGTTATTAGTTGATTTTTAGTATCTGAAATTTTCAGTGCATAATATCCAATCTATGTAATTGAATGGGAAAACGTAGGTTTATGGGAATTGACAAAAAAAAGAAATTATGCTTAAAAATATTTGTTGTGGCATCCGTTAGTCTTGTGAGACTATTGATCTGTTCCTGAGCTCGGTTGTGTTGAAGACCGACTGTTGATCATGCAACAGGTCTTCTATCTTCACGATACAAATGGTGTCCAACAGAAGGGCAATATTTCATATAATTTGGCATCAGTGTCACCAAAGGAGTTGTCAAAATGTGAAGCGTCGGACTTCTTTGGGGACTCCTGATTTTTAATAAAATTTTCCTTCTCCAATACTGGTTACTGTACTAAAGCTAGAAAACTTACTATTTACCAATAACTGGAGTGTAGGTAAGAATATATGGATTCATGCCTTTCCCAAGGGTATTAACGCAAAATGAAATACATACAGCCTCGTTCAGGATTTGAACTTTGATTGCTGTGTCCATTTCCAACGACAATAAGTGTAACGTTACCCTCTACTTAGATGCATATTGGAATGAATTATCATATTTGTTTATGTAATTGACTACACGTGGGTATGTATATATTTGTTTAAAATTTATATATAAATATATTTACTTAATTAATATTTACTAAATTAATTCCTACTGCACTTAGAAAAATACGTATAAAATGGAATTAATATATACTTATGTAAAGCAATATGTCCGTAGCCTACTGATGAAAAATACTCATTTCTCAATACTATCTCCTTCCTTTTCGGTAGTGAATATTAATCCCATAGATCGAATACTATACAGTTAAAATTTCAGATTAGTATTTAGTTAATAACTACGTATCAGGCTCAAGACTTATTGATACTATCTCGTGTAATCAGATATATTATTAATATGCTGAATGCAAGTATATATTGAATTCTATAGCCACACCCACCCACAAGGTCCACGTACACGTAACACGAAGATTTCTACATATACATCTATATATTGCCAACTTCATAGAAATATAGTTTTGAAAGAAAGAGGGAAAAAACATACTTTGTTTACAGAAGACATTACTATATACAAGTGTGTGCGTGAATGGGATGCTATATGTAAGTGTAACTATATATATATATATATATATATATATATATATATATATATATATATGCTGGGCATTAAAAATTTTTCGTCCCACAATTTTTTTGTATTTATTTATTTATTTATTTAGCCCTGTAAATGTTCCTCAACTCTGGTTTGCGCTCCTAGCGCTGAATATGTTTTTTTTTCCCTCGATGGAAATATTTCCTTTACCCGGCGACATATTCTGACGGATCACATTTACCCTCATTTCTATTTAAAGCTGATTGTCCTACTCTATTCCCACACCCCATACTGCTTCGAGCCGGAAAAAAAATTCGCTGACGTTTGCTTCTTTTACATAGGACGCCCGTACAGATGCGTGTATTTCCCTTCTCCCCCTTCTCTCTCTCCCTCTCTCTTTCTTTCATTATTAGCCCGTGGTGTGTGTGTGCGTGCAACGAACTTCGCATCCGACGAGAAGTTGAAATAAAGTTACCCTTTATTCCTTTCGAACAAAAAACAATAAATAAACACAACTAATTTTGCAACAGTTTCAATTTAGATTCAGATCTTTTTTTAATTCTCTTTTCTTTTTTTTAATTCAAAAAATTGGTCGATGTACTCTGATTATTTAGAGAAACCCCAGGTTGAAAAAAAATAGTAAAACAACCATTTTAGATTAAGAATGAGTCTAAAAGATAGACGCTGGGAAAATGATATTTCCGGTAGTTAGTGTATCTATCCAATCTCCCACTCAGGGTGTTAAAATATGACACAAGGTCGGTTTAATGCAGGGACACCATAGGAAGCAACTTTCCTCTGGGGGTGGTCCCAAAAATAGCTCCAGATCCTTTGACATTCATTTTAAGGGACGCTTCAAGCGCCAAGCAATAAAACCATACATTACTCCTTTAAACAGGGAGTAGGTGCTGAGGGAAGGTCTCCCACCTCGAACAGAGCTGATTAGTGTTGAACGTTTTAAGCCTCCCGGCACAGATGCCAAAAATGGTTACTGGTTTGGAAGCAAATAAAAAAAAATGTTACGATTCTATTGTGGCAACAGGTTTTTATTTATCTTTTTAAAGTGGGTTGAGGTTCTTTTTATAAAACCATCTGTTATCCCTTACCGTTAATTTCAATATGATTCTATTCGCTACAATCGAAGATTTATTAAACGTCTTTTTGAATAGAGACCATTTTATTATTCATTTATTTCCTCGGATGTCCTATCTGCTTTCATACTAAGATTTCTCATCTATTTACTTTTCTATCTTTTTTCTATTATGCTATTGATGTCTTTCTTTATTACTTAACATTTTCTCTAGATATTTAGTTACTCTTCTCTTCATCTGAATTGATGGGATTTATATGAGAATTGTTTTATAATCTAACCACTTCATTGTCATTCATTTACTCATTTAAAAGAGTAACAATCTTTTTTGCTATACAACTTTGTTTCATGCAATTCTCTCCAGTTGACTGCATTAAGTCATGCATATTGACATGCTGTCCTACAACTGATGTTTTAAACATTAAGATTTTTTTTTCAAGTTGCGCTTGAAGATTTTTATTTTGCTTCTTCCCACAGATTGAGATTCTTCGAATTTATTGTAACCATGGTTGACAGGTTTAGATCTAGAGAAGTTTATTAACCCTTTTACAAAAAGAAAATTATATTACATTTACTCAGAGTTTCGCGAATTGTAAACCCGCTCCTTTTCATGGCTGTTTCCGATTACTGAGATATATACTATAAACTTCAAGAAATATCCCTCCTAATGAATCTACATTTAATAGTTTTTTGTAACACGTAATAACTAGAAACCAAAGAATCTTGATAGTTTTACAAAATTTAAAGGAATTGGCGACCATAAAACGGATGGTGTTACTAAAGGATTGATTTTTTTCCCATTTGGGAAAAGAAACTGAAAGACTTGAACCAAAGAGGAAGGAAGGAATTAAATACATATACATACACACACATACTTATATATATATATATATATATATATATATATATATATATATATATATAATTAGTGATATGTGAAACTTTAAAACATGAGGAAATTCTCTCTCTCTCTCTCTCTCTCTCTCTCTCTCTCTCTCTCTCTCTCTCTCTCTCTCTCTCTCTCTCTCAACAGAGGAAATTCTGAATTATACTTTTAGTGACGACTTAATTGATAAATTATTTTACGCTAAATGATTAGTAAATCCTCAGCAAACACGGTGTTTTCAAATGGTTTGAAATATTGTCAAACATTAAAAATATTTTACTAATATCTATTTCTTAACCGCTGTTTTTCAAAAACTTCTTGGTATTAACTAGCAATATCTAATAGTTTTACATACGGGTTGTAAGATGGCCCCTGTTGTTCATAAGCTGGATAGCAAATCATTTTACTTTCCGATTATTTAACATTTTATTAGTTTAAGTATTATTTTCCTTTTTAGAAGTAAAAGTAAAATAATTTTGGCTACTTGGTGTTTTATAACCTTATATATAAGAAATGATCGAAACAATATCTTAAAGGTTAGTTGAAATCCGACCAGAAATGGTGAATCCATAGCTGAACGGACGGAAGGAAATTTGGTGAATTATAAGATTGGACATAGCGGCGAATGTTGCATAACAGTTATCGTCGTAGGAAATCGACCTGGCTTAGAAAATTCAAATACTAGGCTAGGATCTTTGCGTTTTTACTTCATACTAATACCCCTGGGAAAGACATACGTCTATCTCATATCCTCTCATTTATGAGGAAACACTGAGCACTTTAGTTTTAGTAGGGCAACTGGAAGGAAAACACTGCTGTATAAGTCAGGTCAGTAATGATTCCTTATTGCTGGTTGCATGTAACCCAGTACAATCTGTCACATGTTACTTGGAGGCGGGTGTCTACTAAGTAATTTTTCCATTGTCCAGAGAGATGCTATGAAGGGGAATTACTCGCTATGTCACTCTGACGACCTAAAAAAATGATGATGGGATATGTGGATGAGGATTGATTGCGCCTATAAGTTTTAAGTTTCATTTGTCATTAGTGGTTGAGTATTTCTCTCCGGTCTTTGTAGTCGGTATTTGACTACCAAAATTCAAGGTTGGCGAACCCTATTTCGATGAAATTTTAGTGTCTCATAATCTTCACACACTTCACATATATAGTTAAACATAAATTTAGAATAGATTTGTCATAATGATGTGCAAGTATCTACCTAACTCATTCACCATAGGTAGAATTAACACAAGGTCACAGGCATGGAGCATCCAGCGAGCATGGGACTCGCTATTCAGGAGTAATGGATCTGCAGGACTATGTTGTTAAACTTTACACTACGATGGGACGCCTTGTCATATTGATATGTAAAACACAAACATATGTTTCTGATATATTTGGAAGTATATCTTTATCAAAAAATGTAATAAGTTTTTACTTTCTCATGGAAGATACTTATTTGCAACATGATAGTTAAATATTTTTCATGCTGATCTATTTACATCAAAGAAAATATAATTAGGCTTCCTCTGAGATTATGTAATTATTTCTCTTTTTTATGTTGTTATATCACTGAGTCTGTAGACAAAAATCTTATCCTTTTCTCTTTCTCTAAAGTGTTACATTCAAGCGACGCATTTTTATCATTAGGTTCACTTCGTCTACAAATCGACGTCTAATTAATGTCAAAGGTTATGGATTTACTATTTTATTATGTCGACTAAAATAAACTTACTCGATCTTCATTCATTTTCGAATCTGTGACTGATATCTAAATTTAAATTTCCGTTGTTAATTATTTTTCGTTTCATTTATTTAAGATTTTCTCCCAAATTAAATGCCATTTCAAAACGCGGATTGGAATAAACAATTCGTTTCGTAGCTAGTGGAATTTGAATAAGATAAAGTGAGAGTTCTTCCAAGCTGTAGCTGAGTCAATGTGACTGCACCACTTGGACTCTAACGAAACACTTAGAGATAAAGCCTGATGGGAACTACACAAGGATGCTGCATGTTGTCTTCAACAAATCCAAGAATCAGCACCCCACAAAAAAGCATATGTACGGCCACTTACCTCCTATCACACAAACCATCGAAGACACTATTGAAGAAGCAAGGACGAACTTTTAAGTGACTTTCTCCTGTGTACACCTACACATGGACACACCAACAAAAAACACATTAATCAGCTCTGTATGGATAATGGATGTCGTGCAAAAGACCCGCCAGGGTGATGACCAATAGGGATCGGTGGCAAGAGAGAGTGAGAGTGATGGGAATCTTCTGATGATGAGGATATAGAAAAAATTATGTACGGATTTTAGATAAAAAAAAATCATTTATATTGTCACATGGTCATTATTGCTTGCAAAAAAAAGATTGATTTCGATATTAAATAAACCAACAAGTTTTGATGTGCTGTAAAACCAACCAACTATAATGTGTCATAAATCAGTTTGTTCATTTATTACTGTAACAAGATAAATTTATTGTGATAGGGTAATCGTTTTCTCTATTGTTTCCTTTTGGGTTTTCCTTAATCTTTTTAAAGTTCTGCGTTTTCTATTTCATCAACAATTGAAAAGAAAATACAGAAAAGAGTCATATGATTTGACTGATGAACAGTTTGCACGGTTTAACACTTGCTACAATTTGTTGTTTTTTTCCTTTTAAAATTACCATTTTCTTGATCGTATCCTTAGTGTTGATAACAAGTATTTTTTTATGATAAGGGGAAACGTGAGACAACAACCTGATCTCCTCAGCCTTTCAAAAGTCAAAACTCGAAAACATCCTCCTGATTATTTGGTTGTGTTGTAATGAGGTAATTCATTGCACTCTCAAGCAACCTAGTCACACCATACATCAAAGTTCTATTGTTATGTCTTGGAATTGATACACCAAAAGTTACAAACATTATTGCCAGTAGTAGTGAACAGAAAGAGGGCATGTTGTTTTTTCTATAGGATAACGCCAAGCCTAATAGTTAATAAACCACCCAGCAAAAACAGTCAGGAATTGATGTCCTGCTCTATCCTTTCTATTCACCTAACGCTTATTAGGTTTTTCCAGAGCTAAGATCCATATAAGAGTCAGCTGTCCAATGCGGATCAGGTTGATAACATTTTCGACAGAGTATCAACCATTCCAGATTTGCTCATGATGGAATAAATCCATTGCTGGTTCTTCGATAAAATTATTTCAGTTCTTATGGTACTTACTTTGGTTAATAAAGATGTTTGGGTTAGTTGGTTGGTTGGATTTTACGGCATGTCAACCACTGTTGGGTTATTTTATGCCGAATATGTTTTTTTTTGTTTTTTTTATTCATTCTTGATGGGTACTCAATTATTTTTAAACACATCATTACGCTCATTTTTTCTATTTAACCCATAGATGAGACCCTTACAGATTGGTCAGAGTGGGTCTGGGAGTAATGGTGGTGAAGAGGTACACATTCCCCGAGCTCTAGAATTGAACTTCACCATCAGATAGTTTAGCGTCATTCCCAGAACACTAAGACCCTCAGCCACCGCTTTCTAGCATCATATATAATAAAAAGGATGGGGCTTACCATAAGGGCAATAGGTTGGGATAAATATATAGGTGCTAAGACTTGACGTGATCAGCCGATTGATCCTAGGAGGCCTCTTCGACCACCCGTCTAGCCTAAGTAAAGGTCAAATTGGAGTGTTTCATATAATGAACTGCTCAGACAACAGTCCCATCCTTAAGCATCATGAGTCACCACCCACGGACAACATGTAATCCCATTTGGGGGTGAGGGTCTTACCCCTCTGCATAGGTGCAGTCGCTGTATTCTAAAGCCCCAACCAAGATTTTGGGGGTAAATTATGACGTTTTAACATTTGTGGTTAAAAACGATCATTTTTGTGTTCTAACCTCATAACATAGGGCGTGGGAATTGATAATGGTTCTACACTTACCCCGAAATTCCTTACCTAATCAAAATTTATTCGCCTTAGAACTAAAATTATTCTTTTGGGAATCCAAGTTTACTTTTTTGAAATTCCACTGAAACAAAAATATTTTAAGTTCGTCATAAAATTATGAATTGTATGTGTATAGTAATGTATCTTTTAATAATTTCTTTATTAGCTAATTTTAGCAAGTATGGGTTAAAAGTAGTATTGCACAACACTTTTAAAGTTTACTGGGGTGTATTGTAGAAAAAGAACAATAAAAAAACGTTACATTTCATACTTGCCTCACTCAGTGGTGATTGGCACAATAGAATCTTCAAATAAAATAGTTTGTGGTAGACTTAAATGAACCAAATAAATATTTAGTCTGGATGTTTTTTTGTTTTTTTGTTTTTGTTTTTTGAGGAAATTAAAATTACGAAGGAAATGAACATCACTTCTCATAAGAAAGATTTGTCTATTACTTTGACGCTTGCTTCAAGGCTCAAACTGGTTGACTATCAACAATCAACGAAATTATACGAATCCCTATCTGACCGGTCCTGAAATATTCGCTTCCGGATAGAATAGTCATTTCCTTAATT
Source organism: Doryteuthis pealeii (assembly GCA_023376005.1). Taxonomy (NCBI): domain Eukaryota; kingdom Metazoa; phylum Mollusca; class Cephalopoda; order Myopsida; family Loliginidae; genus Doryteuthis; species Doryteuthis pealeii. The sequence continues at coordinate 55,116,481 of CM042154.1, forward strand.
CGAATCGGTATAAAGGGTCAATTCTAGCTATATTCTGGAGTCATTCTGGCTAGGATCAAATCAAATAATTTACATTATTTGTTGAAGCAATCATTTAAAGTAGGATTCTTTATCTAATTGCTCTGAGAACTCTTACTTATCCTCATCTCTCTCTCTCTCTCTCTCTCTCTCTCTCTCTCTCTCTCTCTCTCTCTCTCTCTCTCTCTCTCTTCTCCTTCTGTTTTCCATCACTGTGGTTTTAAGTTTCTAGTGGCACTGTCAAAATTGTTTTAATAATTAATAGACATTATTAACAATGAATAAATGAAACAAGATTCAAAACCAAATAAAGTATGAGTGTGTGTGAATTAGAATGTATTCCTTTGTCAGCGCTATTGACGCAGTTTTCATTCTTTGAAAGAGAAGAATTTTCAAAGAAAAGCTACCCTCTTCCACACCTCTTCTTTCTTATTCCTTTTTAATTTTATTTTAACTTTTTTTATCTTATTTATTCTGTTGATGACTAATAACTTTGTAAGTTAGTCTTGAATCTTTAAACTACTATTTAGTAACACTATACCACATACTAGAGTTTATTACTTTGGTACTATTTTGCTGGTTTTTTGTTTGTTTTTTTATTTGTTTTTTTTTTTTCTTGTTGTTTTTTTAACTCTTGTTTCCTGGGTAGTTGTGCGGAAGAGTACCTTTTAAAGTAAGATCATGCTCCCCTTTAATTTTGTATTTCATTTTTTATAATAAATAAAGATTTTCTTATTCTTTTTCTTCTTTTCTTCATCTTCTTTAAAACGATTGATTTAATTAACATTTAGATAATTTATATGATTAAAAAGAAAAGCTGTGGCGAAATATCATATAAAGATATTTTATTTGATAGAATCAGGTTAGTTTGGCTTTGAAATTCGTGTTTACTTTTGCATAGAAAAATGAAAAATACATAAAATGAAAACTTTAAAAACCCAAGTGGAAAAATGAATAGTAAAATTTCAAAACAAGATAATGGAAGAAGGTTATTTTTATATAACTGTTTTTTTTTTTCTTTTCAATTTAATTTAATTATATAAATTTTATGAAAATTTTTTAAGCTATTGTATACGAATGAATTACTTATTTGTCTGTGTGTGCCAATTCTTCAACAATAACGTGATCATCTAAGAAAAGATGAGATTTATGAAGTTTCATTTTTTTTAGTAATTTCGAATAATGTCTTAGTGCTATCATATTCTTTTTTGTTTTTTCAAACAAAATACCAGCCCTAGTGACGAGGCTGAGAATACACCGATTGTATCCTCGGCAGAGTGGTAAAATAATCCCCTCTTCCCAAAATAAGGCATCCTATGGAAAAGCGTGGAGTACCTCATTATCACCATTACTCCCATATCCACTCTTACCCGGATTGGTAGTACCTGTTAGATTCTAATCTAGGGTTCAAATGTATATTTTTTGACATTATTAGCATTAGATGGGAATACTTAAAACCATATAACTGTTTACAAATTATTCGTATTAGAAATACTTACTTTGAGCCATAATACTTTTGCAAAGGATTATCTTACTATATAATTGCTTGAAATTATATAATTGTGCATAAATTATTTGTATTAGATAGGAATACTTGAAATCATATAACTGTGCAAATTATTTGTATTAAAAACAGTTACTTGAAGTTATAGTTGTTTACAAAAGGTTATCATTAGTTGATTATTGCGTATTATTATTCTACGTTTTAATACATTTCGTAATTAACTGTTTATAATGTCTCTCCTATGTAATATATTGACACCATTTTATAGGGGCGTTTTAAAATTTTTTATTTCAAGTGATTTTATCATTATTCGCTTTGTTGCAAAGAGAAGAATTTCAATTTGTGAAATTTGATGCTAATTTTTTGACCTCATCAAAACAGTAACCACAAATCTTATATCCTTATAAAACACAGCAAAGACTTAAATACAAATTAAACATTTCCTTTTTTAGTTATTGAAAAGCCCAAATTGTTAAAATAAATATATATCTTAAGAACAGAATAGCAGCTGTTCCTTTTGCATTGACACAATTGCAGAAATACTGCATTAGTAACATTTTAGGATTAAAACCGGTCTTGTTTTTTCTGCTTGCTAATCGATAAAGTATTTCGCTTTTAATACTACAACCACTTTTCAAACCTTTGCATGTGCTTCTCGGCCATTTAACGTGACCATAATTTTCTTTGCATGTATTATTCCATTTTGTTTCTCGGCTTCAATCGCTACAACATGTGGAATATGTGGGTAAAAGTGATACCCATTGTAATTGTTGCACTTGGAACGGTTTCCGAAAATTTAGAAAACAGAATAGAGGAACTAAATATCAGAGGAATAATTGAGACCATCCAGACAACAGCATTGTTGAAATCAGCTAGAATTCTCAAGAGTCACGGAGACATGAGAAGACTTGTCACTCAGACTCCAGTAAAGGACCACCAGGTTACGCTGGTGTGAAAACTTACAAGGAGTGAAATAATAATAATAATAATACCCCCAAAAGGGCTAATTCTGTCAAAGCAAAAATTAATATAGGCAAGAGAATAACAACTTTTGACGATGTGGTGATAGCGATAAAATATTTAATCACATAATCAGCGAATTCATTAAACTGACACAAAAAGAATATAGGAGTATACATGAGTGGGTAGGAAGGGAATTGTGCAAGAAACTGAAATTTTACCATATAGGCACAAACTAGGATATGTCATAGAAAATGAGATTCACAGATTTATATGGGACTTTAAGATTTTAATGGATCACTCTATGCAAACAAGAAGACGATATCTATTTTTTCTTAGTAAGAACAAAGTAACTTGACAACTCGTGGATTTTACCGTTCGAACAGACAGCAGATTGAAAATAAAAGAAAGCAAATGGCTGGAAAAATACCTGGACTTTGCCAGAGAACTAAAGAAACTGTATAACATATGACGGTGATACCAATCATTGTTGGAGCCCTCGGAACAATCCTGAATAACCTGGAAAAGAGACTGGAGAAACTGAAGATTAGGGAAAGGATCTGGATCATCCAAACCACCTCACTGCTAAAATCAGCTAGAATACTTAGAAGATTTCTAGTGATCTGAGGAGACTTGTTACCACTAAAACTTTACTGAAAAAACATCAATTAGAGCTGGGGATTTTGAATTAAAAACGGGTCACCCAATCCTGGCTAGTAAAAAAAGAAGAAAAAACCTTCCTGCTAACGACAGAGGGGAAAACAGAAATATCTGAATCTTGCCAGAGAGCTGTATAAAAAAAGCCTTGTAGCATGAAAGTGATACCAATCATAGCCAGATCCCTCGGAACAATTCCAAATAATCTGGAGAAGAAACTTGGGGAACTGAAAATCCGAAAAAGAATTGGGACTGTCTCTGCAAGGGGGAAATGATCTTACCTTATATGGTAATCTTCCACCCAACTTCCCAATTACGATTGTAACATAGCTACAAGTACTTATCCCAGACTATTCCTACAACTGATATTGTATGTTAAATACTAACATTGTGTGATCTATCAGTTTTTGCTGTTTGTTCTTTGTTTTATATAGAATGAATTGAACGCAACTGAATACACTAAGCGCATCTTGGAATATTTTTGTTTTTGTCTCCTTCGACAATTCAACAAATAATAATTATTCAGTCTTTCAGAATCATTTTTCATTATAATTTTCCTACTTAGGTCTTACTAAATTATAACAGCACGTTTCGACGCAATTGTGTATCTTAGCGAAAGGTTAATTTATCTAATTGTAGGAGAACAAATATTCTATAAAGCCAAAAGGGAGTTACCTCACTGAGTCATGGTTGTAAATTACTTATGTACATCATATAGTCCAAATTCGAAACAAACAAGTAATTAATGGTAATAGTTGTACTCACTTTAACATTCTAGAATCAAATCTTCTAATGGTTATTTTGAAATACTATACAGAAGGAATTACTTGTGGAACATAGAAAAACAATTTACCAGCATTTCTATAATCATTAAAATTGGTTTTCGGGATTTTTGTTTTGTTTTATTTTTGTTTGTTTTGTTTTTTTGTTTATTTTTTGTTTTGATTTTGGTTTGTATTTTTTAAAATTGATTTTTGTGTTGTTGTTTTTTGTGTGTATGTGTGTTTTTTGTGTTTTTTTTCCTTCGAATATTTAAACCCATTGGCTTCTGTATTGAAAGCAGTAAAGGCCAAATTATATTGTAACCTAATCATAACTGTAATCTAAGCCCGAATCTTAAAAGCTCAGAGTAACAGATCAACTCACACTTTCCTTTAGTCCTAAAATAAATAAACTAAGGCGGAGTTCAGTCAGGAAACTCAAAGATTTTATAATTTTCATTTCCGATTGTTTTAACTTTTTTTCCCGCTGCTTTATCGTATTTCAAGGGACTTTTTTTTTCATGCACTAATAAAAACATCCTCCATTAATCTCTTATTAAGCACTTTAGGTTTTTACTCAAATTATTTTTTTTCTCAAGTCATCTTTTGGGATGTTTAGGAAATCTTAAAGTTTGGGTTGGAATAATTCAATCCAACTGCCATACATGTGTGTGGCCTTCAGTTTTTAGTTGTTAGCGGAAGTCTGATGATGAAAAACTGAAATGGAAATGACGATATTATTTTAATCTTTGCCAGTTTTTACACCAACGCTATCTGGTGGTATTCACTGGAGTTCAATTGGTAGCTAGTCTTCTCAGCTCCCCAGGACTATTCACAGTATCTTGGCTGACCTCATATACTCTAGGTTTCACTCCTTTCGCGGATTTCCAGTTCACTTAGTTTCTTTTCCAGTCTCTTTCAGATTGGTTCAAAGGATCCTACTATGAGTCCAACATTTTTTCTTAAAATAACATACACGTTTGTGCGCGCACACACCTTGCATGTGTGTATGTGTATGTGTTATCATTTCATTCATATATTCATTTTTTCCAGATTTTATGGGGCTTATTTGATGGCATTTGCTCAGACAATTTTGTTTTGAGCCATTTAATTTCCTTCTCTGTTTAAGATATTATTTTCGTTATAGTTTTATTTGTCTTCTCAATCTTCTGTACAGTTATTTTTCTCCTTCATTGAATTTATTTAAGTCTCTGTCGTTCCATTAAAGCAAATGTTTTAAATGCATTTTTAGGTGCCGTAAGAAAATCTTTAATTACAAAAGAAGACTAATATTTTCCAAGACTCTTGTTAAAGCCTGATTGTTTTTTTGTATCTTTATGTGGATCTTTCTTCAAGACTTTTAAGTTGAAAGAGTTCCTCCCTATTGCTATGGAAAATATCATCTGTTTCTCTGGGGTTGTTTTTTTGCTTTTGTTTTTTGAGTGGTGTCTTTTTTTTTTGGGGGGGGGGCGGTAAACTGTCTGCAACTATTTTCTTAAATGAAAAAATTCTTAATATCTTTCTCACATCCTCCCAAAAAATAAATAAATAAAACAATATTTTTATAATTAACCAAACAAAATTAATTATTTTTTCTTAATGACACTGAATTTGTCGAGAGTTTGCAATCTGTGGTTCGATTATCACTATTGTTCAGTTTTTCTGTTGCGTCATTCGCAACGCATTTCATCTCTAGTTTGTTTCCCTCCTCACCCCCACCCCACAAACACTCAGAAGAAGAACATGATAAAACACTTAGTGTAACTAACAGTACCCGTGGGAATTCCAATTCTTATAAGTTTTCTTTTTCGTATTATTATACTTTTTTTTTCACAAAGAAACCTTTATCAATTTTTTAAAAACGTTCCTTCTAAATTACATACGCCTGTGTCATAATTCTTTGCGTAAACAATTTTATAGATCATTGTTATCTATTTATCTTTTATCTATATATCAATATTTGTGTTCATTATTTGTTCGACTTTTATCATCCTGCAACACCTTCTGTTTAAAAATAAGACCATTCAAATCGTTCAAGATGAAATGCAAAAATGAAAATCCTGATTATCTGTTGTTGCTTATCTGTCAAATTCTTATTTCTAATGAGTGTCGTCACCTCAGATAAATAAAGGACCATTCAGTTTTTATTATAAAGAAAAAATATAATAAGAAAGAATGAAAAAGTAGGAGGAAGATAGAAAGAGGGGTGATAACGCTAATCTATTTCAATCGAACATAAAGAAAAGAAGAAAAGAAGAAAAAGAAAAAAGAGAGAGAGGGTTAAATCAAGATTATCATGTTTTTTTTTATATATTGAACTATTTTATCAATAGCTCTTAAGTAAATATATCAAACTATAATTATATTATCATACCGTGCTAATTTATTAATTATTATTCATTACTCGCTTCGTAGCAAATGAACCAATGAATAAGTGTAATTAGACCATTTTAGATTTAATGTTATTTTTTTTTTCATCTGTAAATAAATAGGTACCGAACATTTGATTAAAATTCAATGATTTTTTTTTAGATTTCGGAAGATTTTATTATTAGGGCCGGTTTAGCTCAGTCGGTAGAGCGTTCGACAAGGAACAACAAAGTTCCGGGTTCGATACCGGCCCTCGTCAATTCAGCGTATGAGTAACACAGGGATATGTGCGATAAAGTGAGGTGCAGATGATAGATGTGGCGTTCCACCTCAGATGCCAAAAACGTTCTCCTTGGTCTAGCGCTAGTGAAATGGAGATAGACTCCCTCACTGTCTAGATGATACCACCCCGACGACTTTATTTATAACCCGCTATGTTTTTGTTCAAAAATGAATTTGAAAATTCATTTCTTTCTTTTACTCTTAATCTCTGCCTATTTTGTTCTCTCTCTCTCTGTCTCTGTCTCTGTCTCTCTCCCCTCCCCCATTTAAGTATTCTTTTTATTCCCTTTTTTTTCTCTCAATCAAAACGGAATGATCCATTGTTTATCTGAGGTGACGACTGGCCGCATGTATTCATGTCTTATTCTGTTAATATCATAGATAATAATTTTGAAATATCACGTCATTTTCTAATGAAAAATAACATTAGTGTTCTTTATTTCATTCTTTTACCCCCCTCTCTCCTATCTATTTCACTCTCTCTACCACCCTCCCTTTCCGCCTTTTTTCTTGTCATTCTATTGAAGCAGACAATAAGCGTCTGATGTATAACAATATTGATTCCCATCTCTTTATTTTCTTTTTCTTGCTTTCTTTGTCTTATTACATTTTCTTTCTTTCTGTCTTATTACATTTTCTTTCTTTTTCTCTATAACGTGTAACATATTCTTTTTCTTCCTTTTTACCCATCCCCTCCACACGAGCAGGATGCGACACAAGGTAATTTTTAAGCGGTGTTTAGCAGGTTTTAATTCAGTTTTCCTTCTGCTAGCCAGTTTGCCATATCAAGCATAAAGAGCTAAATCTTCCCTACTATTTAGCACTATGTGAAATGCAAACAGCTTCGTCTATGATTTGATCTCATTTCATCGTGTCAATTCACCGTTTCAATTTCCTACGACGATAACCATTACACCACAAACGACTTCCCTTTCTTTACTTACAATCAAAAGGGAACGGTCAATTATTTTTTTCTGATCTGATTTAAATACGTACTTCCCAGTCTTATTCTATTAATATTATAGATGATACATAATATATAGTCACAACTGATCCTATGATTCACTTGTATTTTATATTAGAAAAAAAATTGAATGATATCTCTGATATTTATATAAGAATGTGTTTACTATTTCATTATGTGAATCGCTGTGATCATTAACATAAAGTTGTGTGTATCTCTGATAATGGTCTCAAACATTCCACACGTGACACTAAAAAATTGGCTTGAGGGTAAACATTTATGTTCGTGAGTGGTCTAGTCAATGTCCCGATCTAAATCGCAGAGAAGATTTTTCTGCAGGAATTAAAGATTTTGACAGGAAAACGTCAATCCACTAATCTAAGAAATCTTCCAGTATCTTATCTAGTAATTAGGTACAAGAAACGTCTAGAGATTGGAACATTAAAGGCAAGTAAATATTAATGTATTTACTAAAGAGATTTAATACTTTTTTTTTCATGTCGCCACATCAGCTAAATAATGGACCATTCCATTTTTATTATAAAGAAAGGGAAGAAACGGGACATGCTACACAGAAAAATATAACAAGAGAGTAGGTTAAAGATAGAGGTTGGTTGGTTTTACGGCTAGTCAACTCGAGTTGGGTTATTTAAAGATGGTCAATCGTCCCTTTTTAACAAATTATATGGTTTCAAATAACTCTTCGTATTTTATAATCATTTGAAAATAATTATAGCTTCAAGTAACTATTCTTAACAAAAAATAATCTGCACAGTAATAAAGTTTTAAGTACATCCGATTTAATAATAATTTGTAAACTATCATAATCTTCAATAAACTGTTCTTACCTAATAATTTGCAAGTAGGAGGCGCATGGTATAATGGTTAGTCGTAGAAAACGGACTCGTCGACTCGAGGTTGTTTGTATTTCACATAGTGACTAATACCCTTGGGAAAGGTATGCATCCAACTACTCCAGCTATGGGTAAGTAGTAGGGCAGACTGAACTCTTTAAAATTAGCTAGGCAACCAGTCTAGGAGAAGAAAAACTTTGAATTCCAACCGATTAAACTCCACTTAACAAATTGATTTTGAGTCACATCCTGCTCGTGTGGAGGGTTTTGTAAATATATGTAGTGTACATCAATTTTATATTGGTAAAAACTTCACACTTAGTTATAATATCAATGTTTTTAAGAGCCAATGTATTAATTTAGTTAAAAATCATATTAAGCTTCATCTCAAACAAATCTACTTGACCCATTGATGAGACCCTAACTGAGGGGGGTATCTGTGACGTAGTGGCTAACATGCGACATCGTAGTAAGCGAGTTCACGCTATTACGTTCATTTTCAGATTAATACCCTTGAAAAATGTATGAACTCCATAACCCCCTCCAGCTATGGATTAAATAGTACCACTACTGTCCTTCTACGAGGATGGCTTTGGCATTGAATAACCCACTAAGGTTGATATTCCATTAAGCAAAGAAAACAAACCAAACCAACTCCTAACAAGTTCTACCACGTCAGGCCAAAGTAGACGAGGGAGACATAGCAACAAAGTGGTGATTCCAGAATTGTAGCCTCACCACCGAATATATATTAGTGTTTTACGCAGATCACCTTATTTTAATGGATTTTTTTCTCCACTGCAGTGGATGCAGTCGGCGTATTCTAGACTCCACTGGTATAGCGGTATGCGTATTTGAGTGTATATATGCATTTCGGAATAGATTGATTTTTAAAAATTTGTACGTATCTATATTGACACGTGTACCTGCATACTAATTTATCTCATTGTACGTACATATGACCGCAATTATCTATTTTAAACATTCTTTTAATATGTGCATTTCCCTGTCTATTTATGCTTTTGTTAAATGGAAACTGAATGTATGTAAATCTTTACAATCCAATAAGTACACGAATATTCATATGGGGTATAAGTATGTAAAGTATGCGAAGTGGTCTATTGTCGGCATCAGCCGGACAGCGAGGGAGTCTATCCCCTTTTTGCTAGTGCTAGACCAGGGAGATTGTTTTGCTGAGATAGAACACCACACCTACCGTTAGCTCCTATATGCTTTACCGCGCAGATCAGATTACCCGAACTATGCCACTCCTGCGCTGATTTGGCAAGGAGCGGTATCGAATCCGGAACCTTGCTATTTCTCGGCGAATGCTCTACCGACTGATCTAAACTGGACCTTTATACAGCATAGGCAATAAAACCACACACATAGATACAAATATACATACATACAAACAAACAGACAGAAACTCATATGATGATAATAAATAAATATACATACGTGTATATATATATATATATATATATATATATATATATATATATATATATATATATACTGAAAACGACAAATTCACGCACAGACTTCCAATCACATACACACACACACACACACACACACACACACACACACACACACGTACATAGTTACAAAAACACGTACATCGAAACCGAGTGAGGCACTTTTTCTCATGACGTACATAAACACAAAAACTCTTAGTGTCAGCATATTTTCAAGAATTCAGCCGAACGCGCTGGGACCTGATTAGCAAATCAGCCCCTCCCTTCCAACTCCACCACCCTCGTGCTTCTTTGACTAGACCTTCTTTTTTTTCTTTTTTTCTTTTTTTCTTTCCTTCCCAACGCCTTGGCCCCCAAAATATGTGCCATTCTCGTGGTGAATTAATATAAACACTGCCTAACGCTTCTAACAGGTTCTCCCTCTTTTTCGACAGAGCCTCGCGGCACAACTGCCGAAACAGTTTGACGATTTATAATAATATAAACTGAAAGTCGGTTGAGCGGCACTTTAGACGGATAGAGGGACAAATGATTCTAGACAAAATCGTCACACCAGACAAATAGTTGCATGTTGAGGGTGCGCACTGTGACGTCACAAACACGTGGTTCCAATCAAACAAAATTCTTCGGGCTCCACCTCTCAATTAACACTCCAATATAAATTGCTTTAATTCCTATCTCTCTCTCTCTCTCTCTCTCTCTCTCTCTCTCTCTCTCTCTCTCTCTCTCTCTCTCTCTCTCTCTCTCTGTAAAACAAAACTAAGCTTGAACATTTGCATCACACTTTTGTATTTTGATATTCTCCTATTTCTTTTAAAAAATAAATAAATAAATAAATGAATTTGAAGAAAAAAAATTCCCTAAATTTCATACAAATTACGTTAAATTCCAAAACTATGTAAGGGCAATTACTGAATTTTAAGAATAAGTTCTAAGGTAATTAAATTATACACTTTTCAAACTATTAAATAGATCTTCAGAAAAAAAAAATGACTCAACATATTGGCCGATATATTTTTCCCAGCCTTTCTTAAATGTATGTTGCATCCAATGTTTCTTTAGAAATCGCTAAATACTTTCTGTTTTTTTTCTTCAGAGGGAATTCTATACTTTGATAAATTCACGGAACTCATCACCAAAATTTCATTATCACAGTTTTCTTCCACTATTATGAAAAAACATTGATATTAATTGAAAAACTTGTGTTAAAAACAAAGACAAACCTCGCCCCCACCAAAAAAAATAGTCCCCAAAACTTGTGGAATAATTAAAACTCCAAAAAGTTCAACGTAACTACCATTCGATCATGTTTAAATTTTCTTCTGTCTTTTGTATATAGATATTTCCAGCGCAGAATATACTGAGAATACACATTATTGACTGGCTCAGGAGAAAATCTCCTCTCCAAGAAATATCTATGAACCTAGAAATAAAGTCTGATCTTTAACAGTATATTTGTCTTTTCTTTTTTCCTTCCTTAATTCCGTTTCAGTTCGACGACCAACAGAAGAAAGTTAAAGAAATGTAATAATGTATGTATTTATCAACCTCATCCTCACGTGTAGGATGTGACACAAAGTCAATTTTTAAGCAAAGTTTAACAGGTTTTAATTCACAGTTTTCATTTTCCTATATTGGTTGCCTAACCAAGGTTAAACAGCCCAGTCTGTTCTAATATTCACCCACGGTGGGAGGGAGAATCGTTGGATGTATATCTTTCTTAAGGGTATTAGCACTATGTGAAATGCAATCAACCTATTCCAGGATTTTAATTCCAGTCACTGTAACTATATTCCGTTGACGATAACCATTACATGACGAGCGCCTCCCCGTATGTATTTACTTATATGAATAAAGAAAACGTAAAACGAATATTCGCTGAATTTTCTATCTCCAAGTATGTCTGTTTAGAATTTTTCGTATCGGGCCCATTTCAGTATTTCATAACATTTGTAAAACTTAACTTTATATTGTAAGTAAGTGTTGTGTTGAAAATATTGACCGCTAAAATTGAAGTAATCGTGGGTGTGTCAGATAATAAAGATCATCAGTCGAAAGAGACGAGTTGACAAAAGTCTGGCCGTAATGCTAAATGTGATAAAATTCACGATAACACCGTATACACTATATAGGACACCGTTGGGCAAAAACAGTATTTAACTTAGGGTTGTCGAAATTATCAAAAACTCCATCAGTTATCTAGGCGGTCATGAGAAAGGACCATGTGTACCACCGCCTACAAAGACCGAAGTTGAGATATCCTCTTCTGAGAAACTCGGTTTTCCAAGTTGATGGTTTTAGATCCGGGTACAGATGAGCGAGAGGATTTCGTTGCGATGACTGAGATAGAATGAACACCGAAGATACGAAATGATTGCAAGGGATTGCAACAAAGGAAAAGTTACAGAAACGCGAAAGACTCGCAAGTCTTCGTTCGAGCCGCTGGTGACCGTCATTCATTTTCTCATGTTTCCACGGCTTCTATTACTAGACAAAGAAAAGAAATAATAAATAGAGGAAGGTCCAAAATTTGACACCAGTGTTGTGGCTGGGTTTTTGTTGTTGTTGTTTTTTTTCTTTTTGTTTTGTTGGGTTTTTTTTCCTAGTGATCGTCTCAGAGGTTGATGGAAAACTATCATCATCAACAAAGCAGCAGCTTTCCTGGTAAATACTCGTTAATCTACACATGATAAAGTCACAATACTTTAAAGGCCCAACATGAAGAGCGTCTTAGATTGTATTGTTAGTCATTGGTTATCTCCCTTAGTTTTTGCAGTTGAAGTGAATTAAAATTAAACTAAGAAGCCCTGAACTTTTAAAGGACAACACCTACACTAAATCAATGCATATTTTAGCAACAAATACAGTATTACCTTGACTTACGAGTTTAATTCTTTCCACTCGTATCTAAATGTCCACGTATATCAAATCAATTTTTCCAATTGAAATAAACTGAAATGCCATTAATCCGTTCCAGTCACACCTAAAAAAATCACCCTAATGTTTTTTGTTATTTTTTTTTTGTATAAAAACAATAAAATATAATTATTTTTGTCATTCTGGGTATTCTTCCTCGCCTTTTCTTTCATCTCTGTTTGATGGTGTCCGCTTCCAGTATTTGCAAGTATTTGTAATTCTCCTTTTCTCCAAGTGTCCTTATTTCTTCTTGATTCTGTAGTTGAATTCCCTCCGCTTTTTCTTTTTTCCCTTTTTTATCACGAGCAATCTTATATCATCAGCTTTCATCATAATTAATTGTAAATGCCGTTACTTTTCTTTGGATAATCCTATTTGACCTGTTACGTTCTCCATTCCCTGGATATAATAACAGGCGCTTTCTTTTCTTTTAGATTTTAATAGCTGATAACTTTGAATTTCTTTTGAGAAATGTAAAAGTCGACAAGAGTGATCTCCTTTAGTAAAACATTCAGCAGCCGTAAAATTACGTTTAACGCTTGAACATTTGGAATAATCATAAAAGTAATTGCGCATATGAACACAGAAACTTTTAATGTTTGCTGAGCGCTATGTGTTATGCACATTGTAGAGCAAAGGTTCAAACCCACCACCACCGTGACAAAAAAAAAAAAAAAAGATCTGATGTTGTTTCTATCACAGCAATAGTTTTCTTTTGTTTGGCGCTGAGCACATGTGGCTAGGTCCCTGGGGGTGAATACTATGGGGGATACAATTTAAATAATAATGTATATTATTGTTGTGTTTTTTGTTTTTCTCTTGTATGTTTAATGCATGTAGTAAAAAATGATATGTTTCAACTTGGCCGCTGTTTTTTTTCTTTTTGTTCACTAAGATATTCCCAGATAAAAATCTGTCACAGGAGGCGGTCGAGAATTTTAGAATTGTGATTGTCGACCAATTTAATGTACATGTCAGTGGATATATAAATTTATGTTAGAGTTTATCTAGTACATTTGTAAATAGAATGCGGCTCCCTTTTTTAGGGTTGGTTAACATTTTCTTACTCCAGTTAGCAGAAGTTAGATATGTCATGAAATTTGACATTCATAATTCTCTTTTTCCTAATTCAACAGACAGAAATTCACACGGTATGTATTCATTGCTACACGTGACCCAATGAGGGTATATAACACTTTAATCTACCTAGCTCTGGAGTACTAGTACTTTTTAGTTATTCTCTAACGGATATCACTTCTCTTAGTATATTTTCTCATCTTTTTTTTACCTTTTTTATACCTTCGGTTTAACTCAGTCGGTAGAACACCCGTCTAGGAATCGCAAGGTTCCTGGTTTGATACCAATCCCAGCCAATTTGGCGTATGAGTTGCACAGATTAGGTAATCTGATCTCTGCGATAATGTGGGAAGCTAACAGTAAGTGTGTCGCTCGTCTTCAGCAAAAGCAATCTTGCTGATCTAGCGCTTGTGAAAAGGGTGTAGGCACCCTCTCTATCCGGCTGATACCGACAATAGGCCACTATGCCAACTTTACTTATATCAGCTTTATATTTGTTAGAGTACAGAACATGGAAAGAATAGTATTATCTGCGTTATTCGGACTATTGTCCTCATCTTCATTGTTATCTGTACAACGTTTCGGTCGAAACGTTGTACAGATAACAATGAAGATGAGGACAATAGTACGAATAGCGCAGATAATACTAATAATCAAGCCTCATCTCAAACATTCAGAGAAATGGAAAGAGTCCCATCTATGGGTTAAATAGAAAAATATTTTTATAAAAAAATAATTGAGTATCCATTTACAATGAATTTATTTCAAAACTTTGTTGGCATTAAATGACCCACTGAGGTTGATATGCCATAAAACAAAACAAAACAAAAAGAAATGGAAAGAATATTTCATAATCTCTTTGCTTTCTATATTATAGTATAATCTTTTTATTTTTATTTAACCATTTTCTGTGACCAATACTCGTTCACTCTGCCTGCTGCACGAATTTTCTTATCTATTTTTGTTTGTTTGTTGTTTTGTTGGGGGTGGGGTTCAATCGTGCCTATTGGTGGCGGTCGTAAATGTGAGCCGTCGCATAGGTCGTAAGTTGGCGACTATCTGTAAATGTGTTTGACAAATGCCAAGCAGTCAAATCTGCCTTGTGTGAGATTTGGCTTATTTCATCATATCTCGGGAGAGAACATAAAGTAATGTAATGCTCCACTACAACAACACCCTCGACGACAATGTATGGTAGATATTTTTGTAGGAGTGATTGATAGAGGCAGGTCAAGGATTCAATCCACACTGAAGCAGCGATGGGAAACAATTGGAAATCGTGTAGGCGCTTGTTTATTGGCTAAGGGCAGTTACATGATATTTATCTTCTTTCTTTCTTTTTTTTAGTTTTAGTTAGACTCAAAAAGTTAAGGAGTCGAGTTCGAGATGTGAAGAGAAACCGCCAACTAATCTAGGACTTAAGCGACCTCCACCTACAACCTAATGTAATGTCTTGGAAATGAAAGAATAATCAATTATTTCATCCATCGACTGAGAAAAAAAAAACATATCACGTGATTGATGGATAGAAGAGTGAAATACACGTGGATGGGTTTTTCAAGACATAACATCTTCATCATTTTCTTTCTGTTGTCGGGGTCAATGACAATTTTTGAGACCCCCACAATGCAAGAATAATTCTTACCATATTTCAATTGAGAACATAATTTTAAATTGGTTGAAGAGCCTTCTTTGATATATTAATGTGCTAACTGTTAGTTACAGGGGCTATGTTTAGATTTAAAAAAAAAAGACTAACTTTTTCGTTGTAGTTATTGTTCTAATTATTTATTTATTTATTTGTGTATTTGTAAAAGAGAATTAAATCTGCTCGTACTTAAAAGACAATAAAATGAAGCGGCAGATTTGAGTCACACCCATCGAGATTCCTGGAGAGGATTCTTTTTGTTGTTGTTGTTTTCCATACGTTCTTAGTGATAAGGCATATTTCATGTTGGGTTTTATGAGTTGAAAGAAATATGGACATGTGGAAACAGTTTCTCATTCTGGTTGCCAATTGTAGCGGGGGAGGTAAAGTGAATTGCATCGCTAGGCTACAGATTGAACTAACAACCTCCACTTGTGAGTGGTGACACTTGGTGAGCCTCCTGTCACACCCTGTTGGTTGGTGTGGTTCGACCGGTTGGGGGGGGGGATAAAAGCCGAGGCAGTCTTTCGCGAGGACGAAATTGGAATGTCTATGGGATCCACGCATTTTTTGGACTAGCCATCACATGAGCTTCGGTTTGTGCGTGGTTTCCCCACATTAAAAATACATTGTGTCACATCCTAATCTTGTGGAAAATACCAATTACTGCTCTAAGCAGAATTCAGTCGGTCTTGTCCGAATTAACAGCGTGATCCCAGGGGGGAATCCCTCCAGGTATCACCTGCTGACTCGATTTATAGCGGCAGGGCTGGGTTTATTGCCCGGTTAAGCTAAATATCGAATCACTGTTCTTAGCTGGGAGAACTGGTTTCCTGTGGAATTTGAGAAGACCAGAAGTCTTTTTTAAAGAATTGTACGCAATAGAATTTACCCAACCCGTTTGCCACGGATGGGATGTGACACAGTCACAAGTATGGGGCATTCAGCGAGGATCAAACCTGCTATTCAGTAGTAAGTACTTACCCAACCCGTTCGCCACGGGTAGGATGTAACACTGTCTCATGTATGGGGCATCCAGCGAGGATCGGACTCGCTATTCAGTAGTAGGTATTTACCCGACCCGTTCGTAGTAATGAATCTGCGAGACTGGCTTACTAACCATTACACCACGATGTAATGAGTGCTGATTGCTTGTATTATTCTATGTAAATGTATATCAGAAAGAATTTCCCCCACCGAAGTGGTTACATTTTTGGATAAATATGTACGGATGAACATATTGAAATTCAGTTGACGGGTACTTCAACTTGTTAACAAATATTTTTAGAATAAACTACAATGGAGACAAATAGAATAACATCAGTTTATTAACACATTTGTTAATGTTCAATTATGAAAGGTTTTGTAACAGCTTGATTTTATAGGTTTGATATCTTCCCAGTGATGCAAGAAATACCTTAGAACTAATCATAATAAACTCGCTGTTGGCTGGTGCTTTAGAATACACCGACTACACCTTTACGTGAATCGGATAAGGGTTGATATGCCGTAAAACAAAACAAACAACCAATCATAATAGTTATAGTACTAAGTTCTCTGTTTTTGCTGAAACCTTTTTGAAAGATTGCAAACATTCCAGTTATGTTAAGTTAGTTTATTCAGCTTGAAGGAATTGAGTACGTATTTTTTTTTCTATTTCATAAATGACAGATGTTTCCAAATTTCCGATCATTCGACACTCAGCAGATGAAAATTGCAGTGAAATTCACCAGCTGACTCTGCTGCCTCACATATATTAACAACCACCCGTGACCGCTACTTTCATTGCAATTGTTTCAATATGGAAACGTCAGCAAATCTTTAACTAATTCATATTATATACCGCTCCCTATATTACTAAAATCATCCCAGTTTTTCTTCTTGGTTAACAAAGTATTAATTACTTAGCCTCAGCTTAAATATACTCGACCTTTGATGTAAACAATTAAATGATTCGACTCTTAAGAAATCTTTCCAAGTTGGGCTAGATGACATTCATGTCAGAAATCTTAATTTAATCGTTATAATCGACACAATTATATTTTTTTATTTGTAAAGTTTACAAACAAATATGAACACTCGCCCTGTTGGCGGGGCCTAGAATACGCCGACTGCATCCGTTGCAAAGAGTAAGTATCTCCCCTCTACCAACAAAAGGTGTCCTGCATATGACATTAAACTGGAAACCGTATTGAGGCTATCGTTCTAGACCTCTAGAAAGTTTGGTCACCACTTTGCCATTACTACCAGATCTACACTGACCCGGAGTGTACCTATTAGGGTCCAATCAATGAGTCAAATAGATATGTTTGAAAATTATTAGCATTGGATAAAAATACTTAAATGTGCTCAAACTAATTATTAATAATAATAATTGTTCACACCAGCATTAGCTGATGGTCTTCCACTGGAGTTTGAGCGACAACAAGTCTCCTCAGGTCTTCAGGACTCTTTTGAATATTTCAGCTGGTTTCGACAATGATGTTGTCTGGATGGTTTCCATTCTGCCTCTGATTTCCAGTTCTCTAGTTTTTTTTCAAAGCTTTTGGAGGCCGTTTTAAGTGCCCCAACTACTATTGGTATCACTTTCACCCTCATATTACAGTTTTTTTTAAGTTGACTTAAGTTTATTTTAAGTTGACTAGCAAGATCAAGATATTTGTTTATATTTTCGTTTTCTTTCACCTTCACCCTGTGATCTATTGCAACTGAAAAATATACCAGTTGATAAATTGTTCGTTGTTGATGATGTTGATGATGAATAGAAATAGCTCATTAGTAAATCAGTATTAAATAAGAAGAGTTGAAACCATCTGTGCATAATTTAATGTCAGATAGAAATACTTGAAACCATATAACTGCGTGCAAATTATTTGTTTTATTAGTTAAATGCGTGTAAAATAAATACTGACTTTGGCATTAAATATCTCAACAAATGTTGAGATGCCATAAAAACCACCTAACCAAATAAATATGCACAAAGTCTTTAAAACTTACTAAATTTCACTGGATGCAATAATATTATATTATTCTATGAACATTTTTTTCACATTATTGTTCTCTCCTGATACATCGTGAATGCACATTAGCAATTCATGTTGACACATAAACTGAAAATGATAAAAGATTTGAAGCTGAATAAAGCTGAATGTACATAATCCAATGTAATTCCGAAATCGGGTTACTTAATTAAAAATTATAAAGGCCATAAATCAGAGGCTCTTTAGTTTATAGGAATTTAAAAAAAACTATAACATATCCTGTAACATAATACCGGTCATTCTTTTACATAGGAGTAACAGAGTTCATTCGTCTAACTTTTCAGGATTTAGTATATATATATATATTATATATATATATATATATATATATATATATATATATTATATTATATGAGATATAGAGAATATAATAGATATATATATATATAATAATATATATATATAGATATATATATATATAGAGATATAAAGATAGATTATATAGATATATATAGTAGATATATATAGATATAGATATAGATATAGATATATATATATATATAGATATAGATATATATATATAGATAGAGAGAGATATGTGTGTGTGTTGTATATTTTATATGTTAGTACTCAGAATACATCAGTTTCAGCGCACATAAAATAAAACTTTCCACATTTGGCCATTTCCCTTCACTGTCAAAAAAATAATAAATAAAATGCAAAATGTATAAAAGGCAAAAGGTACATTTTTATGTGTTTGTCAATACTAAAGAAGGTTTATTCGGTGCTTTCTGCCAGGTGGTTCGTTAATCACGTGACCACCGGAAGTAAAAACGTGGAACTAAGGCGCCAGACATTAAGCTTTGATGTTAAGCAAAACTCCTTTACAACCATGAGTTTGGTTGTTACATTAATTCAAGAAGCGTGAACTTGTCTTTCCATCGTTTTTTTTATTTATTATTATTATTATTTATTAAGGCACTGAAGAAGAACATATATGTATTGGCACAGAATTAAACACATTTCCATTTTTTTCAATAACAACTAATGCTATAACAACTATATATATATATATATTGGCAGCATTTTTTCTTTTAAACATGTTTCGTTAAACTGTACTGATGATTCTTGTCGGACGAGTTTTTGTTCGATCCTCCATAAAATTAACCACAACGAAAACAATAGCACACTCAATAGCTCCAACCAAAACATATATTACCGTAATCAGATGCACCCAAACTATAAACTGGACAAAACAGCGTTAAAAAAATTAATACGTAATAATGTTTCTTCCATTGACACAACAGAAAAGTCAAACTAATTATCTACTACCAAAAGTTTAAAACCGCCAATCTCGTCCCATGCAACAATTCCTCCCCCAATACCACTCGTCTTAATGAGACCAATCTCGTGTACGAATTTAAATGTCCAGTAGGAGACTGCATCTCCAAAGTTAATAACACGTATATTGGCCACACGACGACCACATTATCACGCAGATTAACGCTACATCTATCTGATATGAGCTCTATTAATCAACACCTTCAAACACATTCATGCCCCCTCTACCTACCGTAAATTTTTAACAGAAAATACACTCACACTACACAAAGAAAAAAAAACTCCAATAATCGAAGCTCTATATATCAAACAAAAAAACACCTTAAACAAAATAAACTTTGAAACAAGTCAACATGTTCTCAAATGCCTATAATTTCCCGCCTATCCTCCTTCCACTATTGCCCTTTCATTATCACAAACTTGTGATCCCCCTCCTACAAAAATATTTACTGCTATCATTGTTTGAATCCACTATCAATTCCTACTACCTCCCACTACCAATTCTTACTACCTCCCACTACCAATTCCTATGTTACTGCTCGTTGTTTTAAAACGAGACACCCGAAACATCCTATCAGTTTCATATTTGAAGATGGCAGAGGGACATGCCGAAAGAAACTTTTGGTGGATTGCTATACCAGTTCCAGCCTGAATTAAAAAGATGGCCAGAAAATTAGAAAGGATCGAATAAAAACTCGTCCGAGAAGAATCGTCAGTACAGTTTAACGAACATATATATATATATATATATATATATATATATATACTTTCAATAAAAAAGAAAAACTTAAAAAATCGGTTTTATTAGACAGCCATTATATGATAATAAAAAAAAAACCCACTAGAATGGAGAAAAAAGAAAAACCTGTTCTTTCCTTTTCTTCCTCTTTCTACAAAACCAGTTCCCTCTTCTTCAAACACATCAAGAATCATCCCCAACTTGCCAGTCGATCGGATACTTTTACCTTGAATATATATATGTATATCTCAACGTTTTCATTGTATAGCATTAGTATTTAATATCTGTATATGCACACACAAACACCTCCACACGAATAAGATGTGACACAAGGTCAATTTCTTAAGCGGAGTTAATAAGGTTTACATTAAGCGTTTCCTTCTTCAAGACTGGTTGCCTAACCAAGGTTAAAGTGTCCATTATTCCTTACTATTTGCCCATAGCTGGAGGGAGAATAGTCGGTGCATACTTTTTCCAAGGGTATTAGCACTATGTAAAATGTAAACAGGATTTGAACTCATCTCACCTTGTCTATTTCCTACGACGATAATCATTAAATTACGTGCTTCCATAAATATATATATATGAGACAAAGATTAGTGATAAGTTAAAGTGAGGTTTTTTGCTTTTGTTTTGTTTGTCTATCATAGATATGTTCCTGCACCAAAGCTAATCCTGCCTATCAAATCTAGAAACATATAAAAGCTTCTAGTATTTTGATGAGAAAGTTAGCTTTCGCATTGACGACACTAGTCAGCTTCCTGAACATATGTTCATGGAAGTATCGTGGGAATTTGTTACGAAGGACGTCCCCAGTGTTGCTTATATATATATATATATATATATATATATATATATATATATATATATATATATATAATGTATGTATATGTATGTATATATATGCGCACTCAATGCAATGGTTTCAGTAGCAAATATATTTTAGGATTTTACAGAATGGAATTACTCGCAAAACGCCCACCTGGTGTTAAAGTATTTGTCCTTCTCTTAGACTAGTTTCCAACTAATGCTAGAAGACGCATTCCACCCATCTATTTGACCCATAACTAGAAGAAGAAGGGAGTTGTTAATGCCCCCCCCCATGGTCTTAATGAGAATTAAACATAAACTGCATTGCCCAAAATTTGAACCGATTTAATTTCCTTTGCTGTTTTGAGGGGGTAACTATAACTATAAAGGATATAAGCTTTAATAGTTCTTTTGGTGCCTTTGACCAAATTAATCAGCATCACTAACATAATATATTTATAACCGTCTCTTTTACTCCACTATATATATATATATATATATATATATATATATATATATATATATAGAGAGAGAGAGAGAGAGAGGGGGGGAGAGAGAGAGATACTCATGTTCCTTAATTGTACGGCCGTTATAATCTTGCAAAAACCTATGATTATAAATGAGACCGTCCAAATAGTCCAATATGAAATGCAAAAATGTAAATCTTGTTAATCTGGTGTTGCATATCCGCTGAATTCTCATTGCTTGTGAGTGTTGTCACCTCAGCTAAATAATGTATCATTCCATTTTTATTACAAAGAAAGAAATACGAAAAAGGACATACTACCCAGAAAAATTATAAGAAAGAGGGTAGGGAAACGATAGAGATAGGATGTGAACGCGCGAAAGCGATAATGCTAATTTGTTTCAATTGAACATAATGAAAAGATTGAAAGAATTAAAAAGAGAGTTAAATCAAGATTATTATACTTTTTACATATTGAACTATTTTGTGCATTAGATATTAAGTAAACATATCAAACGTTGTAATAATGAAATTATCATACTGTTGTATATCCACCGGTTCTGCTAGTATATATAATTTCTCGAATAAAAAATACCTCATCCTCCCAGTTATGGGTTAAATAGCAGCACTACTGTTCTTCTACACGGGTGGCTTTGGCATTCTCACGAAGTTTGATATGCCATTAAACAAAGAATACAAACCATATAAAAAAAAACTAAATAAAAGAGTGCTACTCACTTCTGGCAATAATAAAAGAAAAAATGTTTAATTACAGAAAATTTGTTTTGACTACCAACGCACTTTAACAATAAATAAGCATTTACTTTAAAAAGTAAACGTTAAATTTTAATTTCACTAGAGAAAAATATTCCTATTCACTCATTGCTGGGGTTGTTGTTTTATCTTAGAGAGGGTTGTTTTTTGGGGGGATGTTTTTTTTTTCGTTTTTGTTGTTTCTTTTTTGTTTTGGTTTTGGTTTCTTTTTATAAGAGTTAAGAACTATAGTATTTTTTCTTCTTTTTCTCATCCCTTTTCCTTTGTATCTTCTTAACATTTTTTCTCTTGCTTTTGCCTTCCCACATGTCTTCTTTTTTTACTGTTTTCTATTCTCTAATACTCTTCCTTCTTCCTTTCTTTTTTTCTAATTTAGTCTTTATATCGAAATTATTTTGACATATTGTTTTACAATAATATTTATACAAGTTAATAAAACTATTATTTTTATAATTATTACTTATAAATCCTGTTGCCGTTACAAGACCTATTTTTGGAATGATATAAGATAGTCATGTCAAAAAATATTAAATCCCTAATACATTCTTGTTCTTCTCTTTCGAATATTATAAATATCATTGTCAATTTTTATCGATATGGTTAGATATTATTATTTCACACCTTCTGAATTTTTCACACCAGCGTGAGCTGATGGTTATTCCCTAGAGTCTGTGACAACAAGTTTGGAGGCTCCAGGACTCTTCTGAGTATTCAAGCCAATTTCAACAATGCTGCTTCTGGATGGTCTCAATTCTTCCTCAGATTTTCAATTCCTTTAGTCTGTTTTCTAAGTTTTTCGAACCATTCCAAGTGCACCAATTATAATTGGTATCATTTTCACCCTCATATTCCACAGTATTTTTGTTTTTTGTTTGTTGTCTGTTGTCTTTCCATTTTTGTTTTCTAGTTTATGTTGTTTTTCTGCTTGTCCATATGCTGTTATTATCTCTCGTAATAAATATTTCCTTACTTTTTGTGTATTCTTGTAGTCCCTGTATTGCGGCATCAACACAATCTCCTATGTTGGCAAGACCTCTTCCACCTTCTTTTCTTGATACATATAGCCTGTCTCTATCATATCTCAAGTGTACTGCCTTGTGTATTGTTACCAATTTTCTTGTCTTTTTGGTCTATCTGTCAGAGTTCCTCTCTTGTCCATTTTAAGAATGGTCCAGAGTATCTTATGGTCTAGGTATTTATTCCCTTGATGAGATCGTTGCTGCAGAGTTTGGTTTCTCGAAGTTTTCTTGTTCTTCTGGGGCTATTATTTTTAAATTCCTTTTAAAGACTCATAAAACGTCATCCGTGTTTAATTTTTAGCAAATACAGAGTAATTTAAAATAATGTTAAAACAGTGGAAAATATAGAATCGGAGTCATATAGTTTGATTGACAGGTCTTGAACTCGTCTGGAATTGCGTTCTCATTGGCTTGGAGTCATATGATTAGGCGACACTAGGAAAGTAGAATTTAAAGTTAGTTGAGTGGAGTCTATCGGTTTGTTTGGACAAGAGATGTCTTTTTCTGCCCCCCCCCTCCATGCGCATGTGGATCAACAATACATCGGACGAAAAGGCATTCGGATGAATAAAGTTGTGAGTGCACACAAGAATATGTTTCCATATTTTTCCATGAGTTAAAAAGAGAAAGTTGGAACTCAAAGTGAGACAACTCCTGAACAAAGAGGAATAACAGAAACCCGATAAAGGCAGATATTAGAATACCGAGAGAATAGAGAACCGGTACACAATACTGAGTTCAAATCTTTGTAGCGAATACTGATGTCATAGTGAAAGTAATTTCACTGGAAGTAATTCGAAAACCGTGTCCCCTGCGTCCTCTTTCATTAGCATTCATCCGGATGCCATCATGCCATTCCTATAGTAAACAAATACGTAATGGCACAAAAAGAATGATCTATGGGTAACCGACTATCTCTCTCTGGTTATTTACTCAAATAATAGCAACGTGATTTATATCCATCGTCAGTCATAACAGAGGAATGTCAATGATTTATCATTATTATTCGTGAATTTCTATGTTGACGCCGGGTGTCTGGAGGTTAATACGGGAGATTAACTGGTAGCAAATCACCAGTCTCTTCTTTAGTAATCTTGCTGATTGTAGCACTGTCTCAAACTTTCATTCAAAGTCCTTCAATCTTGCCTATACTACCCCAGCAAATGTTTCAAGTGCGATAATTTGGTTCAAATGTAGAATAGAACGCAAGTGATAATATCATTAGAATCGTATTTTATGTATAAATAACATTATATTATGGAAACTCCCAAAGTAGCCTTACACTGAGCCTAACGTCTCAAAGGTTTCGGTCATTTCCGTGAAATTTATTATAATGCAATCCTTTTTATACGTAATCTAATGATATGATCTCTATTGCGTGCTATTCTGTATTAGTACCGATAATTCATATGCCACAGTTTCTTCAGTTCCTGGACGAGGTCCGGGAATTTTTTAAATTTTTTTGTTTATTCACTTGTTTTAACATTATTTACACGCCTTGAACCATTGTCATTATCGGAATTAGGTGATCCGTTTGTATCTCAAAATCCCAGAGAAGTTTATGTGTCTTATTCTCTAGGATGGATTCTGGTCTGTGCATATACCCTTTGGTACTATAGTCAAAATTTAGTTTCTTGTAAAATTCCCAGTAGATCATTTTTCCCCCAGTCGTGCCTATTTTTGTACTCCTTCTGTGCCAGTTTGCTGCATTTGCTCATTATGTGACCAACAGTTTCATCTCCATCTCTATACATACAGAATTTGCTATTATGTTGCGTCTTATCAATTTTCGCCTTTAGCATTATTTTGAGCTGCTATTATAAGAGATTTAGTTTCTCTATTGAGGGTTCCCTCTCTTAGTCACATCCAGGTCTTCTCGAATGCAATCTCTCCTGTTGCCTCTTGTATCCACATAGTTATTTTCCCATTTCTGTTTCCTAGTTTTTGTTGTTTTTCTGTTTGTCCATATGTTGCTATTGCTGTTAGTGACTGTTGTAATTAGTCTTTCTTTACTCTTTAGAGCATTTCTTGAGTCATTGAATTGTCGCATCTACATAATCCTTAACGCTGGTGAGTCCCCTTCCTCCGTCTTTCTTGACACATATAGTCTGTCATTTCTCGAGTGCAATGCATTGTATATTGTCATTAATTTACTTGTCCATTAGTCTATCTGTTGGAGTTCTTCCCCTGTCGATTTTAAGAATGGTCCAGAGTATCTTACAGAGAGGGAGACATCCCAGGTATTTATTCCTTTGACAAGATCTATGCTACAGAACTTGATTTCAGTAAGTTTTCTTGTTTTTCTGAGGTACTCTTTTATTACTTTTTCTTTCATCTAATTTGATGGTGTCCGCTTACAATATTCCCAAGTATTTGTAATTCTTCTTCCCTCTAAGTGTCCTTATATTTTCCTGGTTTGGTAATTCTATTATTTTCCTTGTTTCTCTCTTCTTTTTTTTCATCGAAAACATGGCACACTTTTTTATGCCAAATTCTATTCTTATATCCTGGTTGTATATTCTTATGGCTTTCATTAGGGTTTCCAGTTCTTTTTATTTTATTTTATTTTATTTATTTATTTATTTTGTAAAAATCTTGATATCATTCATGTACATAAGAGGATTCATTTTTTCCTGTGATTTTGTAAATTTGTAGCCCCCTGTAGATTTCCTAAGTATACAGTTGAGTGGCATCATTGCTATAACGAATGGAAATGGTGAGAGTGAGTCTCTTTGGAAGATACCTCTTTGGATTTTCACCTCTTCAAGGGTTTCTCCTCCTGCTGTTAATTCCACTTTCCAATTTTCCATATCTTTCGGGATTAAATTTACGGCTTTGTGGGATATTTTGTACATTTTTAAACATTCAATTATCCAAGTTTATGGCACCATGTCATAAACTTTTCTCTAGTCAATTCATGTCATGGCTACGTTTTCCGCCTTGTTTTAACCTCTTTAAGGATGTGTTGATCTATATAGAGTAGGTCATCTGCTCCTTTTATTCCCTTCTGGCAATTTTTCTGTTCTTCCGGAAATAGTCCGCAGCAATCAAGCGAGTAATATATTTTTCTTTTATCTATGTGATTATTATTATTATTATTATTATTATTATTATTATTATTATTATTTGTTGTTGTTGTTGTTGTTGTTGAAGTAATAGTAGTAGTAGTATATGTAATAGGAAATGTTCATTTAGGAGAGGCAAAAGCAGATTTATACGGTTAGAATTGAAAATAAGCAAATGTCTGCGTTACCTATTAGAAATAAGTCGGTGTATTACATACTTTGTGACATAATATAATTGGCATATATGTTTGACTACGTCAACATAATTGTTTATTTATGTTCTTTCTATAGAAACATGCACTTCTAGATAATTCTCTCTCATTTATATATATATATATATATATTATATATATATATATATATATATATATATCGGTGTGAGTGTAAGCTTGCATAAATATAAACCCCATGCTTCCAAATTAACACATAAAAACCTCGATAGTGTATCTTTTTCTCTTCTTATATCATTATACTAGATAAATGTACATATTCGCATATAAACTCATATATTCCCGAAAAATGATGTCATGTGTACAGACACGTCGGCACATCAATTTCTGCTCTAATGATGGAAAAATATTTAATTGACACAACAAAATATTTATTTTTCCACATAAAAAACCTGGGTAATTCCATGTCAAATCGTCTAGGCCATGTCACCCACCCACTTCATTTTTTTCTGAAATTTCATACTGGTGTGGACCATGTTAAAGTTGGACAATCCCCAAAATTTGAGCTTCCAATTCCAAGACTTGGCAGAATTATGTCGGTCTTTAGCCCTCCAAATTTGAGGGGGTCGCAAAAAATGGCGACTTTTTGTAATCTATTTTTGTCTGTAAAATAAGTTCTATAGCTTCCCTGCTCCTAAAAATTGGTTTATAAATCATTTTTGCCTAAGGAATCAAAAAATGTTATCAAAAAAGTTAACCAGTTTTAATTTATTAATGATTTCTGATTTGCAAAATTTTAACTGAAGTTGTAGCTTCGGTTCTGAGTAAAAACCAAAATATCGTTTTGATGTAAATAATGTTCAATTTATGTGAAAGAATAATAGAAAAAATTATCATAGATGCAGTGCAACATTCGGATATTGATCTTGCTATGAAAAAAATAGAAAATCATCAATAACTTATAACTGGTTTAAGATTTTTGATAGCATTTTTGGGTTCTCGGGTAAAATGCATTTATAAACCAATCTTTAGTAGTAGGGAAGCTCTAGAACTTATTTTACAGACAAAAATAAATTACAAAAAGTCGCCATTTTCGCGAAACTGACCAAATTCGGAGAACTAAAAATCAACATAACTCCGCCAAATCTTGGAATTGGAAGCTCAAATTTTGGGGATTGTCTAACTTTAACATGGTCCTGTATAAAATTTCAGAAAAATTGAAGTGGTTGCGTGGCATCTTATATAAGAAAGTAGGATGTCTAGACATGGTCTAGAAGAACTAATTCTCGATTCTACTCTCCATATTCAACAGAATTGGTTCCTTACGAACCTTTCTTGTTTCCTAAAGGTAAAATTTGAAGACATGGAGTACATTAAAAGAAATACGAGAAAAAAAGCTTCCATCAAATAAAAATTGGAGTTTTAGAGTTGATTCGACCAATGAAAAACTCACTGGTGTGAGTTGAATGACAAGAGGAGTATTTTGAATAAACTTAACATTTCATTGATTTTTCATGGTTTGTGGGCACTCATCGTATACATCTGTATATATATATATATATATATATATATATATATATATATATATATATATACATTTTTGTGTGTTTGCATATATGTAATTGAATATCTATGAATATACAAACATATATGCATATGTCCGTGTGTATAAAAAGAGAAAGTGAACTTGTGTGTGTGTGTCTATATTTACTTAATGAAAGCGCCCATGCAATATGCGGCAAAATTTCTTTATTCATCAATTGTCCATACTGTCCTCCATGTTGTTTTAGGGTTACCAAAACTAAATTCTTTCCTTTCATGTTTACTTGCCTGGTTTTGTCTAGCCTAAACAAATTTCTAGTGAACTTTTGCCACCCACTGCCTTCTACCGTTTGTTCATCACCGACACTGTCGGTATCTGACCAGTTGCATTAGCATTTTTCGCCTTCCTACGAATACACTTCCCGCCTTTATCAATCGAATAGAAATCATTACTCTGCTTGACATAACTAACCGATAAATAAATCGGACAATGGGAATCTACTCTATAAATTTTTGCTTCGTTTGTACAAATTGATCAAAAGACACTGAATGCTTGCTTAAATGATTATAATCAAGAATCTTTTTTTTTTTCAACATTAAAGGTCCCATTTTTCGAACATATTTTCTTTGTGTTATTCATAGACCTTGGTCAATTAAGGAATACCCGCAAGAATTGTGCAATTTTCATTGTATTAAATGTAATATTGTGAAAGCCATAAATTGGGAATATGTAACGTGGTATTTCTAGGGGCTTGTGATTTGTGTTATCTATATATTAATGTTCGAATATGTCTTTAAAAATACTGACTTGCGCTGCCGATGGATAAGCTCTATCCGCTACCAAAATATTTTTTTCTATTAATATCTACTATAAGCTAAATTGAGTTTTTTTAAATTGAGTACCTCATCAAAAATTAATAAAACAAAACTTCTTTGGTACAAAATAACCCAATGGTTTGACATGCCGTAAAATACAACAAACCAACCAACCAGCATGTTAAGGTCCCATCTATGGGTTAAATAGAACAAAGTGAGTTCTAAAAATGTTTTTAAAAACTGAGTTTTAAAGAAAATTGAATACCCATCAAGAATTAGTAAAACAAAACTTCTTTAGCATATATGCATATATACGTGTGTATAAAAAGAGAAAGCGATCTGGTGTGTGTGTGTGTGTGTGTGTCTATATTTACTTAATGAAAGCGCCCATGCAATATGCGGCAAAATTTCTTTATTCATCAATTGTCCATACTGTCCTCCATGTTGTTTTAGGGTTACCAAAACTCAAGGGTTGACATGCCGTAAAAACCAACCAACTAACCGGATTAACATAAAGACTTAAATACAATCGACTAAAATATTTAAATCAAAATAGAAGCTAAATAGATAGAAAGACTGAAAGTTGAATAAAGCTGATGAAGCGTAAATATTCTATTTGTTGTGATAATGATTGTCACTAGGAACTTTTGGAAGGCTGTGCTCTCTCTCTCTCTCTCTCTCTCTCTCTCTCTCTCTCTCTCTCTCTCTCTCTCTCTCTCTCTCTCTCTCTCTCATAATATATCCCTTTATATTTTCATGGGTAAT
>CM042154.1:55151460-55158960 GCA_023376005.1 Doryteuthis pealeii
AAAAAAATCAATTTTTTAAATCTTTTATTTATTCATTTATTTATTCATTTTTGTAAAACCAGTCTCGATTTCTAAGTTTCTGGTTGAAATAAAATTGAAATAAATTTGTTAAGATTTTCTTTTTTTGAAAGTTAAATATCGCTCTGTATATAATTTAATTTATTGATTATTATACATTCAGCTCTTTTTAGGGATTTATAAAAATCCTTGAATAAGTATATATGTTCGCTCCTACAAGAGCATACAGTATGGTTGTACAGGATTTCGATGGTCCCAAATAGAATCATCCTTACTTACCAGTCATTTGGATTACCTTATATATATATATATATATATATATATATATATATATATATATGTGTGTGTGTGTGTGTGTGTGTGTGTGTGTGTGAGAGAGAGAGAGAGAGAGAGAGAGAGAGAGAGGAGAGAGAGAAGTAAACAAACAAACAATGTGTCTTGATATGGATTTTTTAGCCGACAATTTTTGGGAGAATATGTGCTTAATTGAAGTCGTACCTAATTTTTGAAAATTAATTAATTAATAATTATTTTTCTCGATTTGTTTAGCCTTACATTTGAATAGTTATGTCCGCCTAATTCATTAATTATTAATTAATTAATTTTCAAAAATTAGGCACGACTTCAATTAAGCGCATATTCTTCCAATATATATATATATATATATATATATATATATTATATATATATATATATATATATACTCACAAAACTCGGTAGAGCTCTCTAGAGGTGGCTTTAACGAACGTTCACCGCTTAGCGTAAGGCAATACTCGTCTGTTGTTTACAGACTTTTGTTCTATGGTGATCGTAACATATATCTACCAATGTATGTATTTATTAGTTAAATGTTCACCTCTTACTGACAGCTACCGACGGCCGAGTGGAAAGGAGCCAGACTGATGAAAAGTCAATCGGGTTTCGTCCCCGGCTAGAAGTAGTTGTTAAGTCTATCCACACTCACGAGACGTAAGCGTCGAAACACGATGTCTGTGGATGACTATATATACATACATACATTATATATATATATATATATATATATGTGTGTGTGTGTGTGTGTGTGTGTGTCTGTGTGTGTGTTAAAGAAAATACTTAAAAATCGGTCATTTTGCGATTATAGATCTACTTCGACCCACAGTTATCTGTTTATATCTATGAGATTCATCAGGCTGCTAACTTTATTGAAAACTGATAATTCATATATATGTATATATATATATATATATATATATATATATATATATATATGTGTGTGTGTGTGTGTGTGTGTGTGTGTGTGTGTGTGTATTTAGGCAGCATTTTTTTTGTAGGCATATATTGTTAAATAATGCAGCCATTTTTTGTCTGCAAGTTTTGTCCTTTGTTTTTTCGTATTGCCGGATTATTTTTGTAATATCTGGCGAAAATTGTCTGATGTATTTGCCATATGTCATAGACCAAGTACGTTTTGCCCTATCATGGGCCATCTTCAGGGTATTTTGAAACCGTACAACAATGGGCTTTTCCATTTTCTATTCATATAGGTTGTGTTTATTATTGTTGTTGTTATTATTATTAATGTTATTATTATTATACCAATGTGGTATATCTATTTAAATGTCCATTAGGAGAATGTATCTCCAATAAAAAAAATACATATATGTATACATTGGTGTAACAGCAACTACCCTTTCCAGACGGTTTACAATGCACCTTACAGACAATAGCTCAATAGCCCAACATCTAAAAACACACTCTTGTCCCAATACTAAATTCTGGGAAATACTTAACGATAACACCACCATTATAGAAACACAAACATATAAACAACGACTAAAAATCTTAGAAGCACTGCATATTAGACACAAAAATCCAAAACTAAACAAAATAAACTTTGATAATAGCACCAATGTTCTAAAATGCCTATAATTACATTAACAAATTATAAAATTATAATAATATTAAAAATGATAATAAAAACAATAATAATAACACTAATAATAATATTAATGGGCAAAGTAATGATAAAAAGATCTATTTAGGCTTGACACAAGATACTTTCAAAAAAAGATTGTACTACTGTAAAACTAGCTTTACAAATATAAAATATATGCATAGCCCAGCACTTTCTAAATGTATCTGGGACATTAAAAAATAAATACTGATAATATTAAAATGATAAATTGTAAAAAAAGATCACGCAATTTTAGACCGGGTCTTATATTTGGAAGAGAAATTAGCTATCGCAACGTGGGGATTCAAGGGATTACTTAACCAAAGGTCGGGGGTTTTAAACGGATGTCACCATAGATGGCGACTCGACAATTAAAAACAGATGAACCTATGGTTAAAACTCAAAACAAAACGGATCTACGATAGCGCATTTTGTTTTCTTCCGTTTGTTTTAATTAATTTAATTAATTCCACGATGATAGTCCTGATGATTCTCACGGTGAAACCCGGGTATAATTTCTGACTATATCGTTTTACTGTGTGTGTGTGTGTGTGTGTGTGTGTGTGTGTGTGTGAGAGAGAGAGAGAGAGAGAGAGAGAGAGAGAGAGAGAGAGAGAGAGAGAGATGAAAAATACCTTATTCATCAAATCGATGTTTTATGTTTCATCTGGAAAAATTATCTTCAGATGAAAAAATAAAAATGAATTATTTTTTAGCATTCATCAATTTTAATCGCGTTCCATTTCAAACTAGACTGACGTAATTTTTTATGTTCGAAAATTTAAAAGAAAAAATAGTGACGTTTTGTAGTTTAGAAATCATAACTAAAAATATATAATTTTGTTATAATTGATTAAAGCTAATTCAAATAAGGGATATTATTACTATATAGAACTAATTTAACTAAAGGAGAAAATTTAAAAGAACCTGGTCTTTGTTGAATCTAACATTATTTATAACTATAATATTATTAAACAATCTTTCTGTGTTGATTATTATGTATCTTAATTAACAAATTGGAATCTTTAAAATGAAAACTGTTTGATTGTTTGTTAAATTATGTTTGAATATGTAGATAGGGAAATTAATTATAATTAATCAAATTAAATTACCCCAACTGACGAATTTTCTGGTCATGATAATTTCATTTAATTACTTATAACAAAAATCACCTAATTTGAAATATCGGATCTGTTCATAGATAGACTTTTTGATTTGAACGAATTAACTGTTAAAATATATTTAGAATTCCTTGAACCGAGATTAAGAGAGTGAGAAAAATTGGTAGTGGCTTTATATGTTAGGTAAAGTGTACGGGTGATACTTCCAATATGATATTTATTTCTTGTTTGAAAAATTATGTTTACCCACATTTGTCAGATTTATTGTAGATCTGAACACATCTGAACACACACATCTTTTTTACTTGTATTTGTTGTGTCTGCAGAAAAAAAAAGTTTAGTTTTAAAACCATTTTCTGCTTAGTTGTTAAGGAAAAGCAACCAAACCCCTGAAATTACGACGAGAACCAATTTATAGACAGAGCCCCTCCCCCTTGTTCCAATGTTTCTGAGATCTTTCCACCCGACGTTCCATTGAAAAAATTTGTCTTTCGTCTTTTTTCAAATTACCCTTCCCGGGTAGACATGTGATTTCGTGTTGTCACACACACACACACACACACACACACACACACATATATATATATATATATATATATATATATATATATATATATATATATGTGTGTGTGTGTGTGTAACATTAGTTGTCTGTAAGATTCGAAAGACATTTGCAGTGAACTGCATTTCACTATCACCAATTAGCTGTTTCAACCATGACATAACTAGAGGGCGTGAATTTAAAAAAAGAGAAGAGTGTAAAAATAGGGAGGATGTGAAATATAGAAAAATAAAAGAAGTAGAGGAAATTAAGACGGGAGGAACAAAAAAAACTAATGCAAAAATGGGAAAGAAGGTGGACGAGGTAAAAAAAAAAAAAAGAAATGTTTAAAATGTAGGAGTTAAAGACACGTTTTTTTATATTAAAAAAAAACTGCAAATCTGTTTCTCAGATTTGTTTTAGTCGAAACGTAAAACTGGGCTGGAACCATCAACAAAACATTTAGAATCGAGCGAAAACTTTACTGTCTCTATTTTATTTTTTAAATAAATATTATTTTTTTGGTTAAAGGGATTTTTTATGATCACTGTGTTTATTGACTCATTCCCAGATGACATTTTTTTTTTATCAAGGATAAACAGAGAAAATCTGCAGAAAATGTCCATTTCACCATCCAAATGATTTTGCACTAGGTTAATGGGTTTAGATTCATACACTAATTGGATGACTCAACACCGAACTACTTTTATGCCTTAAATTAAATTAACTTTTGCCTGCATATACATTTTTGTCATCAATGATATATTTTCTTATATTCATTATAAAGGTTGATAGTTAAATAACTGTATACGGGAATTTATATATTAATACTCTTGTTCCTTAATCTTCCGACGTTATCATCTTGCAACACTCTTTGGTTAAAAATGAGACCGTCCAAATGATCCAAGATAAATGCAAAAATGTAATCCTGATTATCTGGTGTTGCTTATTTCTTATGAGTGTCGTCACCTCAGCTAAATAATGGACCATTTCGATTTTATTATAAAGAAAGAAAAGGATATGCTACAGAAAAAATATAAGAAAGAGAGAAAGTAGGAAAAATATATAGAGAGAGGGTGTGCACACGGAAGCGGTAACGCTAATCTGTTTCAATCAAACATGATGAAAAAAAGAAAGAAAAAAATATTTCTTACAATTCTCCCTCCAGCTAAGGGTGGCTAGTAGGGTGGACAGGGCTCTTTAATTTTGGCATGGCAACCAGTCTGGGAGAAAAAATATGAATTCAAGCCTGTTAAATTCCGCTTAAGAAATTGATCATGTGTCGCATCCTGTTCGTGAGAGGTGTTGATAAATATATGCGCAAAGGACAACTAAAGCAAGAAACGGATACTGTTGCTATCCAAAACAAATGCGTCAAGACCAATCATATCAAAGAGAAAAGAGAGCAGACCCAGAAAAATAGCAAAATGCATTCTTTGTGAAGAAAATAAGATTTTAAAAGAAATCATATATTATTGCTGTAAACAAACGTAAAAGGCATTAAAGGGTTAAGTAAGAGTTATTTTGTGGGTTGTGCAGACGAATTTTGTAAACAAATCGTATCGGTAAAAAAAAACTCAAGGCTGTTTTAGAAAATCAAATGAATAGAATATTGTTGGAATTCGAGACCCATACCGCCGCCCCCCCACGCCATTAAAGTGAGAAGATCAGATCTGATAGTTGTAAACAAGAAAAAGAGAACCAGCCAGACTGAAGACGTGACTTTGCCAGAGGACGACAGGGTGAAGACGAAAGAAAGTTAAAACTGGGAAAACGTGAAGACCTCACCCGAAAACTGAGTAATTGAGATTGTCTAGATAACAAGGATATTGAAAAGATGGGGTGCTGGGGATTCAAGGAGACTTGTTCTCACTCAAAACCTTTAGTGATAATCACCAGTCATCTGATGTGAACATGCAAACGAATGAAACTAAATGAATTTTATCTCTAAGATTAAGCAGCAACCATTTTCTTTTCTAACAGCCACAAGAAGCAAGGAAAATATTTCTCTTTTTTCTTTACTCTCTACAGGAAGCAAATGGGTGAGCGTGATATTTTATTAACATCAAGAGAAAGACAAACAAGAAAAGACATAGAACTGTGTGTGAAAGTCAAATGAGAACAAAGTTGGAGTTTTATTTTCACAGCTTCTGCTGACATATCCACCAATGAACAGTCTGTAGACCAACTTTACTTTTTCTCTCAGATGAGAAATTTTACTTCTAAAACTCCTTTTTTTTCTTTGTTTCTACCTCCTAGAGGATAACAGCAACAACAGAAGCAGAAGAAGAATCTAGACTACGTTTTCTGTAAAAAAAATTTTTAACTCTGTCAAAATTCTTATAAACTCGGTGGTTGAAAGCGCTTGATTTTTAAGATGCCAATAATTTGATGAAATGTTTTGTTTTGTTGTTGTTTTTTTCTATTTATATATATATATATATATATATATATATATATATATATATATATATATATATATATCATTTTAGATTTTCATTATTCTTGTGATTAGACTGACCGCGATGAGTACTGCATAAATAAATAAAAACTTTTCTAGACTTAGATTATCACTAGAATTCAAATTCGGCCGGCAACAGTATTGATTCAATTAGTCTCCAAGTGATTTACTTTATGTATGCATTAGTGTGCCCTATCGTGGTGTAATGATTAGCAGGTTTGTCTCGCAGATTCATTTCTACCGAATAGCGAGTTAGATCCTCGCATGATACCCTATACTTGTTACCTTGTGTCACATCCTACCCGTGTCGAAAGGGTTGGGTAAATATCTACTTTATGTATTACGCATTATTTTTCTTTACTAAGAAATGTATGAGTTTGAAATTTATTTTGAAGGTGGCAAATTAATGCAAGCAAATTAAAATGGAAAAAAGGATCGGTTTGTAAATTGTAAATTGTAAATTAGATAATTAGTTGTCATTTACTAAGCTTTGCTTAGTTTAGCACAAAGTATGGCGCACCAGTGAGAATCAAACTCATTAGCTTAGTTAGCTAACAATTACTCAAAACTCCTGCAAAACGGCATCCTGTTTGAGGAGAATAGGACTGCAGCCTCACCATGAATGTGATGAGGCTGCAGTTTCAGCAACAAGTTTTTATGGGGAGGTTGCTATCTCTACTCCCTCTGATCTTGAGTTCAGATTTGCCTTATCAATGATAAAAAGACAATGTTATCCTATTTACTCATATCGGAAAGAATGGAAAGATTTGTACCTTTTCTAAGTGTATTAACTAAGAACTTGACCAGGATTTGAATTCGACTCGTCGAGGCTATTTCCTTTAACGATAACAGCGATTACGCCACGCGTGCTTCCTGAAAAAAAGAAAAATAATTAATTTATTTGATATGAAAATTGGTGTCAACTCGGATAGAAACAACTTCTTTGTTGTTAATCTAAAAAATCTACAGATGCAACCAACTATATGATTCACTAATTTTGTATTTCGTTTTGTCTATATTTAAATAACACCCCTCCTCATGGGGGTAGAATATGACAGATGGTCGGTGTAACGTGGGGTGCACACGCGTGCATGTAGGCAAGGGAATTAATTAACCAGTCCTCGCGACCGGTGTCACGAAGGCATCAAACTGTTATGACTTTTCCTTTTTTGTATAATGGGGGAGGGGGAGATAAATAAACAATCAGATTTGTATTATTAAAACAAAATTAAATAAAATCTACAGATCATTGGAAATAAGAAAACTGAAAATAAATAATAGGTTTACCTTTTTTTTTAGTTTATAAGTAATTCGAAGCGGCTACCCAGCATCGCCTGGGTATAGGGAGAAAACCCTGGTGTATTGATTTGATATCCGTATGTTCAATTCTGGCTTGTTATTCTTACAAATGATGGTCGTGTTA
>CM042154.1:55166460-55303960 GCA_023376005.1 Doryteuthis pealeii
AACAAACAAATTGCCTTTTTTTCTATTTAGCTACTATCTGACGTAGTTAGTTTGATGGTATTTGTAACTTGGTGATAAATTCCAGAACTGTAACGTATCACTAAACGACCATATCAAAAATATTTTGCTCACAGGCCCATCAGAATGACCCATAACAGGGAACAGATACTTAAATTTCTCTTGTAATTCTTTGAAAAATAAATGCTGAATTGAAAGAGCAAAGAGTAATTCTTGAAATGCGAGAATGAAACTGGGTTTTTGTGTTAGATTCAGCCTATTTTGATGATAAGATTATATGTACCTATTTTTCTGATAAGATATATATATATATATATATATATATATATATATATATATATATATATATTAAAGGTCCACAAAGTGTTTTTTTCTAGTTATTTTGGTGGGAGTGACAAGTGTTTCGGATTAGTTAGAATTAACCAGAATCATTCCAATATGCACGAGACTGCATCTATTCTCACGTTCGCAAATAGGAAGCGGAGTTCAACATTAGGTTACTAAATGTCAATCAAATCTAACGTCCAGATTTGAATTCAAATAATATTTTCTACCCGAACTGTTCAAAACCGATGGTTCACCTACTAATCATATACAATCAAGATAAATAAATACTATAAATGTAAGTTTATTGTAGGCATTTTTATTCTAAAATAATTACTCTCCAAAAATTTGCCTTTGTCCTTCTTTAATTATGTGTGTGTGTGTGTGTGTGTGTGTGTGTGTGTGTGTGTGTGTGTGTGTGTGTGTGTGTACACAAAACGTATATTGAAATATTGGAGATGCTGTTAATACTCAATCTTTGCTTATAGGTATATTTTTGGAGTATATCATTAATGATTGTTTTTCTTTATGCTTAGTGTAAATGATTTCCTTGAGCTAGTGCTGAACCCGGACTGGTCCTAAGTAGTCATCCCCATAACAAAAGGTGAAAACACTTTGGATCTACTCTTCACCACTACTGAAACGGTTATAAGTATTGCTGTTGGTGAACCTTTAAGTAACAATGATCATGCTATGATCATTGCTAATCTATCTCTCATGGGCAGCAACAAAAAACACAACCATCTCCAAACTGCTCACTGAAATAAAGCGGACTGAGATTAATACTGCACTGAGCTGAAACGCCCAAACTGGCTTGAATTTTACGACTGTGGAGATGTCAATACTACACTTCAGAACATCCTGAACTCGATATGGACAGAATGTGCAGCATCAGTGACATGTAAATAAAAATTTAAAAAAACATCTCAAAAGTAAAATCTAGGACATTGCAGTAGTCCGTCTTACCAGGAAAGAACGTTGAAATGTTGAACGTGAATTAACACAGAATAAATCTGATGTCAATAAGAAAAAGCGAAATAGATACAATCATCTCAAACAGGTGACAAAAAGGTAACGCTTGAATTTGAACAGCGCATAACAACCAACCCTGACAGTAAGGTATTCTGGAAATATTTACATGCGAAGCAGAAGTTTCACTTTCCAGTTGATCCTCTTTGCAATTCCCAACACAAGCCAGATTACGGACGACCCCAAAGAATGTGCAGAACTTATTGCTGAATGCTATTCAGGCATTTTCACTTTTGAAGATCAAAATGTATCACCTCCACCATCTCTGACATCAAATTCTATAACAACTATGGAATTTACACCTACAATGCTATCTGTCAGCTATCGTCCTGTCAGTCTTACTAACTGCATTGACAAACTGATGGAATCCTGTGTCAGAGAAACACTTTGGAACTTCCGGAATTCTTATAGTCTTGTCCGACCCTCGCAAGCTGTACATATCCCTAACTCCAGCTGCTCTGGAGTCTTGATATGTTCTTGGTCTCCTTTTGTTTGTTGCGTATATTAATGACACAGATGCCAAATTAAAGAAAGTCGCAGTACTGAAATATGCAGATGGCATCAAGCTATACTTTGAGATGAAAAGGACAGATACTGAACTACAGATCTTTCCTACAATCAGACCTGGACACAATGTAGCAATAGATCACAAACTGCCGACTCTAACAGATTGTGAACAAGTGTACCACCATGCATATTGGGAGAAAACCCCCAACGTACACATACTCTCACCACAACATTTCTATCAAGAAGTCTTCTTGTGAACGTGATTTGGGCATTACTGTCAGCAGTGATTTGCGTTGGACGAAGCACATCTGTCAAGAAAGCCGAGGGTGTCTTAGCATCCCTCAGCAAGACCTTTGTCAGCCGCTATCAATTAAATCTTGATATAGCTATGGTGCAGTCACGCTTAGGATTTACATTAGCAGTCCGGTAACCCCGACATTGTTCAGAACATTGACCTACAGGAAAGGGGTTCAGGGGTGTGCGACCATGCGAATACCCTCCATCAGGCATTCATCATACCCCGAGCGCCTTACTGCTTAGAGCATGGATAGATTGAAGCTCCGACGTCTGACAACTGACTTGGTAAACACACAAAAATTATTGACCATATTGCCAACAACAATCCTGAGCACCTTTTTGATTTCCATGTGTCTAACACACATGGACATGCCTACAAAGTCAGAATACAGCATAGCTCAAATTACTTTAGGAAATATTTGTTCATACTCGAGGTTGTTGAAGCATGGAACAAACTACCAGCATCATTTGTTAGCTGTCGAGACACTGCATCTTTCAAAAAAATCCAAGCTCTTTGAAATTCACCAAGATTATACCTGATATCTCCCCTCCATACACACCGGCACGTATATATCAAAACTCATACATTGTTCATTTTCCTAACATCTGTACATTCTATGTACTATATATGTGCCTTTGATAAATTGCACTGCCCCTATGCACTGTACACATTATTATTATATTATTATTATTATTATTATTATTATTATTATTATTATTATTATTAACTAGCGGGACCTGTGTATATACAACAATATGATAATTTAAGTTTGACATGTGTACTAAAAAGTTACTGCAAAATACTTCAATATGTAAAAAGTAAAATAATTTTTATTTAACTTTCTTTCTTATATTTTTCTGTGTAGCATGTCTTTTTTCTTCCCTTTCTTTCTTTATAATAAAAACGGAATGGTTCATTATTTAGCTGAGGTGACGACACTCATTTGGAGGTCTCATTTTCAATCAGAGGGTGTTGCAAGATGATAACGGTCGTATTTTCTAGGAACAAGAGTATTCTAAATAGATTGGGTGACCATTTCAGCAACAACAAGTACTGTAAACAATGAGTCCCTTGTTTATCAAAAATGACTTGATTCTTCATTAAATGACCCGAAAAGGGTTGATATGCCGTAAAACAAACCAACCAACCAAACTTGCCATGCCACTAACTGCCCCCCACACACCCCCCTTGGCTCCTGGATGAAAAATAGCTGAAAATGTAAAATCTTATCGTCCGTTTGTTAACAGCTTTAGATAAATTACATTTTATAGGCAATTCAAAATGTTATAAAATTACAAATAAAATATAAAATCGTGACATTTTATTGGCAAGAGCGATGTAGAAATGTTGATTTCCCGGCCCCCCGGAATTCAGGCCACCCAGATAGATGTTTCGACGTTTCACACAAACACTGGCTGAATTTTTTTTTTTTCATATTATCAACATTTTACACAGTCACCACGAAGATTTGTATGTACGTCTTAAATCGTTAAAGTATTTTCAAATGACTAATAATCTGTTAGATATTCTCATTTCAAATTCAAATGTGTCACATCCTTTCCATGGCAAAACGATTGGGTAAATATATGCAGACTTTTAAATACCAGGGTCCATTTTAGATCATTTACTTTCCTTCAACCATTGTCGTTTTTGTTTTTTTGTGCGTCTCGGTGTTTCTTAATTTTTTTTTTTTCTAATTAACTATAAAATAAAAACAAATAAAACGTTATTACATAAGGGACATAATTGAAAAAAATATCTATGAGTTATCTCCCATGAAAATTTTTTATATGACGATACAAATTGCTGTAATACTTTCAGATTTATTTCCCTTGAATAATTTTTCCCTTCATAAAAATGTGCAATTTTGAGTTTTTCACACACCAGGTTAGCTGGTGTTCTTTCACTGGAGTCAGAGTGACAACTAGTCTCCTTGCGTAACTAGATATTATTATTATTATTATTATTATTATTATTATCATTTACTCCTTGTGAGTTTTTCAGACTAGCGTTAGCTGATGGTCTTTCACTGAAGTCTAAGCGACAAGTTTCTCAGGTCTCCAGGATTCTTCTGAGTATTCTAGCCGATTTCAACAATGCTTTTGTATGGATGGTCTCAATTCTTCCTCTGATTTTCAGTTCCTCTAGTCTGTTTTCTAAACTTTTAGGGGCTGTTCCAAGTGCGCCAACTACGATTGGTATCACATTCACCCTCGTATTCCACAGCTTTTTCAATTCCTAGCAAAGTCCATATATTTGTCTATTTTTTCGTTTTCTTTCTTCTTCAACCTGTGATCTGCTAGGACTGAAAAATCTACCTGTTGATGAGTTCTCTTTTTCTTGTTCATCAATACTAGGTCCGATCTTCTGGCTGGGATGAAGTGATCCGTCTTTATCTCAAATTCTCAAAGAATTTTATGCGTTTCATTTTCAAGAACCGATTCTAATTTATGCATATACCTTTTTTCTTTTTTTTTTTTTTTTTTTTTGTCTGGTCACAATTCCGAGTAGGTTACCTTTCCAACTCAGTCGTGCCTAGCCTTGTATTCCATTGTGCAAGTTTGCTACAGTCGCTTAATACACGGTTGATTGTCTCATCTTTGTCGCCACACATCCTACATTTGCTGTTCTGTTGTGTCTTATCTATTTTTGTTTGATGTAATATGTTCTTATGGCATTGTTTTATTGGCGATTCAGTTTCTCTCTTGAGGTTTCTTTTTCTTAATCATGTCCAGATCTTTTCATATGCAATCTACCCAATTTATCGCTTGAAGTTTCCATATAATTGTTTGTATTACCATTTCTGTTTTCTTATTCTTGTTTTTGTCCCTATGTTGCAGCTGCTCTTATTGACTGTTTTGTAATTACGGTAAATGGTCGCTGTAATTAACCTTATCTTGCCCTCTTTTTTTGTATTCTTCGAGTCCTTGGATTGTGACATCTACACAATCCTGTAACGTTACGGGTTGTTCGTAATATTTAACGTACGGTACTAATTAACAATATGTTACGTACGGCACCAGTTCGTAATGCGTAACGTTATGGGTTCCAATTCGTATATATGTGACGTACGGAGTTTGTTTACATACACACCCCAGATCTAGCAGTCATCGTCTGTGGCCCCAAAATTCTTCCACACTCCTTTCGTTTATGGTCAAGCGAAAGGTATCACGTTTCACGGCCGCGTGCTTCTTCGTTACGGCCAATTGACTTTATCCACGGGTCGTCCCCTTTACGATAGTTACTTTACTATCTTGTTTGCGCCGTGAGTCCATTCATAAAAAGATTTCTTTGGTGTAGTGGAAATAATACAATAATGCTGGGTTTTTTTTTCAGAAGTTTATTATAATAAAAACTTCACTGCAATTTTTGAGAGAGAGGGTCCCTAATAATCTCTGTCTTAACAAGAGGTGTATTTTAACTGGATTCAACTTCGAGTTTTTAGTCCTTAGTAAACTTCTCGGTGAACAAGCTCTTCTTAGCAGTAACAGACCTTTCCTTATCGTCTTCAGCGACAACAGCTTAACTCCATACGATCACTGACTGGCCCCAATCTCTCACTGACTCTGAATC
The DNA here is from genome assembly GCA_023376005.1 of Doryteuthis pealeii. Classification (NCBI taxonomy): domain Eukaryota; kingdom Metazoa; phylum Mollusca; class Cephalopoda; order Myopsida; family Loliginidae; genus Doryteuthis; species Doryteuthis pealeii. The sequence goes on from CM042154.1 coordinate 55,172,210, forward strand.
ACCGACTGCCTCTGACTCTCTCCGGCCACCGACTGCAACTGATCCTGATTCTATTGACGGGCCTCTTAAATAGTATTTCTAAATAATCTTCCAGAAGATTAGTTCTCTAGAAAGTTCGAGCTAGCTCTCGAATGTTCGATTCGTTCCAATCTCACTGGTCAACCAGAGTTCACTAGCCTAAAGATCAAAGACTTATTGAAGTCACTCATCCTATTTTTTCGTTAAACCTAGACTTATCGTCTCCTTTCTCTCGTTAAAAGATGTTATCTTTCCTAACTACTTTTTCGGTGATTCCACAAAGACCACCCAGCAATATAAGATAATCGGTAGTACATTTTTCTAAAGGTTTTTTCTAAGTCTGGCACAAGGCTACAAATATAGGTGCTGGGCGGCGATTACGTAACAATCCTCAATATTGGCAAGACATCTTCTACCTTCTTTTCTTGATACATATAGATTGTCCCTATCATCTCTCGGGTGTAATGCATTGTGCATTGTCATTAACTTTATTGTCTTTTGGTCTATTTGTCGGAGTTCCTGTCTTGTCCATTTTAAGAATAGTCCAGACTATCTTATAATGGGGCCACCCAGGTATTTATTACCTTGATAAGATTTCTGCTGTAGAGCTTGGTTTATAGGAGTTTTCTTATTTTTCTGAGGTATTATTTTTTTAAAAACTTTTTCTTTCATCTCTGTTTGATGGTGTCCGCTTCTAAAATTTCCAAATAGTTGTAATCATCTTACTCTCCAAGTATTCTTATATTTTCTTGATTTAGGGGTTGTATTCTGTCCATTGTTTCTCCCCCTCCCCTATTTTCATCACTAGCATAGCACATTTTTTTATGCCGAATTCCATTCCTATATCTTGGCTGTATATTCTTATGGTTTCCATATGGGTTTCCAATTCTTTTTCAGTTTTTGCAAAAATCTTTATATCATTTACGCACATAAAATGTTTTTTTCTTCTTTTTCTTGTGAGTTAGTGAATTTGTAACCCCAGTACATTTTCTAAGTAGATATTTGAGTGACATCATTGCTATAACAAATAGTAGTGGCGATAGTGAGTCTCCTTGGAAAATGCCTCTTTGGATTTTGCCAAGAATTATCCTCCTGTTGTTAATTGAATTTTCCAGTTTTCCATAGCTATTTTGATTAAATTAACGATCTTGTCGGACGCTTTTAAACATTCAATCATCCAAGTTTGTGGGACCTTTTTGTACTCGATCCATGCCATTGTGAGATTTTTTAGCCTAATTTTAACCTCTTTGAGGATGTGTTTATCAATATAAAGTAAGTCATTTGTTCCTCTTTTTCCTCTTTGGTATCCTTTCTGTCCTTCTGGAAATAGTTTACGCCAATCAAGAGAGTAATATATTTCTTCTTTGATTAGTGTAAAATTTCCACATCATGGGTAGACAAGTTATCGGTCTATAATTGTTAGGGATGGATCCTTTTTGTGAGTCTCTCTGGATTAGGGTAGTTATTCAATTTTCAGCTTTACTTTCGTTTTTTTTTTTTAAATATAATCCTTTACCAAAAAGCTTACGTGAGGAAGGTATGGGTTATATGCATTCGGTGTATTTTTGTTTTATTTTTTTTTTGGGGGGGGGTGATAGATTTTTTTTGTATGTTTTTTTCCTTATTATTATTATTATTATTATTATTATTTCACTCCATTCGAGTTTTTCACACCTGTCGTAGCCGGTGTTCACTGGAGGCTGGATGACAGCAAGTCTCCTCATGTCTCCAGGATTCTTCGGAATATTCCAGCCGATCTCAACAATGCTGTAGTCTGGATGCTCTCGAGCCTTCCTCTGATTTACAATTCATCCAGCCTCTTTTACAGACCTCTGGGGATCGTTCCAAGGTTCCCAATTACAATTGGTACGACCGTCACCCTCATGTTCCACAGTTTTCTCAGTTCTCTAGCAAGGTCCAAGTATTTGTGGATCTTTTCACTCTCTTTCATTTTCACTCTGTGATCGGTCTGGACGGCAAAATCCCCGAAATGACAAGTCTTCCTCTTCTTGTCAATAAAAACCAGGTTTGGTCTCCTGGTCGGGATTAGGTGATCCGTCTGTACCTCAAAGTCACAGAGAATTGTGTGCGTCTCATTCTCCAGGACAGATTCAGGCTTGTGTATAAGATACAATAAATAATATTGTCAGTGGTTACGTGTGTATTTCTTCTTGAAGCTGTTTATTTTAACAGTTTCTAACTAGAACCACTTGAGTATCTTCATAAAGAAAAACAATTAAGATGAAAGAATACCAAGTCATACTCCACCTAAAATTTATTTTTTTAATCTAAAGGGGCGTAATTTCGTCTTATATTAGAATAATTATTTCCCTTGAATTTAGTTACTTAGATTTATCAAACTTTTTTTATCATAGGCAGGATGTGACACAAGGCCATTTTTTAAAGCGGAATTGTTTTGAATTCCCTTATCCGGTTGCCTTATTAAGGCTAAATAACCTAGTCTGGTATACTATTTACTGGAGGAAAAAGATTGAAAAATGTTTTTCTCAATAGTATTAGCGAAGTATTAGGGTCGGTTTAGCTCAGCCAGTAGAGCATCCACCTCGGAACCTCAAGGTTCCGGGTTCGATACCGGTCCCTCGCCAATTCAGCACATGAATATCACAGCATGGATCTGTGCGGTAAAGCGGAGAGCTGATGATAGATGTGGCGCTCCACCTCAGACAACAAATCTCCTTGTTTATCTCTAGTGAAAAGGAGATACACTTGCTCGCCGTTCGGCTGATCCCGACAATAGTCCACTCCATCTACTTTATTAGCGCGCAAACAGCCTCATCCAGATTGTATTGAAGAAAACACGCATTTTTCCACGATTTGAGTATACCTACTTTAAGAAGCTTTAACTGCGGGACAATTCACAGAAGATATGGAGTAATAAACAAGCTTTAACCCTTACATGACTACGAGTTATTTTTAATATATTGTCAAAAGTAGCGAACTGAACGATACAAGGTAATAACTGAACTGTTATTACTTTGTTTAAATGCAAGTTATAAAATTAATCATCCACAAAGTTTTGACGAGATAGCGAGAAACTTACACAGAACTTTTACCGAGTGGTTTGAGGAAGTAAACCTATTTTTTCGAATTTCAGAAATTCGAAGGAAAAGGCTGCGAATTTTGTAAGAAAGAAAAGGGCCTATTTGTCTACCTCCTAAGAAGAAGAAGCTAAGGATAATGCTCTCAATACAAAACTTTTATAATCAATATATTAATATCCGTGTTCCTTAATTGTACTACCGTTATCATCTTACAACACCCTCTGGTTAAAAATAAGACTGTCCAAATCGTTCAAAATAAAACGCAAAAATGTAAATACTGATTATCTGGAGTTGCTTATCCGTCGAATTCTTATTTCTTATGAGTGTCATCACCTCAGCTAAATAATGGACCATTCTATTTTTATCAGAAAGAAAGAAAGGGAAGAAAATGACATGCTACACAGAATATAATAAGAAAGAGAGTAAGGTAAAGATAGAGAGTGTGAGTACACGGAAGCGATAACGTTTTGTTTTATTCATTCTACATGGGTACTCAATTTTTTAAAAATTCATTTTAAACTCATTTTTTTCTATTTACCCATAGATGGGACCCTAAAAAGTACTACCAGTCAAGGTCAGGGTGTACCGGGGAGTAATGGTGATGAAGGTGTACTTCCCATATCCCAGAGCTTCAGAATTGGAATTTTACCATCAGATAGTTTAACATCATACCCAGAACACTAAAGACCCTCAGCCACAGCCTCCTATCACATATATGATAAAAATGGTTGGAGCTTACCATAAGGGTAATAGGGTTTGGATAATCATATAGGTGCTAGGACTTGACGTAACCAGCCGATTGATCGAAAGTGGCATCTTCGACCGCTCGTCTAGCCCAAGTTAGGGTCGCTACCCACAGCCAACACGTGGCCCCATTGGGAGGTGATTTTACCCCTATGCAGAGGTGTAGTTGGCGTATTCTAAAGCCTTTGGCCGACGAGAATTAATGAAAATAGTTATCATTGTCTGGATATGCTTTAATTTACCAATACACCATCAAAATCGGAATATCACTTGCGAAAGGATTCTATGAAACACAGTTGAGAAGTTTTTAGCCTATAATTAAGAAACTACTATCCTTATTAAATGCGGAAAGAAAACAAAATCAATTTACGAAAGGCAAAGCTGTTGGAATATTTTGATATTTATGGTATGCTACAATACACCATTTAAATTTATAGACTAAGCTAGGCCACGTGGTTTTAACCTCAGCCAATCAACAGCCCGAATAAGTGGCTGATTAACTACTTAATCGCTGATACTGAGACACGTCCATTTGCAAATCATCAACGAAGGACTTGCAAGACTGTGGAGCACCAACAAACAACCAAAGAATTCTTTTCTAAGAATCACACCCTGCTTAACACACAGGATTTCCGCTGGACAAACGCTCTGGCTTGAAGCCTAAAGGATGGCCACCAAAATCGTAACAAAACAATATCAAAAGAAATAATATGACCAAAACGCCCACGACCTGATAAAACTGAGAGGTTGACCAGGTAACATTGCATCCATTTAGCAAGAATGAATATTTGAGAAAGGTAATCGTCATAGAAAATGTTGAATACCGGCGATACGTGATTGAATTAGAGAATAGAAAACGATTAGAGAGACACAGGTGATACCTAAAACTCACAACTAGACCCAAATAAAGCAATATGACAGAAACAAATTACGAGCAATGATAATGTGAAATGCACTGGGTTTAAAATAAAATAGATTAAACACTTCTGGTTGTCTATGCATGGGGGATTTTGGTTGACTTGTACACACATGTAGCTTCTATTCTTAATACCTTAAAAGGCTTTAATCATGATGGAGTTCGCGGAAAACATGACGAAATAAACACGCTTTAACCCATATATGACCCGGGGTTATTCATAACACATTAAAGAAAGAAAAAGAATCGAAATTAGCGACCATCTTATAATTCATTAGTCGATTCTGTAGAATCATCATCATTTTCAAAGGAAGGTTGTGACTAGCCTCCAGTCACCAGACAAAAAAAAACTGTAACTGAATACAGGTTCTGTGCTAACAACTAGAACACAGTCAACTGTTGGGTATATATGGATAAAAGTATCTACACTAAAACCAGCAGCCAATAAGAATCCTGGTAATGGGCTTCGCCAGTGTATACAGTTGAATAGTCCAACCGGCTATCTAAACCACCTACCAAGTCTGGATTCTCAGAACAGATTCAACTTGCAACACAGTTGAATACTGATCCCCTATGAATTTTAACAGATTCAATGTAGTTCGTTTTATTGTGGAATTATGCGAATTAATGTCAATCGAACAGGTCCATCGAAATGAGTATTCAAAGAAATTCTATCTATCTATCCATTTTTAAGCATAGATAAGAAAAAAATATCTTTTTGCTTGGACAAAAATTGAAAATTCAAAAATGCCAATATCCATTGTGGATGCTTAAACAGCCAAATTGTCTTCTGTTCTTTTCTCACCAACTGAGCCTCCTTTTAATCATCCAGGAAAGCGACTACATGAATATTTTCTTTATTGTTAAATCATTAAAATACACCTACTGCATGTCCTGAAAAAGTGTTAAGACCTCCACCCACTAACCACCACCACCACATAAAGGATGTATTGGATATGATATTAAACTGCATTCTATGGAGTGATTCTAATTTTAAGGCACTGGGGCGTATGGAATACATCCTTTCGTTGCTATTACTCCTAGATCCACTCTGACCTGGAGTGGTAGTTACTGTTAGGGTCCCATCTATGAATTAAATAGATATGTTTGAAAAGTATTAGGAACATTTTAAAACCATATGACCATATGCAAACAAGTGATTATCATTATTAAATAGGAATAGTCACTTGAAACCATACAATTTTGTATAGATTATTAGCATCAAGAATTGTTTCTGGGAGATTTTGTTTTTATAAATGATTATTATCATTAGTTACTTGAAACCATATAATCGCTTGAAGGGAATACGAACTTCGGCATTAAATAACCCAACAAGGGATGACATGCCATAAAACCAGTCAACCAAACAGACTTACACGGGATCCATTTAAGTTTCTTTTCTGTCACCTAGAACAGTTTATAGTTCATAGATTCACTAATCATGACCGTTTGCATTGTTCCCGGTAGGTCACTATTCTATTCCAATCATGTATATTTTGTACTCTTCCCAAGTTTTTTAAGCAACACAGTTACTTTTAGTATTATTTGTATTATTCGGAGTATTGTCCTCATCTACATTGTTATCTGTACAACGTTTCGATCTATGTGCCCTCCGGCTTTCTTCAGGTATTTCTTGTCGGACTCGGAAACCTTCTTGTCGTAATCGGGAGTCATCATGGAACTTTGAACCTAACCCTTTATTCAGATCATGGGGGTATCCTGTTCTTATTCCGCTAACCATAGCTGGGGCACAGGTGTTAAGCTGTGTTAATTATTATTCTATGTTACTGCTGCCCCTGGCCAGGATTGAACCTTCAGTCTAGAGGTAACTGTCACTTAGAACTGTCTTAACCTAACTCCTTTATCCACTAGGTTATGTGTCCAATTAGAAGGTTCCCGAGTCCGAGAAGGTTCCCGAGTCTGACAAGAAATACCTGAAGTAGGCCGGAGGGCACATCGGCCGAAACGTAGTACAGATAACAAAGAAGGTGAGGACAATAGTCCGAATAATACAAATAATACTAATTATCAAACCTCGTCTCTAAAATTCAGAGAAACAGTTACTTTTAGTTCTTATTATGATTGTTGCTGTTGTTGATGTTAAATAAAAACAAATACATTAGGATCATAACTATCAAAACAAGTATTTATGTACTATGTATATATTAATACTACTGTTCATTAATTGTACGTCCGTTATCATCTTGCAATACTCTGTGGTTAAAAATGAGACCGTCCAAATCGTCCAAATGCAACAATTTAAAGTCTGATGATCTGGTATTGCTTATCCGCTGAATTCTTATGTCGTCACCTCATCTAATTAATGGACAATTCAGTTTTTATTGTAAAGAAAGAAAGGGGAAAAAAGGACATGCTACACAAAAGATATAATAAGAAAGAAAGGAAAGAAAGAGAGTAGAGGAATATAGAGAGAGTGGTGGGCGCGGGGAAGCTATAACGCTAATCTGTCTCAATCGAACATAATAAAAAGAAGAAAAGAAGGATAGAAAGAAAAAAAGAGTGAGAAATAGTTAATTCAAGATTATTGCGCTTTTTACATATTGAAGTATTTTGCAAAAGCTCTTAAGTAAACATATCAAACGCTTAAATTATCATATTGTCGTATATCTACAGGTCCTGATAGTTAACTTATTGTTAATGCTGATGGTGCCGTAAGTCATTACCAGAAGGTCATTGCCATGTGATGTTAAATCATAAAACGGCAATACTTTCTACTGATCATCATTATCTTTTACAGAAGACAATGAAAATTAGTTGAAAGTTTTCTGTAACCGTTTTCAATATTTCAGTAGTGTATACAATTTGTAATGATCATCTTCGCACAATGACAACCAGAAATCGAATGACCAAAATAGGTTTGTTATTCATATAAGAATTAAATATATTTTAACAGCACCTTAAAATTAGCACCAAAATATAATTATTCATTTTTGGAGTCGTAAAAGTTGCTGACAATCATTTTGAAAATCTTCTTTTTGAATCTATATTTCTTTTATAAATAGAACAGATCACATTTTCATAGTTGTAGTGATATCATTTGAGGTTTTTTACATAATGTCCTCTGTTATCATTACCAATATTAGTATTATTCACTAACGACTCAATACATAACACAGATAATGCATTGATGTTATATATTAATTCCCAAATGCGACCAACCATTTAAACATTCCTAAATACACAACTAAAAAACATTTCCGAAGCAACTAAGAATTTATTTAAACTTGAAAGCAATTTGTTAAACCAATTCAAACAATAAGCAGTCATCATTAAACTCAACTCTTTTAATTCTTATCAAAACACAGAACTTCTTATCAGATATGTTAACTTTTTTCAAGGAGGATTACATGTCTATACTACCCATCATCAATGTACACGTAGAATAACCTAAATTTTATTGTTATACGTTAAGTCTTATCTTATCTTTCAATTTCATTTGTTAATCTCTTACTCAATGCTATTTAAATGTTGCATGACTACAAAAACAATCGCTTGTCAAAATAGACGTAATGTTATCTTGTGGGGATTAAAATAAAACTAATATCGGAATTTTAACCCGAAAACTCTCGGGATAAAATAATAAACCCTGCATAGTAACAGGGCCCCGACCTTGAAACAAAAAAAAAAATAAATGAAACAAATGGTCAATCAAAAAATAACAAATTCTACTGTAAGTCTTAAGAAAGAAACAATTTATTGGCTAAGGGAGCCCTTGCAAGTTAATTTCCTCTTGCGGAAATCCAAAGACTTCTAGTTAACAAATAGTAAAAATTTCAAACAAATGAAAAGAACACTTAAAACAAGGTAATTAAAGGAAAACACAAAAATAGAAGAAAAAAATATAACACTCTTTCCTTTCTTAATTCTTTCTCCTTTTTTCCCCTTTTTCCTTCTTTACAATTTGTTCAGTCACCAGACTGAATTTATAGCCTCAAGGCTACCAAAGTTCTCTGAAGAGAATGAAAACTCCAAGAGACAAAGTTCTTTTAAATCAACCCGTTCACGGGCAAAACTCTTAGAAGACCAAATTCTTCTTCTTCCCCTTTCTTCTTTAAAATCGAGTCTCTCTGAGACCGAAAACTTTGCTCTTTGTGGAAGAGACTTTTTTTGACAGGAAAACTTGATAGTCTGACGTAATCTTCTCGGAAGACAAAGTTTATATCAATATCTATACTTACCTGTATAACTAATGCAATTCACACTCAAGCGACTTAAAACCCTCCGAGCAAAATTATTTATTTATTTATTTATTTATTTTAATTCTTTCCAAAATTAACTCCCTTCACCTCTCATTCAAGAAGACTCATACTCACTTTCATTCTCGGATTAGATGTGAGAGGTTTGAAATTGCTTACTACTGCTTGATTTTTAACTATACCGAGAGAAGTGAGAAATAATATTAAGGGAAGAAATTGTATTTTTGTCAGTATTTTTGGCTTTTTTCTCCTTATTCAGTTAATGAATTGAAGTTGTATTTTGGAATTTAAATTTCATTCTTTAAAAAAAGTGTTATATAATAATGGAAAAAGTTACAGAAACAGAGCAACAGCTTTTTTCAGATGTTTCTGTAGATCAGAATGTGGGAGATTTCGAAGTCCATTCTCCTCTAAGAGAAAATGAACTAAACCGTTACTACGGTCACTTCAGTTCAAATAAGCCTTTTCTGACGAAGTTACAACTTACGTCACCAAAGGAAAAGCAGAAAATAAAACTAATCGAGTCTTCGCTGAAGGAAGCCCCATTCGAAGCAGTTTCGGAAAACCAAAGAAGCGATCCTAAAAATGCTTACCCTTTCAGGTTCCTGCCTGAGGTAGAAGGGTTTAAGGATTTAAACAGTTTAATCGATAGCAGAATTAAACTTATGTTTAATTTACGCGGGAGCCAAGTGAGAGAGGCTCGTATGAACGAGTCCTTTACTTACGATGTCGTTGCAGGTCCTTCGTTTATGGGACATAATAATGATATCTCTGATTCGGAAGTTGAGGTTGAGAATTTCAGTCATTTCTCTGAAGCTGATAGCGAGCAGATTTTGGAAAGCGATATTAAAACTCATAATGTAGAGTGGAATTCCTTTCTTTCGAAGGTAGCTTTGAAGTTAAATATTCCTTGTTGAGAGGAACAAAGACTCTGATTTCAAATCGTATATAGCGGATCACTTGTTGGCTCCTAGGATTAAGGAGGCTATTAGTCTGCCATTAGATGGGTCCGTTATTAAAGCACTGGAAGAGTTCGATTCTGAATGGCAGACTAAGGGAAAAAATAAAATGTTTTCGATCTTCAGAAGTATATGGTGGTTGATGACCACTTTACCCAGTTCTGCCTCCCCCCTCCCGTCTTGAAGAGAACGTCGAAGAGGGTATTATGGCGCCTTCTAGCAGTAAGGACTATATTCGCGGCGCTCAGTATAAATTGTCTAGCAAATCTGCGGATTCTGCTAATTTGTGCCTTAAGAAGCTGAATTCGAGTGTTCGGCTTTTGCAAAACCTAGGCAAATTTCGTATGGCTCGTTAATCACTTCTTATACTGACGCGTCGGGTTCAGTTGCAGATAGGCAAGAAGCCCTGCAGGCCCTATCCCAGTTATTCAAATCTATGGCCGGTGTCACGTCCAGAATTATTTTAGGATCTGTCTCAGCGAGGCGGAGTCTTTATTTGAGGGACATGGCTTTTAAGAATAAAGCCACAGAAAATAAGCTTTCACGCCTGCCTACTTTAGGTCAAAAACTGTTTTCTGGGAGGTTTTTCGAGGTTTTGCATAGCAGTGCGGAGAACCTTAGAAATGTTAGAGAGACGCAACACGTCAGGAAGAATTTTATGGGAGCAAAGCGAAAGTTGGAGAGCCCTAAGAAGACGAATTACGCTAATTCTTCGCGTTTTGGGCAGAAAAAGCAGAAGCAGGAAGGCTCCAACTTTAAGCAGGGGAGAGGACAGAGTGCTTCGACCTGGACAAAAGAGCAATCGGGTTTTCAGAAATCCAGGTTTCAGAAGTTGTGTATTTCCTCAATCCGAGCCGGTCGGGGGATGACTAGCAGGATTTTTACAGGGTTGGAGGAGGATTACTTCCGACCGCTGGATTTTGTGCATAGTCCGGGAAGGGCTAAAACTTCAGTTTGCTTCAACACCGATACGAAGCGGTGTAAAAAAGACCGTATTCAGTTCGTCTTACCAGAGAAACGTTATTTCAGAAGAAATAAGAGACTTGTTAGGAAAACAAGCAATCGAGTTAGTCCCCAGAACCCAGAATGGTCGGAGTGTTACAGCACCTTCTTTTTAGTTCCCAGGAAGGACAGGGGGTTCCGTCCCATTCTAAATTTGAGAGGGATAAATTCCCATCTGGTGGTTCCCCATTTCAAGATGAAAACTTTCAGGACTATTCGTCAGGCCTTGAGGAAAGGCGATTGAGTAATAACGGTGGACCTAAAGGATGCTTACTTCCATGTTCTCATTTTCCCAGGTCCCAGGCAGTTTCTGCGGTTTCATTTTCAGGGAAGGCATTAACGATTCAAAGCTATGCCCTTTGGTCTTTGCAATAGCCCCCAGAGTGTTCACAAAAATGATGTCGGCATTGTGGGGATTTCTCAGGTCCCGTCAAATACATATTTTCATGTACCTGGACGACTGGTTAATCAGAAATCAGGATCAAAAAATTCTCAATCAACAAGTAATTTTAATGCGGGACCTTCTCCAGGATTTGGGGTTGTTCCTGAACTATCAAAAATCTCAATTATTTCCATCTCAAAAGGCAATGTACCTAGGGGCTCTCTTCAATTTGAAAGAGGAATAATTTATCCTTCAGAGGAGAGATTCCAGAATCTGGTACAGCAAATAGATTGTATCTTGGAGACAGGGTTCTGCCAAGCTCACAGTGTGAAAAATAAAGAACTATTTTAAACTGCGGTGTTTGTCTGTACGTCCTTGAGCGCACGGTGCGAAACAACCTCTTTGTAAAGATTCGGAAAGCCAAACTGGTTTTCAGCAAAATTGTGGGACTTCGTCATTCATACACTGGTTTCTCAGACTTCTAGGACTTATGGCGGCATGTATAGATCTGATTCCTTGGGCCCGGTTGCATATGAGGCCTATCCAATTCTACCTTGGGTCATGGTGGGTCCTTCGGAGGGACAATATCAAGATGATCCCCATAAACAGTTTTTTAGCAAGTCACCTTGTATGGTGGACAAGGAGGGAGAACTTTTTCAAAGGGGTACAGCTTCACCATGCAGAGCCTCTAGTTCTTTGGACAGATGCCTCAGAAAGGGGCTGGGGAGCTCACTTGAACTTTCATCAGATAGCAGGAGTTTGGGACGATCTCCAGGTAAAAAAAAAACACATCAATTGGCTGGAGCTAAAAGCAGTCCATCTAGCTCTTGTTCAACTACTACCTCATGTCAGAAGGAAGAGAGTTGTTTTAAGGTGCGACAATTCCACAGTTGTGGCTTACATCAACAAAGAAGGGGGTACGAAGTCCCTTCATCTTTGTCTGTTGGCGTGGAAAGTGTTCCATTGGGCAGCAGAGCACAACATTTCCCTTTATGCAGCTCACATTCCAGGAAAGAAGAATGTTTTGGCAGACCGTCTATCGAGGGGCCAAGTGGGAGCTCAGTTGACGGAATGGAGCCTGGAACGGAGGATAGTGGACTTAATTTTTCTGAGGTTCGGGCATCCGAACATAGACCTTTTTACTACTCTAGAAAACAGAAAGTTGGGGGTGTTTTGCTCCTCTTATCCAGTCGATGCTGCATATGCCTCAGATGCTCTGAGCATAGATTGGACAGGGGTGTATGCCTACGCATTTCCTTCCCCAGTATTGATCCATCGGGTCCTTCAAAAGGTGTCACAGGAAAGATGCATTCTTCTTCTGGTAGCCCCACAAGCTCCACGGCAGTCGTGGTATCCAGTCCTTTTGGATCTACTGATAGACTTTCCAAGAGAGTTACCAATAACACCGAAAATGCTAACTCAAAGACGGGGTCAAATAGTACATTCAGATCCAGCAAGTTTGAATCTAGTTGTGTGGAAAATATCCAGCATATCCCATCTAATGAATCTCTTTCTGGAAAGGCTCAAAGTTACATAAAAAATAACAAAAGGCCTTCCACCAGGAGAATGTACGAGGCTCGACAACAAATATACAGTAGCTGGTGTCTTGAACGAGATATCGACCCATATTCTGCCTCTATAAAGGATCTGGCGGATTTTCTGGTTCATTTACATGAAGTCAGAGGTTGCAGAGCTTCAACTATTGCTGGATATAGAACAGCGTTAGCAGCTATTCACAACGGTTGGGAGAAGAGTTCTATAAATTCAGAGAATCTGCTATGAAATTTGGTTAAAGGAATTTTTAATTCAAATCCTTCAGTAAGACCACTTCTCCTTAATTGGGACTTACCTTTTGTTCTAAAGGCTTTCACTAAGCATCCCTTTGAGCCTTTAGATTCTGCAGAGTTAAAGTTTTTATCTTTATACAGTTTTCCTAGTTGCCTTAGCTGCTAGAATAGGTGAACTAAATGCTTTATCTATCAAGTAGTCGAACCTTAGGTTTGAAGCTGCGGGTATACGACTTTTACCGAATTTAAAATTTTTAGCCAAGACTCAGCGGTTAAAGAAAGCCTGGTCACCTTGGTTTATTCCAGATTTCAAAGGATTTACAGATGACGTTGAGGACATCCTTCTGTGTCCTTGTCGTTGTTTAAAAATGTATTTGAAAAGAACGGAGATGTTGCGGCAGGATAATGAGGCACTCTTCATTACCTATAAGAAGAGCCAATATAGGCCAGCAGCGAATAGTACTATTTCCAGGTGGATTGTTTCCACTATTAGACATGTCTATGAGGCAGCTGGTCAGCCACATCCTGAGGACATTAGGGCCCATGATACTAGACGATTGGCTTCATCGTGGGCCTTGTTTAACGGAGCTTCACTGAGAGACATCCTACAAGCGGCTCATTGGTCTTCAGAGAACACCTTTGCATCCTTTTATTTAAGGGATGTTTCTGGGAGTGAAGGAAATTTTGCAAGAACATCCATATTAGAGACAGTCGGTTTGGCGAAGAATAAGTGAGTATGTTCCTTTGCTGTTTTCCCACCTCCCGGAATTCTGCTACAAATTCTGTTTCTTGCATTAGCTATACAGGTAGTATATATATTGATATAAACTAAGGTTTTTTTAAAAGTAAAACCCCTGTTTATGAGATATCTATACTTACCTGTATATGCCCGCCCTCCCACCTCCCCTCTAAAGTTCCTGGTTGAGAAAGATGCTAAAGAGGTTCTCATATGAAAGTGATTATGGGTCTTCCTGAATGAGAGGTCGTGGAGGTGAAGTGAGTTAATTTTGGAAATAATTTTTTAAAATGAAATAAATAAAATAAATAAATAAATAATTTTGCTCGGATGCTTTTAAGTAGCTTGAGTGTGAATTGCATTAGTTATATTATATTAGGTAAGTATAGATATCTCATAAACAGGGGTTTTACTTTTAAAAACCCTCAAATTTCTTTCCTTAAATTCTTTTTAGAGTCTCAACAGGACTCAAAACCCTCTGCAATTCGGTTGAAGAAACTTTTTCTTTGAAAGGAATCTTTTAAAGTCCCATTTTTTGCAGGCTCTCTGCGGGGGTCACAATCTGGGACGCAACAACGGTAAATCAAAGGGTGTGAACTACACTGCTGCTGGTCCTTGTACAAAGAGGCTGTAGAAGGGTTAAAACTGCTCTTAAATATTCCTTCCTTCCATCAGCAGCAGCATAGGGTCCCAACGCTCCAAGGGAGGTAATTCACATTATCTTTATCCCTCAGAAAATTCTCAAACTAAAATTGAAAAAAACAACAAACTCTCATGGGCATTCACCGGAAGAACCCCCTCGAATGTGCGACAAAAAGACTGACTCCCGACCCCCAAAAGAATATCTCAGTCCTTCTGGGTCTAGTCGCTCCTACTGGTCAGGGAGATATTCCCTTGCCACAGGCGACTATGACAGGGAATAAAGCCTAAATCATAAAACCACCTTCTGTTTCTGTCTCTTTCTTTTTCATTCCTTAAATTCTTTCCTTTTCAGCGTGATCCCCAAATGAGATGGGGTTAAAACAAGAAAAGCCTAAGAACACGCACCAAGAATATCCAGCTACATTTAAACCTTTTAAACACCCCAAACCTCTTCCTACCCCATAAATGCATGTCGATATTTTATGTTAGTTGTTTGTGTCCCTGTCAAGTGACAAGAGTTTTTTTTTATCTTCATCTATTCCTTTGTCAAATAATTAGGCAGAACCAATTCTTTGAAAATCGCTGAATATGATCTGATCACTCAAAGAACTTTTAATTGGCCGAATTAAACGTTTACGTTTATATATCCAGGGTAGGGAACCACAGTCTAAAAGATTATCCTTTGATAAGGACAGTGGAAGTGATATTAACAATGTTGACTGTATTGTCTTACAGTTTTTTTTATGTTTCCTAGCCTATGATGGAGTTTTCTGTACCAGTTACCACGCATATTGTAGCCCGGGATGTAGTATCGTCTTGTGTGGGGCATCTGGATTCAATGGGCTATAAAGTGAGTTCCAAATCACTTCCACAACTGAACCCCAGCAGACAGTTATGCCATCAGTGTGGCAGTCAAAAATTGGTTATTGTAGGATGGCTACCATGTTGATAGAAAAAGGTCTACACGTATTTGCCAGCGGAGAAGAGGGATAAAATATTCGTTGTTTAAGTGATACGATTAATATATTAGGTACTTCCAAAAATGCGCCCTTTTTAACTTAAAAAACGAATTTAGATGAATCAAATCGATTTTTAAAGTTAGATATTAGTTTTAGTCGAAAAGTAGTAACATAATGAGCATCAGTGAAAAAAAAGCAAAATAATATTACATATGAAATTAATTTTTGATACATTTTAAACATTTTGCTCCAAAATTTACGAAACCGGACACTTTTGTAAAGTAACTTACGTACTTACAAAACACGGTATTAAAAGTTTTTAAAAACTTGTAAAGGTTTCTTCACAGAAATCAATAACAAAAAACATTAAATACACAATGTACAGAATAATTACTCGTATGTTTATATTTATTTCAATGTAATATCCTTTCTGGTTCAAAACAAGCAGAAAAAAGTGCGCAAAAAATAATCTTGTTTTCATTTAAATGATATTCCCGCGAATTATACGATTTTAATAAAAATTTTCGGTGTTGACTTATTAATCAATGAATTTGATTAAAATGCACCAGTTATTTAATTATGAAAAGTCCTGATTTATTTCAGGTTATTTGTAACACACACACACACCTTTTGGGAACTTAAAGCCCTCAGGGTATTTAGGGCTATGTCTTTATTAAAATTAAATTTAACAGATATTAAAATTAATTTATTTTGAATTACAATGAATGTTTGAATTAAAAATAGTAATACAGAAATTAACTTACTTTTAAATTTCTGAAGTGTTTCTTTAAAATAATTATCTACATACGGATATTAAAGTGTTAATTGACCATTCAGACAAAACAAGTGGAATCCAAAAGTCGAAGGAAACAAATAAATATTCTTTAAAATAAATATTACTGTTAGCTCCATCCATAGTAATTTCTAGTGTAACATTTTTATATCTAATTAATGAATAAAATCAATTTAAAATTATAACCATTACATTTCTAGCATTAAAATTTATCATTTCAGATTATTAAAAAAAAGATTTATTCAATAACATGCTAAGATTTGTGTGCCACAAAAGAACATTAATTCAAATCTCAGTTTAAAATGAAGCCCCATCCCCTATTTAAACAGAAAAAGTAATAGATATAGAATGATCTTCCTGATAATCAAAAAGATCCTTATATTTCATGAACATCAGAGTAATTAGTTTAATTTTTTAAGTTTAATTTTTCGAATTTTAGTATTTTTTCTTCACTTTCCAGTCAATTAACAATATTTTTCATTCCCTTAATATCTTCAGTCTTTTCTCTTTTTATTTATACAAAAGTTAGTCTGCCTTTAATATCCATTGTTATATTTAATATTTCACTAGCGATGTACTGTAATTTTAATCTTTGGTCGCATTCTATTCTCTACATCTGTAGTTACAGTCACTCATCAAATTTAACAGACTGTTGCTACTTACTTTAGCTTTATTTCTTTTGAATCTCTCACACAGTATAATGTAATGGCCTCCCAACCAACAGCCTAACAAATGTGGCGAACATTCGCGTAGAAGTGATTGACAGGTTGCTGGTCAATGTTCAATCTCCAGTTATGAGAATCTATATGAAACAACAAGATAGGTACAAATGGGCCCCTCTGGTTGGTTGTGGACAATCTCGTGCGAATTAATATAAAAATTACTGGTTAACGAAGGGGGGTAAGCAGAAGAGAAAAGGCGGAATGACATTAGGGGACGAGAGTACAACGAAATCAAAATGCAACAGGTTTAATATATAAATGCACATAAAATGGTACAACAAGAGAAGAAGAAAGTTCTGGTTTAGTTCGGACAAGCTTCGCGAGGTTTAATAACTTCTTTTAGAAGCTAGCGGCACCTCCTCGTTTAGGTATAAGCCGTAATGTTATTCAGGTTTGTTTAAGGTATTTTAGGGTTGTTTAAGGTATTTTAGGGTTGTTTAAGGTATTTTAGGTTTGCAAAGTTTATTTTGCTAGCAGCCTATTGACTGCAATGGTATCAAAATGTGAAGCTTGTCCGTTGTTGCAAATTATCTCGTCGGCTCCCTCAGTTGTTATCCTGGTGATATTGGTAGGTATGCTGTCAACCGTCATGGGTCAGAAAGACAGCAATCTCTCATTAGAAGCCGGGTTAGGTAAAATGGTAGAAGGTCCGTCGTGGGTTTTTCTATCAGTAAACCTACATTCGTAGGGAGAGATAGAGCAAAGCTCTTACCTGTAGTAGTAGTCAGAAGGATTCAACCAAAGGGAGAGAGACACGTGATGGCCGGACCCATCAACTGACCCTCAGAAGGTTACAACTAGAAAGAGATAGAATTACTAATGGTCAGGGCTATTTATAGAGATCACCACTGACGGTGATGATGATGGCTGCTGCTGCTGCTGCGACAGTCCCCTAGGGGCAAGTTCCGGTGTAGACCGTGGTTAGTAATATAAAATTTCAATATTAAAAAAGAGTTAGATTTTTTAAAGTTAAGAGTTGAATTTTAGATGCCAAGGGAAACAGGCATTTTAGATCTTAAGCGGGACTGTCTTCACCCGACAATTTATCAAAGAATGTTTTCTCCATCGACTGAATAAAAAAAAAATCTTCAAATCTTTCTATATATGAGACCGATCCAAAAGAACTTCTTACATCCAAAATAAGGGACCGGTTATCTCAGTCGGTAGAGCACCCGCTTTGAAATCGCAAGGTTCTGAGTTCGATGCCGGCCCCTGCCAACTCAACGTATGATAAGCACGGATTGGGTAATCTAATCTGTGCGATAAAGCGGGGAGCTGACGGTAGGTGTGGCACTCTACCCCAGGCGCAAAAACAATCCCCTTGGTCTAGAACTAGCGAAAACGGGATAGACTCCCTCGCTGTCCAACTGATACCGACAATAGGCCACTCCGCCAACTTTACATCTCAAATAAACGTGAGTGGGTTTATTTGTTGTTTTTTATTTTTTTATTTTTTTTGTAACAAGGCGTTCGACTGTTCTTTTGTCACCAAGATCAAATAACAAACTCTTCGTCTCCTCAAATTGTCTTCAACACCCTTTTCAAGTCCCTTGCAATGTAACAACAGGTATCAGGTTTCTTACAGTACTTGGTGTTTCTAAGTGGTCACCCATATAAGCACTGAGCAGGCTCACTGTAGCTTAACTTCGGTAATTGACAGATTGTTAGCAGTGATTTTGATAACGAAGAGAAAGTAACACAAAGTGTCCCAATAGTGAATCACTGTTTATAGGGATAATACCAAATATCAAACAAAACAGCTAAAATGACAAAATCGTAAATTTAAAAAAAGAAAGAATTTCCTCTTCGAAAATGACAAGCGCCAGTCCTTTTTATCATATATGGGCTAGAAAGCGGTGGCTGAGGGCCTTAGAGTTCTGAGTATGACGTTAAACTCTATCTGATGGTGAAGTTCCAGTTTGGAGCTCTGGGGAATTCGGAGTATCCCTTCATCGCAATTGCTCCCAGGTCCACTCCGACCCGGAATGTTAGTACATGTTAGGGTCCCATCTATGGGTTGAATAGAGAAAAACGAGTTTAAAAATGTTTTTTTTTAATCGAGTACCCATCAATAATGAATAAAATAAAATGTCTTCAGCATAAAATGACCAAAAGAAATCCAACCAACCTCTTGGAAAAGTTCAACGTCCAAAGCAAAACGGACTAAAAAAAAACAACATATTTACCGATCTATAAATACTAGACCACACGTGGAATATTAGAGAAGTCACAATATGTTCTGATACCTTTCCCTTTTTTTTAATAATGAAAATGTTTTACTGGGTTTCTGCTACGCGACAAAGCATATCTAATAAATATTTCATAAAGACATTGGTTTGACTAAAATAACAAAGCAGAATATAAAACCTGCTTCATCAAACATACATAGATTCTACCTTCATAATCAGAGATAGAAACTTGAATAGAAATAGGTTATCAGCTGACAAAAAAACTTTCCACTGATTTCTATTAAAAAGTGGAGGAAAAATAAAATAATGAGCTTCACAGGAAGAAAAATATAAATACTGGAATTTTCTTTGGTGAGAAACTAAACAGTTTCCATCGATTGTTTAATAAAAACTTTGATTTGCGTGTTCTTGTCGTGGTAGTTTCGAGAAACTTTGAAAGCGGTAAATTTCGATCCTCTCCCCACAGAAATCAGTTTCATTTTATATTCTTAACCCCCACATGATTGTTATGCAGTTCGTTCCTGCTACTACTTTCAGCAGCCGTACGAGAATGGTAAAAACCCTTGAACCATTGCCAAAATTCGCAGAAGAAAAAAAGAAGAAGAAGAAGAAGAAGAAGAAGAAAAAGAATACGTGAGAGCAGCAGTAAGAGGTTAAAATAAATAGCAATAGTCGCGGTACTAGAAGTAGTAGTAGTGGTAGTGGTGGTAGCAGACCGGTGGGAACTGCCGTGTAAAAAAACAAACAAAAAAACAGCCGATTTAAGAAGTAACATTTATTTTGTTCTGACACAACTTTGCACATTTTGTGAGTATTTTCAAAACTGTATGCAATAATCCAGGCTGATTTCAACTGGGAAACATAATTTATTCATTTATTTATCTATCAACCTATATACCTCACATACCCACACAAAATTCTATCTGTTGCGTTTTTTCTCTACTTCTTTTTTTAGTTGTTGTTGTTGTTGTAATAGAAGTTATATTAAAATAGTAACGTGAAACTCTAGTGGAAAATGTAAAAAAAAAGGCGATGAATATTGCTATTGATTACCCTATCTTGTTTTATGGATCATGCTGTAAAAATGTTATGTTATAATGAATTCTAGAAAGAAACAAAACTTGATGAACATACTCGGGACGAAAACGATCCAGTTAAAGGGAGTGAAGCGAGTATATAAATATTTTGTATTAGAAGAAAAATAAAATAAAAAACTCAGCTGTCTTTCAAGTAAGCATGCATGATTTGACAAATAGAACGATCGCTAAATTGATATATGAACTTTTAAAACTTATTGGACAACTAGTTCAGTAAAACATAGGCTAAAGTATAAATAGATTTATGTCTATAAACTATGGCCATTGGCAATAATTGTGAAGAGTCTAACGTGGATCGAATTCACTAACAAGAACAATTCTAAACTAATTACTAATTACGAAAGTTACTTATAAATAGATAGATAGATAGATAG
Organism: Doryteuthis pealeii; assembly: GCA_023376005.1. Lineage (NCBI taxonomy): Eukaryota > Metazoa > Mollusca > Cephalopoda > Myopsida > Loliginidae > Doryteuthis > Doryteuthis pealeii. The sequence goes on from CM042154.1 coordinate 55,192,809, forward strand.
TTTAATAAATAAAACATAGCAGCTTTAGATATTTACGAACAAGAACATTTCTAAACTAGATACACCCAATTCGTCGAAAAATCCTTGTTTTTTGCTTTTTTTTTTTTCAATACAATTTTGACACATATACCCCTCCCCCCGTTTGAAAAAATTACCAAAAAACCAGGGAATTATCCGATTTTAATTAAATTTTCAGTTTTGATTAATTAATGAATGAATTTTATTATGCATCAGTTATTCTATTTCAAAACTTTCTGATTTTTTTCAGGTCACTTAACTTTGATCTCCCCTTATTTTTGGGGCGCAAAATATCGGTATGGTATATATGCGATTGATACTATTTTCTGCATAAATAAAAAGATAAAAGACCGAAGGTGTAAATAGAAGAAAAACAAATTTAAATAATCTGCTCGGGTAGTAAATAAGTATCGAAAATCGAAATATAAAATGAAAATAAAAACTAAAAAAATAATTTTTGGAGATTTTTTTTGTTACTCATTTCGATAATTATTTAATTGGCTATTCTATAAAATAAAATAAAAATATACATCAATATTTGTTCTGTTTAAAAGAGAGGGCACTGCATTTCCAATAGAGTTTTCTACCAAAAAATATGGGTAATTGATTCTAAAGTAAAGTAGTTATTAAAAATGTTTTTAGAATCTAATAATATGACATTTTAAACTTAAAATCATGCTGCTCATATTTTAAATGAATTTTATATATTAATTTATCATAGCAAAAATACTCAATCAAAGTTTTGAAATAAAATAACAGATGCATTATAAAATCCATTAATTGATAAATAATTCGGAAAAATTTCATTAAAATCTGATAATTCTATGATTTTTGGTAAAATTCTTTGCAATCGCGAATATTACAATTTATTTTGTAAACATGGATTTAAAACAGCGTCTAGTGGCCATCTTGATCAAAATTGACCGAAAAAATCGTTTTAAATATATCAAAAATAAATTGCATGTGTAACATTATTTTGCCTTTTTTTACTGATGTTCATTATGTTACTACTTTTCGACTTAGACAAAAAGTTGACCTTAAATAATCGATTTAATCAATTTTAATTCGTAGCAGTCGAATCTTTGGGTATAATATATATATATATATATATATATATATATATATATATATATATATATATATATATATAGCCTGGGTAAGTCACTGCTTCAGCTTTCACTGGAATGGTGCACCAAATTGCAGTAGTATTAGGAGAGTGCTCGATATAAAGAATAGAGCTATTATATAATAATAATAATAATAATAATAATAATAATAATAATAATAATAATAATAATAATAATAATGTAATTTATTGTGTACAGTGCTCAGGTGCACCACAACCGTCACTGTTCTATTGCCATCAAATAAATAGATATGTAATACCTTTATATATTTATTTTATTATATATATATATATATATATATATATATATATATATATATATATATATAATGAGAGAGATGGAAGAGTTTTGAGTTTGAAAGTTTGATAAAATATTTAGCAGGTTTAGATATTTATGAACAAGAACACTTCTAAAGTAATTACTATATAATGAAAGGTGTTCAGAGATAGATTGATAGATAGATAACATTTATATTGCGATATTTACCAATGACAAGCTGGAAGTAAAGATAATGAAAACTGATCTAAAATAATTTAATTGGATTTTAATGTTCATTCGACATTTGGCATTCATAAAACTTAAACATTTGCACTGGTGCATTTATTTCATAATGGAACCCAAATAAGATTTTTATAGATATATGTAATGAGACTAAATTTCAGTGTCACTTTTAAAGAATATAAAAGCCATTTGACATTAATTGTTTTATCTTAGTAAGTTCTTCTGGATATACATAAACACACACACACATACACACACACACACACACACACACACACACACACACACACACACACACAGAGAGAGAAACACATGTCCATAAAGATTAATGCAATATTTTGAAAATATATGATAGATGAAACCTGCAACCACATATGCAACAAAGGTAGCTAATGAATATTTTTATGTTCAGTAGACAACAAAACTGATTTTCACAACACTGAATGAATGCAAAAATGTAATCTCTACAATTGTTGTATTGACAAGATTTACGCTTTAGATATGTGTGTATTTATATATGTCACACTCCTACACATACTCTCTATCTATCTATCTATCTATCTATCTCAATATATATACATATATAAATGTAAAAGTATCCAATCGACTGGTAATTTGGGAATGATTCTATTTGGGATCATCTATATCCTCCGTATATCTACAAAGCATGCCCATGCAGATGCACACATATAGATCTATACAAGGATTATTTCAAATCCCTAAGAGAGTTCAATGTAAGGTAATTGATGAATTAACTATATACAGAAAAAAATTTTCTCCATTCTAGTTTATTTTCTTGGTTATTATGTAATGGCTGTCTGACGAAACTGGGTTCATTTAATGAGTTGCCGGCGCAAATAAATTTATGATAGCCAAATAAGTTTGAGTTTTTCTTTCTTATATATATATATATATATATATATATATGTGTGTGTGTGTGTGTGTGTGTGTGTGTGTGTGTTGAAAAGAGAAATAAAGGAAAGAAAGTATAGAATGGATAAAATAGGATATTTTAATTAATTAAATTTTATCCATTCTATACTTTCTTTCCTTTATTTCTCTTTTCAACATACCGTCGGATTCACTTCCATTTTCATTTTACGCACACACACATACACACACTATATATATATATATAATATATATATATATATATATATATATATATAAAAGGTGTCATAATAGTACCGAGATTGAAGCTGTTAGCAAGATAGAAATGAACAATGAATAGAACGTTAATTTTTTCAGAATACAAGGTGTGTCATAAAAGGGCTGTGTTTGAGTATGTATTTATCAAGATAGAAATTAACAATAAATGGAACGTTAATTCTTTTAGAATACAAAGTGTGTCAAAAAGTACAAAAAATCTCGATACTTTTTTGACACGCCTTGTATATACCCTATATATATATATATATATATATATATATATATATATATATATATATATATATATATTATATCAGGTTAAGTAAACAAACAAATTGTGTAAATTTTTTATATGGCTTTAAGCCGACAATTTTTGGAGGATATGTGCTTAATTGAAGTCATACCTAATTTTGAAAATTAATTAGTTAATAATTAATGAATTTTAGGCGGGCATATATATTCAAATGTAAGGCTAAACAAATCGAGAAAATGTCAATCCCTGAATGTACATTTCGACCTATTAGGTCTCATCAGCAAGGTTATATGAGAGAGAGAGAGAGAGAGAGAGAGAGAGAGAGAGAGAGAGAGAGAGAGAGAGAGAGAGAATTGATATCTGTACCTACTGCACCAGCTTAATATTCATTAAAATTAGGTTGAAATGACTTTATTTTCTGGATGTAAATCCATCACCAATAACAATTTCATATTTGGCAATTCTGAAATATTATCTAATATTTAGTAATTGTGAAGTATCATTTAATTTTTTTTTGTCAAACTGATTTTTAAGCCAAAACATTTCACTGATATTTTGCATATCTTAAACAACAATCTTCCATGTATCTTTTTTTTCCATATCAGGAGAAAATATTCTTCTAAGATCTTTTTATTGTGCATCAAATTCAATAAAATTTGACTTTTAATTAGATTGTTATTTTGTTTAAGAACCTATGCCAGGTGTTTTAAATACAAAGATGCTTAGTAAATACTGTGTTCACTACTAAACTAGCCATGGGCATTTATACTGTGTAAGGGAGATAAATATGTTTACGCAACATAAAAAAGTAGTACATTTCTGTGGGCAAATAAATAAAAACTACAGTAGACCATACAGTAACATTATTTGATGTCTATTTAGTTCGAGTCATAAAGAGAGAGAACATTTTTTCAATATGTTTGGTGATCCGTACACGAAAGTAAAATCGTTTGTAATATTCTTTTTAGATAAGAATCTTGGAAAATATGTTGCGCCAAAGCGAGCATTTTTAAACTTACATTTTTAGATAGATTAACTAAAGCTTCATCTAGGGTTTAAATAACAACACCAACATAGCACCTTCCAGACGTTCAAAATTCACTATAGAATTTTTAAGAGAATAGAAATAGGCTAACTGAATCAGAGAAAATATTTTTTTGCATAAAAAACACTTTACAATAAGAAATACCTGAAGAAGGCAGGAGGGTATATCGGCCGAAACGTTGTACAAATAACAATGAAGATGGGGACAATAGCCCGAATAACACTAATAATACTAATTATTTTTTGTTTTAGAAAATAACTTTTTTCGGGTATTGAATGTTTTTATTTTTCATTATTTATTTTTTATGAGTTCCTCAGGATTTGATCTTTCTAGAAATGTAAAAATTAGGGACCAGAAATTTTTTTTCTTAAATGAGCACTGGTCAAAACACCCATACATTTGAATTGATAACTTTTTTCAAATTTCTTTTTTTTTTTATAAAATAAGCTATTCCTTATAAAATTAAGTCATTAACGAATAATTTAGTGAAAATTTCATTAAAATCGGACAATTCCCAGATTTTTGATAATAGTTTAAAAATTTTAAGTGTTAAATTTATTTATTACCTCCAAATGCAATCTCTGCATATACCTGTAAACTATTCAGTCATCACATAAGAAAATACATTAATGTTAGATATTGTACTAGTTGTGCATTGGTCCAAATCATTCTCTATATAACAATAAAAATAGCATCAATTACAAAAAAAAAAATTTTGCAGTTGCATTCAGAAAATCCCGGAGTCTAAAAATATACCACAGATAGTGAAACTAATCCACTGATCCTTATATTATTATCATTATTATTTTTGTTTTGTTTTGTTTCAAAAGCAACCTCGGACTCAAAAAAGATTATACACTGGACAGAGTGCGGAGATAGACTGTAAATATAACAATTTATCTTAAACACTATTGTATTATAAAATATTTAAAAAGTTTAAAGAAAAAGGCAACAGGTAAATATTAGATTTTTTTAAATTTTAAACGAGATAACTTTATTTAAACTCTCATCTCTACTCTTGTTTGATTCTTTTCAAATCAAACAACACAATAAACGGCGTGTGAAGTAAAATCTTGTCAACTAAAATGTCTATGTAATTTTACAAGTTGATTACGATCGGGTAATCCAAACTTTGATTTTTGTGTAAGATGTATCTTAGTGGTGAGTAAATAGGGATGAAGGCTGAGATTAGACATTAAGTCGACACTAAAATTTGAATTAAAGGAACAAAACTAATTTTAGATTAATTAAATTTTACCATTTATCTTTCCTTCAAATAACTAAAATATTGACAAAAGTACACACACACACACACACACACACACACACACACACACACACACACACACACACACACACACACACACACACCACACACACAGATTAAGCAGAACCGTAAATAAAATAATACATTTTATAACATGATTTCTTTTCACTACGTTTTCTATTAAACCAGAATTTTTATACAGTATACTAAAAGTAAAGTAGACGGTCAAGCCTATTGTCGGAGTCTATCCCCCTTTCGCTAGCGCTAGACCACACAAATTGTTTTTTTTTTTTTTTTGCGTCTGCAGTGCAGCACCACACCTACCATTAACTCACCACTCTACCGCGCAGATCTAAGCCGTGCTACTCATGCGCTGAGTTGGCGAGTGTCGGTATTGAACCCGGAATCATGTGATTCCGATCCGGATGCTCTACTGACTGAGCCCCCCCCCCAAAAAAAAAAATTAATCCATTGTTTTATAATCACATCTGTTTCATATATAATTCTATTTTTAGGACGGATTTTCCCTTATGATCATTTCTTCTATCCTGAACAGAATGTCATATCGAAATTTGTTATATGTTTGATTTTGGTATCTTTTAGATAACTTATGGTTTGTATTCGGATTATATTTTCATGGTTATATACGAGCCATTTGAATAGTAACTATTCAAACTCAGTGATTATTTTAGTTCGAACTTTTAGTTAGTGTCAAGAATATCCAGCTAAAGAAATATTAACGATAATGTACAAAAATTATCTACTTTCGATAAGAAAGAAAAACTCAACAAACCGTCATTTAGCTTTCATAAATTTATTTTGGTCGGTAAATCCATAAATTAGCCCAGTCTCGTCAGATAGCCAAAATAAAATATACTAAAAAATATTTTTATTCTCCATTTTGTGTTGGCTATCTGACGAGACTGGACTCATTTATGAAGTTACCGGCCGAAAGTTAAGGCCATGTCTTGTCAATGTTTCTTTTTATTCTTTTTTCACTGTTTGTGATTTGCCTTTTATTTTATTTTTTATGTTCTTTTAATTTATTTTATAGTTATGTACTTAAAATCTTATGAATAACACGATTTATATTAATATTATTAATATTAATGATTTACTTTCTTGCTTTCCTGTTTCCTATTTTAACCAAGCCCAAAAATATTTCAACTGTTACGTTTTCGGATTGTTAGGTTTCGGTTTAGATTTATTTATTTAATAGCATATCAACCTTCGAGGGTTGTTTAATATCAAAGCCGTCCTTTTAGAATGACAATAATGGTAATATTTAAACAACAGCTGTGGATGAGGGAGTTCTTATGTTTACCAAGGGTATTAATCAGCAAGTGAAAGTAACAGGGCGACTGGAGTTCAAACTCGTTAAAGGAACAGGAGTATAATACTTTTATAGGGTTTCTTTTCAAATGTAATAGGAGTTATCATGCTTTAAGGATGTTTATTTTCAAAGAAATATCAGGAGTATAATGCTTTTAGAGTGTTCTTTTTCAAAAGTAATAGGAGTATATGTAGATTTTAGGGGGTTTCTTTTAAAATGTAACAGAAATCGTGATAAAAAGTTAATGGCCTTAAGAAAAAGGGGAATTATTGTGAACTCACATGGGCACACCAGTGTGGACCGTCCAGCAAAGACGTACATTGACCAGTTCTGCACGGATACTGGATGTTGCGCAGAGTACCTCCCAGGGGCAATGAGTGATAGGGATGGTTGCCAAGAGATTGTCATGGATAATCGTGCTACTAGCGCGATATGATGATGATGATGGATGTCAACTTGAAGATACCTGCTATAAATCTGAAACTGGAATGTGGTTGCAGTTTTATGCATAAAAATGACCAGAAAATGTTTCTAAATTATCCCTGAAATATATTCTTCAGGATAAGAAAATAAATGATTCACCTCGGACTTCACAGAGTCCAGAAATGAAACTATTAAGGAACTTATGGAATGAATTGAAGAATAAGAAATCCAATAAATCTTCTACAACTTATGTATTATGAACACGAAGAGTAGCATAGATCTTTGCTGCTGCTGCTGCTGCTGCTACTGCTGCTGCTGATGATGATGATGGGGGTTATGTAAACAGATTTTTTATTTTCATCTTTGCCTATTTGAGCATTCATATTTCACCGATGATCAAAACGTTGTGTTTAGGAATGTATTGGGCTAGGGAAGATATTTCATTATAAAAGATGGTGATGTCCATTTCGATACTGACATTAGCCGGGCTGTAGCATGAGACGATTGTTGTGCAGGGGTTGCCTTTAAATGTAGTACACATTATTCTCGGTTAGATTTTCACTATGCTATTCAATAATTTTAAAGTACGAGAAGTAGTCCTTTCATTTCCAATGGCAATATTGATAGTTTTTTAAATGCCGATACCGACATAAATATCCATCCATTACCGGATTCATGATACTTTAGTTCTAATTCGCTATGATAATATCTTTGTTCCCGCACGCATATGATTTACTTTTTTTTTCTTTTTCTTCTTTTGACTTATATTTTTTAGACGCCAAGACGATGGCTGTCAGATATAATGCTACCCGTTCCCAATTCTTTGGGCGACATGATGAAAGAGAACAATTAAAAACCTTTCTGTGTGAAGGTGACATTCCCGTGATTCAGATCTACGGCCTTCCTTATGTCGGCAAAACACAACTCGTTAAAACTGTAAGTATATTTTGCTGTTCTTATTGTTGTTGATTTGTATTTTTTTCATCTCTCTTGATTTATGGTTGGTTGGTTGGTTGGTTGGTTGTCAGTAACCCTTTTTAATACTGAAGCTAGTCTTTTTTTCTTTTTAAAAAATTACATGGTCTCAAGTAATTAATGCTTTTGTTTTATTTGTAACCAAGTATGGCTTCAAGTTGAGGAGGCGCGTGGTGTAATGGTTACCGTTGTAGGGAACGGACACGGCGACCCAAGTTCAAATCCTGGACGAGGCTTTTTGCATTTCACATAGCGCTAATACCCTTGAAAAGGTATGAATCAAACAATTCTCTCTCCAGCTATGGGTAAATAGTAGGACAGACTGAGCTCTTTAATCTTGATACAACTTTTAAAGATACAACTTTTTGCATATGCATATTGCTAAGTGGGTATTATCCCAAACCGTTTGTCACGGGTAGAGTGTGACACGAGGTCGAAAGTATGGGTCATCCAACGAGGATCGAACTCGCTTTTCAGAAGTAATGTATCAACGAGACTAACTTGTTAAAACCATGATGTAACGCCCCATGCCTATTGCTAAGTAATCAATTAAAGTGTAACTGTAATGTTTAGACAAGATGATAAGCACCAAGGAAATGGAAGATAAATGTTTCTATTAATATCTGATTCAAAAAATTAGAGATAGTCCAGTCTACCCTAATATCTCCCCACTATTTGTGGGATGGGGAGTTGGAGAGTAAGATTCACTTTGCTGATAGTGATAGCGCTTGTTTTTTTTTTTGGGGGGAGGGTTTTTTTGGGGGGTTTTTTTTTTTGTTTTGTAAATTGTGATAATCAGTGAAGATAAACATAAAACAACGAGAATATCGTTTAATTTAATGAATTCTTTTTTTTTGTATTACTTGGATTTTTCGGACTACTGTCCTCATCTTTATTGCTATATACACAACGTTTTGACCGATGTGTCCTCCAGTCTTCCTCGGGTGTCTCTTGTTGAACTCGAGAGCCTTCATGTCGTAATCGGAAGCCTTCACGGAACTTTAAACCGAACACTTTATCCAATCTACGAGGGTAGACTGTTCTCATTCCGTTAACCATGACCGGGTACAAGTGTTAAGCTGTGTTAAATATTCTGTTACTGTCGCCTTCGGTCAAGATTGAACCTGCAACCTACTGATGATTTTACTTAGAACTGTATTAATATTCTGTTAACCATCTATTTTTTTTATCTTAGCCGTTGAAGCAACAATCGATATTCTATGCTTCCATATTTATTTATTGTTAGAATGGTGTCTCACCGGTTGCACATGACCAATCAGTTTTCAACAGTTCAGTCAAAGATGTTAACAGCTATTGGCTGCCTACATGGGTGATTTGTTTATAGCGGTGAAGTTTTGCGTAGAACCAGTCCCACAATTTTTGAATGAGTTGATTAATAAGATAATTTGAGCACCATTGTGCCACAGATTCACCGAATAAAACTCCTTATGAATTATTTAGATTTTTCGGACTGTTGGCCATTCTTTATTGTGCTATGTAAAAACACAACGTTTCGATCGCTGTATCCTCTGGCCTTTTTCGGGTGTTCCCTGTCTATCCGAGCATAGCAATAACCCAACCTGGGAAATCATTTTTAATATTTTTGAAAAACACACATTTCAGCTGCTGTATACTGCGACTTTCTTTAGGTGGAGGATATAGCGGCCGAAATGTTGAGTTTTTACATACCACAATAAACACAATGAAGATGAGAACAACGGTCCGAAAAATCAAAATAATACACATTAAACCTCATCTAAAATATTCAGACAAATAACACTCCTCATGTTTTCATTTTCATCTCAGATATATACTTGTCTTAGCAAAGTTATAGAATCTAGTCAGCCCAAATATATACCCACAGTTTGGGGGAGGAGGGTTGAAGTAAAGATTCATGCTTTTCTTAATGCGTAAAGTGAAATGTAAACAATTTTGTCACGGATTTGAACTCGACTCGTCGAATTTATTATGGCAATAATCCTAATGCCACGCGGATTTTTACGTTTGTGTGTTTATTAATTATTTTACATTCGGGAAAACGAAGAACATTCCATCGTGGTGTAATGGTTAGTTTTGCAGATCTATTACTACTGAATAGCGAGTTCGATCCTCACTGGATGCTCCATACTTGTGATATTGTATCACATTCTATCCATGGCGAACTGGTTGAGTAAATACCTACAATTGAGGAAAAAGAAGGGCGCCCCATCGTTGTGCAATGATTAGCAAACTAATCTCGTAAATTTATTGCTACTGAATAGTGTGTTTGATTTTCGTTGGATGCCTCATACTAGCGACATTGTACCATATCTTACCCGTGGCGAACGGGTTGTATAAAAACCTACAATTGGGAAAACGATGAAAGCTTTTTGGTTACCTATACATCCAGTATTTGCACAGAGCTAATCAAAGTAGGTTTTTGCTAGCCAACCCACATTGGTGTGTACATGTGTAAATGCCCATATAAGAACGTTACTTATTAGCTCGTCTTCGCTTTACCAGCAGTTTCCAGTATGTCTTATTCATCTTATCGGTTTGTGTAATTGGAGACAAGTGTCCGTACAGCTGTTTATTTTTAGGGTGCTACTTCTAGGATATTTAGATAATTCTATAAATTGATTTATTTCCTTTATATACGTTTTTTATTTTTATTTTTCCTCTGACAGTGTATCCAAGAAATAAGCCGTGAGATCTCACCACATCCTCTCCATTGGGATTATTTCAACATCAACAAAGACACTGAATGGTCAACAATACGCGAATCTTTAGACAAGTTCCTCTCCACATTGTCCAAAGCCCCGCCACCTCATATTTATGTTTTGGATGATTTTCACAAATTACGGCCGACCACTTGGACGTCCTTCCAACAATTCTGTGATACAAACTTTATCCGTTTCCCAACCGTCAAAATGGTTTTAGTGAGCAGTAGCTGGAAACCATTCAGTATTAATGGAGTCGCTTATGAAAAATTCAAACTTTTGCCCTTAAATCTCACCAATTCGGAGTCTCTTTTCTGTCGCCGGTCTGGCCTTGCCATCTCGGAAGAGACTAAGGCCTGTGTGAATTACTTAGTTGAAAGTTGTAATTGTCTACCTGGTCTTCTTGTTCGCTTAGCCGATCGTCTCGAGGATTTATTGCGGATGATGTCTCTTGAACATATTTGTCATTGTCTCAACACAGCCGACAATTTCTATGACTGTTTGATTTCACCGACGCCTTTAAATCGAAACGCTGACGTCTTTGAACGTTTCGATGAGTATGTAACTAATCTGCCTCCTGCCCAACAACGAGTTTTGTCCATTTTGTCCTGTTTCGACGGCCATTTTGGCGTAGATGTCGCGACTAAAATGGTAGAAAAAGAAAAACAAACTACGTATTATGATCTGATGTCGCTTGTGGAACAAAAAATGATAACTTCTGACAATGATTTTAAGAAGTTTCGAATGCAACGAATTGCGCGAGAATTTGCCGAGCAACGGTTAAAGCACCTTCGATGCAACGACGTGGTCAAGCTTCGATATGTTGGTATCATCGGTCAAGCCCTTATAAAAGCCGAAGAAATCAACCAGCAAGGTTTTATGGCTGAGGCCATTGGTATTGTCAATGAAAATTGGGAGAATATCGAAAGTCTGATGCGTCAGGGAATTCACATATCATCAGATGAAAATGTTTTTGCTGCTTATTACCAGGTAAGATTTTACAAATATGTTAGGGAATAATTTTTTTTATCTTCATTTTTATGAAGATGAATGAAACTTGTGTAAAAGAATAGTGAATACAAATTTTTAAAAATCTTATGAAGTTTGATTGGTTTGTTGGATTTTATGGCATGTCAACCCTTGTTGGATTATTTTATGCCAAAGACATTTTGTTTTATTCATTCCTGTTGGGTATTCAATATTTTTTAAACACATTTTTAATACTCGTTATTTTTTAATCTATTCAAACATAGATGAGACCCTAACAGGTACTACCACTTCAGATCAGGTGGATCTTGGGTAATGGTGATGAAGGTGTACTCCACATTCCCTAGAGTTTCAGTAATTGGAACTTCACCGCTATATGCTGTTTAATGTCATACCTGGAATACTAAGAACCACAGTCACCACCTTTAGCACATATATAATAAAAGGATTGATATAAGGGCAATAGGGTTGGGACAATCATATAGGTGCTAGGGCTTGACGTGACCAGCGGATTGATCTGGAGGCCTCTCCGACCGCCTGTCTAGCCCAAGCAAGAGCCAAAGTGGAGTGTTGCATGTCATAGATTGCTCAGCCACTAGGATGAGAGCAATTCAAGAAAAGATGGTTGTTTGTGGAAAATGTTTATATGAAAGTTTTGTTTGTTTTAATTGGGAAATTATGCAAAAAATACTTGGATAGAATTTATTTTCGTTCAAATTTAAAAATTATAAAAAGAAGAAACTCTCCTTTTTTGTGACACAAAAATCATTGTGACATTGAGTCCAGGATTAAATTCTAGTACCTCTATCATGCAAAAAGTTGGTTGGTTTGTTGGTTTTGTTTTATGGTATATTGACCCTTTTCACCTCATTTAATACCGAATCAAATTATTCTGATAAACAGGGAACTCAGGTTGCTTACAGTACTTGCTATTGCTTAATTGATCACCTAATTAAGTATTGAATCACTGATTAATTCCAATTTTAAGTTTGGTTGATTGGTTGTTTTTGTTTTACGGCATATCACTCATTTTCAGGTCATTTAATGCTGAATCAAGTCATTTTGATAAACAAAAGCCTCGGGTTATTTACAGTATAATTGACCGTTATCATACAAAAAGCGGTTATTTCCTATAACTCCAACCTAAAAAAGTGGAACCACTCTGAATGAATTTTATAAATTATTTATTTATTTATTGATCTACTAGGAAAAAAGAAGACGGGTTAGGGTTTAGGGTTAGGGTTTAACGTTAGGTTTAGGGTTTAGGGTTAGTTTAATGGGAAAATAATGGGTAGATTAATTAACAGATAAAATTCATTCAGAGTGGTTCCCCTTTTTTAGGTTGGAGTTATAGGAAATAACCTATATATACATTCACTATCACCAGATCTTCCTTTTTGAGCAAAAATAATGAATGTTTGATTTATATTCGTGAAGGTAATTAAAAAATTAAACATTTTTGGCATTTGATATTTTAAATAGTAGACATTAATTTTTTTTTTCAGAGTGTCTGTGCACTTTTTTCTGACGCCCCACTAGCCCGGTTCTATCATTAAACTATTAAAAACTAATATTAAATAGAAATGATTAATTAAAACTACATAATTATTAGTATTAGATAAGAATATTTGAAACCATACAACTGTGTGCAAATTATTTATATTAGATAGGAATACTTGATATCATATAATTGTGTGCAAAAAAACTCTTAAGAAACAACTACACAAAATGAAAAAAATGAATGTACAATAAACGTGATTCTCTAATCTCAAGGCATTAAATAACCCTTGACGGGTTGGCATGCCATTAAACTCAATCAATCAATTAAGGGCAGAATATTGGTGGCTCTAAAACGTAACAAAAATGTGTTAAGTTATCAATCTCCTAGAGGAAGATTTTTTTGTTGTTTGTTTTTTTGTTTTTTTTTGTTTTTTTCTTTGCTATATGAAATCTTATTTCACACAAACGAAGTCTAAACACGATGAAAGGGAGATAACTGCCGTTTTTTTTTTTAATATTTAAAAAAAATATGTTCTATTATAAATATTTTGTATCAGTTAAGTTTTGGACCTGATTTTATGAAATGTTTTATTTCACCCTTTGTTGTTTATGACTATGTATCCTACAATTCCTTTAGATTTTTACCAGAGCCTTTTTGGCCGGGTTGTGGCTCTAATACAACTGGGTGTCAGACCTGCCCGATTTGGGTGACCCTACCAGGAACTTAAATTCCTAATTGCATGGCTCTGTCATTATTTTCAATTGGTCTTTTATAGATCCGTGGTGAATGTACCTGGCACATGAGTTATTCATTAAGTTTGAGAGGATTGTGTTTTTAATGATTCAATGGCTGGTTCATATATATACGTCTGTGTATGTATGTATGTATGTATGTATGTGTGTTTGTTACAAATATCCATAAAAGAATATCCATAAAATATTTCTATCTAGTGAACAATACCTTGGATAGCTTTCACAATATTCAGATTGCATAAAGAGTTATTAAATGTGTGCAAAAATAAAACATTTCTTATCGTCTTTTGCCATTTCAATGATTAAAAAATATTCAGTTGGAATTCTTTTCATTAAATTCAGGTGGCACTTCAAGCTGAAAGTATTTTGTCTTCCTGTTATCCGAGAGCCTCTAAAGATTTCTTCCGTGGATGTTTAGATAATTCTTATCTATTTGGAAATAGAGAAGAACAAGCCTTAATGAAGGCAACATATGGACGTGCCATCACTGCATATCCAGGTGAGTTGCATTGAACCATTTAGAAATTAATTACATTCTTTTTTTTTTTCTTTGCCCTTTTTTTGTTTTTTTTGTTTTATTTTTCATTATTAAAGAATCATTTTCTTTTTAACAGTAAATATTTTTGCATCTTGTAAGTCTCAATCTCTTTTCAGGCTCAGCCCAAAGAGCCATTCCCTCAAGTCTAAGGAATAAAAATGATCTCATAGTTAACAAGTTATTTGTCCTTGACTTTGTTTGGACTCCATGTCCTGTCTCAAACTTTTATGAATAACCATTTTAATTCACAAACTCTTATAATTCTGTTTTATTTTCATGCCTTAAAATCTTGATTTAAATAGATTCAGTGTTCATTATAATGTTACATGAAGTTAAAAAGAAATGCAGCAAGTTATTTTGGGCCCATGAAAATCAATCCTAAAAAAGACAAAAGCAAAATCCTTGTAATAAAATAACACAGGTGAATAGATATCTGGGTGAAAGGAAAAAAATAATCTTTGAAAATCTCAAATGTGTTTTAATCACAATTTTTCAAAGAATATAATTTTGTTTCAACTTAACAGCTTTATTGTAATTCTTTTCTTAGTTTATCATATAATAATATAAAAATAATAAAATATAATAATGATGAGGAAAATTCAATAATACCACATCGGAGATAAAAGATTTGAATCTTATCAAAGTTTTATGCTTGTTTGTGAGTGTCTGTATATCTGTGTTTGCATATGTGGGTCAGTGATCTGTTCTACTGACCCAGACATTGGCGGTTAACATCAAAGTTTTTTAGTGTAGAGGAAAGCACACTTGACCTAGGTCAAAGACATTTGTTTTGAAAAATACAACAAATAAAGAGAAAATATTGTGTTTTTCTTTTGTTTGTTTTATTGTTTTTTTTTTTTGTAGAATGGCCAGTTGTCAAGTATTAACAATGCAAACCTGCACAGGCACAGAGATTTGAATTATATTCTTAAAAAAATGTTGTTGGATGCTCAAATGCTTCATATTTTCTAAAATATGTTAAAAATATGGCCTTGTGTAACATGGATGACTTAGAGTCATCACTGATATATGTATATATGTATATATATATATATGAATGAGGTTTTTGATTGAATAATTACAAAATAATGTGTTTTACTTTAATCTTTTTCCCTGTAGGTTCTGGTGGTTATCAAGAAGCAATGGAATATTACCAAATGGCCTTACCGGTTCTAAAAGCACGTCGTTTAAACTACAGATGTCTCTTGCTCTACACAAGTATGGGTTTTAATTATTATATGCAAGGAAAATACAAGAAAGCGATTAAGTGAGTAGAACGTTTTCATAAATTACTTTTTTTTAGTAAATAATTACATTAAATAAATTTTATTAATTATTTTTACAAATTCATTTACACAGAAATTGGAAAATTAAACTAATGTGATGGTGTCATAAAATAATTCTTAATATATTGAGTTTGACCCGCACTAAGTGTTCCTCCTTTTTTTTGTGCCAGTTGAGAGATGACATGAATTGAATCCATGCTATCTGTCAACTGTAAGACCTTGTACGGTGTCATCATTATATTCTTTCTGTTTCTATTATGGCATTTACCCTGGGCTGGTTGAGCTGGCTCCATCGAATGAATTCATCACAGGTGAATTCATGGAAGGAGTAACAAGGGAATAGGAAATTCCCAAGCAGTCCCCAAACCTTACATGCATATCCCGGTCAGGGGAAGGAGATACCCTTGTTTGCTGCAGATTTTCCACAGACGCAGTGACGAGTACACCAAAAGCCATTGATACCTGATGATGAGAGGAACGCCCTTTGGATTTCCACTAGATCCCCTTTTGGCCGGGTTATGACACTAATACCACTGGGTGCCAGACCTGTCCGCCTTGAATGACCCTACTAGGAACTTAAGTTCCCAACAGTATGGCTCTGACACTACCAAGTTTACACGGCCCTGTTGCAATGAGGAGGAATTGGACTTTAGAAATAACGTGTTAGATGCCTGTTGGACAAAGAGCTTCCTCTGCCCTTTTACAGGTCTTGTTTTTCGTTTAGCAAGGTGTCTAGCCACCCTCCTCACCAGACAAAATCTGTGGGGTTACCAGTTTAGACATCGATGATCCAACTATGAAACAGGTAGTACTGGGTTACATATTACCAGTAGCACATTGAGTGACTTGACACATTATATATATATAATATAAATAAATATGTAATTAAAATATAAATATTTTACAAATAGAAAAGGACTTAGGTCACTAGAAATATTTAAACATAACTCTTTGACATGTGAATATAAACTTAAATGTTCCCCGTTATTTTATTCCTCTGGTTAAAAAAACTTATTAGTATTTCCCTCTCTTCGTTAATTCATTTTCAAAGATTCAACATTGGATTACTTACATCTTTTGCACCAATATTCTACTAAGTTGTTTTAAAAGTTGTCACTTGAATTACTTACACGAATCAGCATATATTTACTGAATTACCCACGTCTACATATGCTATTCCATTAAACAATGATTAATATGGTAATTTATGAGGAAGTGCGTCCTGGTCTCCTGCCTCAAAAATTGCTACCTGGTGACTATTAAAATAACGACCCAGCTCAGTCTATTCAAAACTATCCATCTTCATATCTATCTATCTATCTATCTATATATCTCAATTTGTTCATATTTATCTATATTACTTTAAATACTAAGATTTTTTTTTATTCATGTTTGTTTAATGTCTTGTTTTTAGTTTAAATAAACAAGAATTATGACAAAAAAAGATGCGACCCCCCCCCCACAAATACATTTACTTGTCGAAAATATCTATCTATCTCCATTTGTTCATATCTATCTATATTATTTTGTTTGTTTATCTATTCATCTATCTCAGTCTATTCCAAACTATATATCCATCTTCATATCTAAACAAGAATTACGACAAATTATGATAAATAAACAAGAATTACGACGAGCTGGGGTTGTTATTTTGATAGTCACCAGGTAGCAATTTTTGAGGCAGGAGACCGGGATGCACTTCCTCATAAATTACCATTAATATTTTTGTAATTTCTTGGCACTAGAGAGTTACCGTTGATTATTTCCTTTCTCTTTCAGAGCAACTCAACAAGGTTTAAATTTACAAGTAAAGGACAGACCGGAAGTTGAAGTACAGCGCGCCAGAGTCACATGCTCATCAATACTTGCATACAATTTAGGTTTTGATGGTAAGTTTCCTGAATTTAGATTGGCCTCGGACTTTTCATCTTATTATAATGGAAATTCGATATCTGTCTATAACTGAAACTACGCCACTGCTTATGTCACAATATCATCAGGAATTACGTAAGTTCATCAATGAGTATTCAATTTATAGTCAAAATCATTAATATATAGAATAAATCTTATTTATTAACAATGTCTCTATGAAAATCTGAGTTAGATTTACTTCAAAACAGCCCATGGTATTAGTGCATTTAAAATCCTGCAGTGTGTCTCATATATCACTAAGAAATAAAAGTTTACATAATATATGGTGTGGTTAATTTGCATACTGGTTTTAACAAAACCGGGTTTGATAAATAATCACTTGGTGTAATCTTTTTATATGAGTTCTTATTTAATTTAGTCTTTCTGATTTAATACATTTCATTACATTCAAACTTAAAGACTTACGCCTGGATAGCGCATATTCTTGCTAATTTATGAATTATATACATGTCTCACATAATGTAAATTGTATATATGTTTCGTCTATGGTAAATGAATATCCATTTCCTTGAATGTTTCTTATCATAATGTAAGTGGATAGTCCCTGTGGCTAATGTGCTACAATACAGTATTGTAGTAAGTGAGTTCGAACTCAAGTAGTGCTATTACATTCACTTTCAGACTAATACACTTAAAAAGAGTATGAACCTCCTCATCCTCCCTGCTATGGATTGAATTGTACCAATACTGTTCTTCTACAAAGATACCTTTAGCATTAAATACCCCACAAAGTTTGATATACCATTAAACAAACCAATCCAACCAGCCAAAATTTTGGGTCCTAAACAATGCTGTGGAGCCATTTGTTAATTTGCAGTTTTACACTTAAAACCCTGAAACTACTCACGTGGTGGGTAACTAACGATCCCCTCAAAACACCCCACCCAACAAAAAAAAGTGTTATAGATTCTCTGGGTTAATGCATCAAGTTTTGATGTTAGCTTTTTTGTTGTGTTTTTTTTCTTATGGCGCTTTTAATCCATATATTAATACTCATGTTCCTTAAAAGTACAACCATTATCATTTTGCAACATCTCCTGGTTAAAAATCAGACCGCCCAAAATGAAATGCAAAACATGTAAATCCTGATTATCTGGTATTGCTTATCTAACGAATTCTTATTTCTTATGAGTGTCGTCACCTCAGCTACATAATGGACCATTCCGTTTTCGAAGAAAACGACATGCTACACAGAAAAATGTTATAAGAAAGAAAGAGTCAGGGAAAATAGAGAGAAGGGCTGAGCGTGCGGAAGCGATAACGCTAATCTGTTTCAATCGAATTGAAAAGATGTAAAGACGGAAATAAAGAAACAAAAGTGTGTGTGTGTGTGTGTGTGTGTGTGAGAGAGAGAGAGAGAGAGAGAGAGTTAAATCATGCTTATTATACTTTTTACATATTGAACTATTTAGCAATAGCTCTTGATTAAACATATCAATTGTTGTAATAATTAAATTATCATACTGTTGTATATTCATAGGTCCTGCTAGTATTAATATATTGCGACTTCTTATTTTTGATTGTATGTAAAGAGAAAAACTGCACTTTTGTGTATGTTAGATAAACTAGCAAAAAATTCACGCTCCAGGCACAATTAATAATATGGGCTGTTTTGAGGCAAATCTAACTCAGCTAGACTTTAATAGAGATATCATTAATAAATAAAATTCTAATTAAGATTAAATAATGACTATTTCATAATTGTTGAGAAAATAACTTAAATAACTAAGGAAATTGTGACATCAGCAGAGACATGGTTTCAGTTACAGACAGACAGTTACATAATCTCCATTATAATAATATTTCATCTGCAATTCTCACAGTTTAGTCAACGTGATTAAATATTTCCAGTTGAATTGCACAAATTGGAGTGCGGCTATTTTTATCCTTCGACTTTTATAAAATTTTATCAATAGAGAAAAAGAAATGTTCAGTGTTAAGTGGGATCAGTGTTATCTCAAACTCACACATACTCCTATGAACCAATCATATTTCAGTGATCAGTAATGGGGGGGGGGGTGGACTTGTAGCTCCAAATCTGTATCCGGTTCTTTAGTCTATCTCAAGTAGCTCTTTCTTATGATAAAATCGAAATTTCATTGTGAAATGTTCTTGTGGGGGGGGGGGGTCCTCTGCGCAGTATCCAGTATCCGCACAGTGATGGTCAATGTAGGTCTTTGCTGGGCAACCCCCAGTGACGTGCCCATGTGCTGGTTTCCACAGGGGAACATCACTTATGTGTTCATCCCTGCTTCTCCAACAGTGCCCAGCATATCCTATTCGTCTTACTCAGATGGTCTGTGTGATAGGGGGCAAGTGGTCGTACAGCTGCTTTCTTGTAGAGTGCTGTCTCCACGATTTGTTTAATATCGCATGCAGTATCCTTGTGCAGTTACCATGTACCTTATTTTATAGGTGCTTCATTAGGAGCCATGTAGTGCAACCATACTGTAGCATTGATACAACTATGGCTTGGAAGAATTGTCACTTTAATTTATATCTCAGGAACATGTAGCAGTTCAAAGATTACTACACTCCTTATACTATATTCATGCAATGGTTACAAAAGGCTTGTAATTCTATTTTTGGTTATAATTCAATGCTATAGAGTTTGATAATAAATAATATGCATTGTGCTTGTATAATGTTTCACTAGAAATAATAAAATCCCATTATCTTTACTTTAGAAGAAATTTAACTATTTTTGATAAAAAAACAATTGTTAGAGGTATATCTATTAATGATCGATTCTCTCTCTCTCTCTCTCTCTCTCTCTCTCTGTGTCTCTCTCTTTCTCTCTCTCTCTCTCTCTCTCTGTGCCTCTCTCTCTGTGCCTCTCTCTCTCTCTCTCTCTCTCTCTCTCTCTGTGCCTCTCTCTCTCTCTCTATCTATCTTTCTCTCTCTCTATCTATCTTTCTCTCTCTCTCTCTCTCTCTCTCTCTCTATCTATATATATATATATATATATATATAGAGAGAGAGAGAGAGAGAGAGAATATGCCTTCACTAGCTCACTTGGTGAGTTAGTAGTGAAGCAAGTTTTTTTTATTATTAGTGGAGTGCTCAATATCAGTTATGGAGCTGTTATATATAATATGGGAATTTTCTGTGACTTTGTATTTCATGCAGTAGTACATCTATCAGACAGTGATTTTTTAAATCCAAGTAATATGGTCAATCTTCTGTAGTGGTGCGGTTGGAAGGGGGATTTTGTTTGTGTTCATAAACTTTTGTGTGTCTGTTTACTGGTGTGCTTACGTATATATAGTCACTCATGCATACATATATATGTACGTTTGCTTATATATATTGCCATGTATTTTTAATACATATACACACACACTTCCTGTCTTGATATTGTTTGCGACCAGGGAAGGGTGAGGGAAAGAGAGAATGAATAGGTCAACCAGCAAAGTCTTACATTGATCAGCTTTGTATGGATTCTGGATGCCATGCAGAAGACCTGCAAGGAGCGATGACTGATTGGGGTGGTTTGTGAGAGAGAGAGTTGTGGGAATGAATTCTGATATGACTTTATATGGAACTGTCTTTTACCCGATATGATTAGATTCTGTTTTTAAAAAGACTTTTCTTTTTTATTTATTGCCTCCAGCTGTTGAAACTGATAGCTCAGCTAATTTTCTGGTTTCTTTTTTGCACAACAAATTAGCATTTAGTAAAAGTGGCATAAGAATCTGTCAAAATAATTTGGATTAAATTAAATTATTAAAAGATATTTCATCAGTTATGTTATAGCTATATTAGGTTGCACAGTATTCCAATTATAATAGTCCATGACATGCAACACTCCACTTGGGCCTTATTTAAGCTAGATGGGTAGGCAGAGAAGCCAAATCTGATTAATCGACTGGTTACATCAAGCACTAACACCTATATAATTGTCCCAACTCTATTGCCCTTATGACAACCGCCCATAACTCTTTTTATCATATATGTGCTTAGAAGGCTGTGTATGACGTAAAACTCTATCTGATGAAGTTCCAATTCTTGAGTTCTGGGGAATGTGGAGTACCTTCAATCCCCATTACTTTCAGGTCCACTCTGACCTGGAGTGATAGTACCTATTAGGGCCTGTCTATGTGTTAAATAGAAAAAAAAATGTGTTTAAAAAATTGAGTTTAAAAGGAAAAATTGTGTACCCATCAAGAATGAATAAAACAAAATGTCTTCAGCATAAAATAACCTAACAAGGGTTGACATGCCGTAAAAATCCAACCAACCAACCAACCAACCAACCAACTAATCATAATACAATTGTTATCATAAAAAGAAAACATCAATTTTTAAAAGAGAGAGCAGGTCATGGGCAGGATATAACACATGGTCAAATTTTAAGCAGTGTACAGATAATGTGAATTTAGGGTTTTCCTTCTAGACCGGTTACCTACCAAGGCTAAGGAGCCAAATCTGCCCAACTATTTACCCATAGCTGGTGGGCAAATATATTTATGACAAAGGCATTCACATAAAGTGGGACACTATCTCATTTCTTCCCTTTTCTATGATGATAACCATTATGCCACAAGTGTGATGCAGGTTGGTTGGATTTTATGGTGTGTCAACCCTTGTTGGGTTATTTTATACCGAAGATGTTTTGTTTGATTTTTTTAAATCTCATTTTTTTCTATTACACCCATTGACAGGACCCTAACAAGTACTACTACTCCAGGTCAGATTGGCCTTGCGAGTAATGGTGATGAAGAGGTGTTCTACACTCCTCAGAGCTCCAAAATTCGAACTTCACCATTAGATGCAGTTTAACATCATGTCCAGGACAACAAAAGTGTGATAGCGGGTATGATGATATAAGAGCAGAAATATTATGAGAGATCTGTTTGAGAATATTAACATGGATGACATTTTATCCTTCTTGTGAAAAATAAAAAATATATAGAAAATTATGAATCAGATATAAAATACATCCACAAAAATACTTTAAAGGAAACTTGAATACCAACTTTTATCTCAAACTCTGACAGTTTTTTGGCAATAAATAACCCACAGGGTTATTATACCTTTAAAAAACCGACCCAAACCAAATGAGGTTAATGAAAATTATTTACACCAATTTGAAGATATTAAGAACTTGAAAGATAAACTTTTATCAAAATGACTTGTTTCGGCATTAAATGACCTGAAAAGGGTTGATATGCCGTAAAACAAACAAACCAAAACAACTAACACACATACAGATGCAAAAGCACAGATAGATAGGTAACTAAAACAAGGATAGATTTGTTAGGGGTAAAATGGGGAAATAAATCGCACAGTATGAAGAAAAATAGAAAAACCATGAAATGTTCCAAAAGATTAATTATTTCTTCTTGATGATAATGTTGATTTATACATTTTGGTTTATCTCTTACCATCTCCACACAAGATTTCACCACCTGTCCTGATGAAGGTTGCATTAACAGAAATGTTATAGCATTGACATTACCATCAAGAATAAATAATTCTTCTTTTGGAACACTTCGTCTTTATCTATTTTTCTTCATAGATTTGTATTTTTTCGCAGTAAAATGTCTTTATTTTTCTTTTTTTTTTCTTTTTTTCTTTCTAGACCAAATTGATAAAGCTGAATCTTTGTTGTTGGAAAATATAAAAAGTGTTGGCAATTCTGATCATCCCACAATGTCTGTCATGCTCAACACAATGGGATTGCTTGCTGAAAGAAGTAAGTCATTTTACAGTTCTGAAACTCTTTGGATTGTTTATTTAAAAATA
The DNA here is from genome assembly GCA_023376005.1 of Doryteuthis pealeii. Classification (NCBI taxonomy): domain Eukaryota; kingdom Metazoa; phylum Mollusca; class Cephalopoda; order Myopsida; family Loliginidae; genus Doryteuthis; species Doryteuthis pealeii. The sequence goes on from CM042154.1 coordinate 55,216,343, forward strand.
ATTGGTAAGAAAATTAAGATAAATCTTTTACTCTTCATGCCATTTAATAACAAATTGCAAACAGTTGTTGGGTCAGTAAAATACGTCTGCTTCTATATATGGAGTTAAGAGAGGGAGGGCCTATCTTTGATTGGATGTGGCAATCATGTGTAGTTTTGACACTCATCTTCAACAGACATCATTGGACAAGTTTCCTGCTAAAGTTGAAAGAATTTATCTCTGAGAATATGGACAATAGAAGATACCAGATATCCTTATTCCCTCTTCAGTAGATTGGTAGGTCTCTCAAAATTGATTCTATATATAGAAAGGATATTTATATTGTTAACCATTCTTTATTTTGCTTTAATAACATATTAATAATTAATAATAATAATATTAATATTAATAATAAATAATAATAATAAATTAATAATTGCTAATAACAGCTAAATTAACACAATCCAATCTTTTTAGCCAATACAGTTAGGGGCGATAATAACATAGAATAATAAACACATCTTAACACTTGTACCTGGTCATGATTAATGAAACGAGAACAGTCTATCCCCATGGATCGAATGAAAGGTTTGGTTCAAAGTTCCATGAAGACTCCCAATTACGACATGAAGATTCCTGAGTTCAAAGAGAAGGTTCTCAAGTCCAAGAAGATTCCTGAGTTCAACAAGAAGCACCTGAAAATGGCCGGAGGACACATCAGCTGAAACGTTGTGTAGATAACAATAAAGACAAGGACAATAGTCTGAATAATCCAAATAATCCAAATTACCAAGCATTCCAGAATGAATTTCATTTGAATTAAAGTCAAATAAAAGTACTGAACATGAATTCTAACTCGTAATGAATTAATAACAATGTTTTATTAATTGTAATAATTTCTTCAAAACAGACGGAGGTCAAACAGAGAAAGCACTCACTTGGTATCTCAGGTCATTGTCCAGGAGGAGGAAAGTTTCAAGCATCAACCGAGAGAAATTGGTGGTCAGTCTATGCAATGTGGCCAAATTGTTGTCCAGACATAAAGGAAGTCACGGTCAGTTGATTCGTAAAATATTTTTAATTTCTTTAATCTCATCTGCTATTCTCTTTACTCTTCTGATGACAACTTTTATACTCGGTAGACATCTTGTCTTTATTCTTCTCTTGTCTTTTCATTCTTCTCTCCATTCTCTACTCCAGCACTTTTTTCTTCTTCTTCTTTTATTTATATTCGACTTCTTTCCTTCATTTGCTATTGTTTCATCTTCTTCTGTTACTGGTTTCTCTTTCTCTTCTCTTCGTCTTTTTCGTTATATTTTGATTTTATGCTTTTTCCATTGTTTCTTCTTCCTTTAAGGAATTATAATGCTATACTGGCTACCCAGTGTCATTTGGTTAGAGGGAGGTCGAAATAAACTAGCGTATTGATTTGGGATTTATAAATGCTGGACATTTTTAAGTAGAATTTCACTGCTACTTCTATGTATATCTTGATTTTTAAATATATTCGAATATAAATCAACTTTTCATAATTTTGGCACAAAAAGCAAAAACCAGTGATATTTAATTTGTATATATATTTACTTTATCGTTAATTGTTTTATTTTTGTAGTTTCATTCGTCCATACATACACACCAACTGCCCTTTATATATGTATAGATGGCAACAAAACAAAAGAATTATGATGCAATTTCTACAAAACAACTGACAACTGAGTTTATAAAGATAAAAAGATTCATAGATTGTACAAAGATATTTCAAGTTTTCATAAAGTCTAAATTTTGCTAGGTCTCTCCTTCCTCAAAGCATGTGTTGCGAAGGAAATGATAGTTTGTTATAGATATCATCTCCTCAAACGATATAAATATAGAAGAATAATTCACAACAAAAGTAATAACAAGTAGTCTTTATTGCCTGAGAAAACTTAATAGAAGTAATACAAAAACAGGATTGATACAAGGAATATGTTTTACATAGTATATAAGAAGGAATATTCTATAAGCAAGTAGCCTCTGGGTAGTAAAGTTATGAGGCTACTTGAAATAGAATAAAGATATTACTCACTAGTTTGGAAAGTCTCTCATGAACAATATACTTGGAATACTTTTTCAAAATGTTAAATTTCATACTGTCGGATTAATTTCTTGGAATACTTTTTCAAAATGTTAAATTTCATACTGTCGGATTAATTTCTTGGAATACTTTTTCAAAATGTTAAATTTCATACTGTCGGATTAATTTCCATCTATTTTTCATATTTGTCAAATGAAAAAACATTATATCTGGAATTTTACACCTTGAAGACTTTCATCTATAACTCTACGGACTTTTCAACACCACAAGTAAATTTTGGAACTCTAACATCTTTCTTCAAATTACACTGTGGACTTGTATATTTTTAACAGCTGAAATATATACTATACTATTTTGATACCCACTTTACATTTTTTATAAAATTTTTTACAACAAACTCTTTTGAGTTTTACTATAAACTATAATGCTTCTGATTTTTAAAAATTAAAAATAAAATTTATTCTATTTTTAAAACAGAACATGCATTTTTCAAAATTTTAGTGGTTGAATTCAGCGTTCGTTTTTTTGTAAACAGTCTTTTTAACGGATATCTTTCTTCCCGTCTATGTCGCTCATTGATGAAGACCAACTTATCGATTTGGTCAAAACAGATCTGTCAGCATTTACATAACAAACATCATATGTTTTTTTCAAAATGTTAAATTTCATACTGTCGGATTAATTTCCATCTATTTTTCATACTTGGAATACCTAGGGGTCAAAACCCCCATGTCCTGTAAACGTACCTAGTTCGAATTAATTCTGCGAAGATGGAGAGTCAAAAGTCTCTTGTGTTCTATGTACATGGAATGCCTATGGGGGCCTAAGCCCCACCCCTGCCCTATGGATAGGAGACAAAATTGGTGTGCATTACCACCACCACCACCACCACCACCACCTAGCAATATTAAAACTCTCAAATATATTAATCATTAAATGTTCATTGATGTTCTTGCATGTTTTTCTTTTTTCTAGATGCTGCTCTTCGATTATTAATGGAAGCAAAAGAAATCAGGGAAGAATATGGATGGCTTCATCTTAATTCAGCACTTATTCAACGCTATATTTCTGACGTCTATAAAAGAGTGTGAGTATATTCCACCCTACAATCAACGCAAAGAAATAGGCAATACTTACGGCACTCAAAATTACTTTTTCCTTTTAGTTTTTTCCTGTGATACCTTGACTTACAAATTTAATTTGTTCCACTCGTAACTCAGTTTCCACATATATCAAATCAATTTTTCCCATTGAAATAAACTGAAATGCCGTTCCAGCACAAATAGAAACCCTAATTTGTTTTTGTTATTTTTTTAATAAGAAAATAAGCACTGTATTTTATTAAAAAAAAACATAATTTAACAGAATGTAATGAATTCTGTGCTGTAATATGTTTTAATGTTTATTTTTTTATAAATAATATTTTCTTTGGTGTAATAAATTGGTGACTTATTGTTTTCTATATATTCTTTATTACCAAAACCCCAGCCAAAAAGGTTTCTTGAACTGCGCAGATGAGAGGCTGGCATCTTGAGAGTGATAATCCTTAATGTCAGCTCCCGCTGACTGTTGGCCGGCAACTGTTAAGTAAACCTAATTTCCTTGTGTACACCTTCTACTATTGGTGGGTTTCAAGGCGGGGGGGGTTAAGTAAAGGTCACCATCTACGAATCATAATGGCCAACAGTAACTTTCCATTCACCCCTCCGATTTTGAATCTTCTAAACTTCAATTCAAATTCTAACTACACTTCATACATAATTCAGAGGCTACCCATGAATTATATAACAGGTGTGGATTGGGTAAGTCAGCAAAAACAATCTCCCTCGTCTATCATTAGCAAGCAGGAGATAGACTCCCTCGCAGTCCGGCTGATTCCAAGAATAGGCCACTCTGCCAATTTTTATTTTACTTCTACATTTATCAAACCCTTCCTGCTAAGCATTGTCAGTTCTTGAAATTCCTGAAATATTCCATTAATTTTTCAGTTATTCTTCATATAAGAAAGGTGCCATGATGTATGAACCAAAATTATTCTGCGTTGCTCTCTGTTTCTTGTAAATTAAAGTAGTAATTGTAATTCTAAAATGTGTATTGCTACTTTTGTATTAATGCCTTTTAACAGTGTCTGTAGTTAATATTCTTTCTACTGTCTTATTCCCAATCATATTAATATGTTGTCAATAGGCTCTTAGAGGTGGTTGGTTGTTTTGTTTTACGGAATATCAACCCTTTATGGATCGTTTAATGCCGAATCAAGTGGTTTTTGATTAAAAAAAGACTAGGATTGCTTACAGTACCTGCTGTTGCTTAAGTGGTCACTCAATTAAGTATTGAACAGGCTCATCGCTGCTTAACTTCGGTGATCTAGCTGGTACAGTGCTTTCAGTATGACTTGACCGGAATGGTACAAAACTGTAATTGCAGTTATGTCTCAATTCCCAAAATGAGAATTGGTTTTATACTAAAAATAAAAACGACTAACTTCTCACGGGTACACCATCTATAGACTAATACATGTCTTCCTTAATTGTACCATCATTATAATCTTGCAATACCCTCTGGTTAAAAATGAGACCGTCCAAATCGTCCAAGATGAAAAAAAATGTAAATCTTGATTTTCTGGTGTTGCTTATCTGCAGAATTCTTATTTCTTATGAGTGTCATCACCTCAGCTAAATAATGGACCATTCCATTTTTATCATAAAGAAAGAAAGGGAAGAAAAAGGACATGCTACACAGAAAAATATAATAAGAAAGAAAAGAAGAGATAAGGGAAAAGAGAAAGAGGGTTAGTGCGCATAAGCGATAATGCTAATCTGTTTTAATCGAACATGATGAAAAGATTGAAAAGAATGAAAGAAAAAAAGAGTGAGGGAGAGAGTTAAATCAAGATTATTACACTTTTTACATATTGAACTATTTAGCAGTAGCTCTTAAGTAAACATACCAAACAATGTAATCATTAAATCATACTGTGTTATATTTACAGGTCCTGCTAGTCCTATTTAATAAAAGTTCTATGTGCATAATTACAAATCTTGTAAAATTAGTATGATACTAAATGAATTTGCTTGTTGTATTTTGCAGAGGTAATCTTGAAGAATCCATTCCTTACATGAAAGATGCCCTCGATATCTACACAAAGATCAACCCCGATTATTATGCCCGAACTGAACCGATTGCTGATTTGGCTCACTCATTTCTTATGCTCAGACAACCCCAACCTGCTCTTGTTTATTTCCAACAAATTTATGATATGAAACAAACATTAATTGAGAATCACCCAACTGATTGTTATTTATCTGGAGCATTGGAACATATTGTCAGATTAAATATTGAATTTTTACAGGTAAAGTCTTGCAAAGTTTTTCTTTCTCATTATTTGTTTATTTTCTTTCACTACAATAACGCATCTACATTCTGTGTTTTTCTGTAGTTTTGAGATGGGGCTTGGTAATTTGTATTATTTAGATTATTCGGACTATTGTCCTCATCATTATATATACACAATGTTTCAGTCGATGTGCCCTCCAGCCTTCATTTATTTCTTGTTAGTCTCGGGAACCTTCTCTTAGAACTCAGGAACTTTCTAAATGACAGTCATCTCTGGGCTGCAGGTTCAATCCTGGCCAAGGGTGATAGTAACATAGAATAATTAACACAGCTTAACATTTGTGCCCAGTCAAGAGAACAGTCTACCCCTGTGGATTGAATAAAGGGTTCGGTTTGAAGTTCTGTGAAGGCTTCCAGTTACGAGATGAAGGCTCCCAAGTTGGACAAGAAGGTTCCAGAGTTCGACAAGAAACACCTGAAGAAGTCTAAAACTTTTATAAGAACAAAAAAAAAAAATTTTTTTTATTTTTTTAATGTATGATTTTATTGATGTAACTCTCAGATTTTGAAATAGTTCAGCCCGATATAATGTTTGTCTTTGGACTTTATTGTTTTTAGATAGCGAATGATGTTGCAGGCCAATTAAATTCAACTTTTTTCAACTTCTTTGCAGGTTCAAAAATTTTATACGGAAGAACTTCTTGCCGAATTACGCCGACTGTCTAAAATCCCCGACATTCGACGTTCAGTGAAAGCAAAATACCTGCGACATGTGGGTAGTTATTCTTATTCACTTTTGTTAATGGAAAACAAAATTGGAAGAGCTGAGGAACACGCAGGAGTCCTTTTGGAATCACTACCTGGTACCTGTTACTACTGTGCCAAATTCATGAAGCTCGCCAAATGCACCCAGACTGAATACATTTATAAAATCAATGGTTTCTGAGGCAGACAATACTGTGAGTAGATTAGGGTAACAATATCTGTGTATGAAGAGACATCTGTAGAAGGACGTAAAGATGCTGAAAACAGTCAGGCAAGTCTATGGCATTGCTTGCTACAAGAAAAGCCTAATGAGAAACTAGGTCACATTAACATAAGGAGTGTTGGGTTTATGAGAAAAGACCAACATTTATTGTAACATGCTGATGAACTGCTACAGTTGAAACAATGCTATGATATAAGTGCCTATAAGTGGTTCAATGCAGCAGGCTGACACAGAGACACGGACAGTTTTATAATACAGCATTGGGTAGACTGTGAATTCAGGGGTGTAAATTTTTACCATGTTCTACTGGACAGATGTTAGTGGAATATGAAAGGAATACCAATGTATACTTTTTAATTTCTGAACTGGGATTAATACTTTTAATAAAAATCAAACTTTAAGGAAAACATAGCTTAATACGTTGATTCATTAATAAGTTTTTAAAAAAATAGAGGGCAGCATTAATTGATTGATGCATAGATTTAAAGTTGTTGTGTAGTGATTCAGTCATACACTTTTTTTTTTTACCTCAGAACTGCAAAAGTGGACTGTTTTTTTTTAATTTTTTATTGTTACTCTGATATAGAAATATTGTTAAATACTTGGCAAAATTACCAGTAAATAGTAATTTTCAGTTTATTTCAATATAGGACTTGATAAGTTTATAATCTCAATTCCCTTAACATAACAACACTAAGGTCAAAAGTGTGTGTAAGTGAATCACCATGCAACAACTTTAAATCCATATAACATCAATTAATGCTGTCCTTTATTTTTAAAAAACAAACTTATAAATTAATTTTTATTTTTAAGTATTAAGTTATATTTTCCTAGAATTTCATTTTTATCAAAAATATTAATCCCAATTCAGAAATTAAAAATATATACATTGGACTTTATGTAGACTATTTATGTCCCTGAATTCACAGTCTACCCAGTATTGTTACTTATCAGCCGAAATAGGTAAAAAAAAAATTAAAAAAAAAAAAATATTAAATAACTTTGCAGTGTGAGAGTGGGTATTCTATAAAGTATAATTACAGAGAGATTATTTGAATAATCCGACCGTCATGATGGTGTTAATATAGAAATATATATTACAGATATATATTCAGGATATTGCTCAGAAATAAGCATGTATTTATTTTGAGAAAAAAATAATTTTCCCCAAAGGCATACCAGGATTTTATTATTTCTACTGAATGTTACACAATCAAAAAAGATATTGTAGACCATTATTTATTAGTTTATGAACTAGTCACGTTGAAAGTAACGGTTCCCACTTGATCATTGTACTAATACCCTTGGAGAAATGTATGCATCCAACTACTATCACACCAGTTATGGGTAAATAGTAGGGTAGACTGAGTTCTTTAACCTTGGCTACATAACCAGTCTACAAGAATTCAAACCTCTTAAACCCTGCTTAAGAAATTGACCTTGTGTCACATCCTGCTTGTGCTGAGGGGTTGGTATATATATATATATATATATATATATATATATATATATACATATATAAGCATGTTAATATAACAATGAGTTACATTTCTCTAGGAAAGCAAATGAGCACTTCTGTTCAGTGTTCTGTGTCATTTAAAAGATCACAAATGGTCTTTTTTATTTTTGCAACTTCAAAAAAAAAAAAAAAAAAATGGAAAAAAAAAAAAAAAGATTCCAAATGTGCCTACAGCAAGTATTTTATTTATATAATAACTATTCTTGATTTTCAGTTGAGAAAACTTATTTTGTTATTTGGACATTGGTCCATTTAGTTGTGACAATAAAACAACTGAGACTGTTAATGTTCACTAGAGTAAAAAAAAAAAAAAAAAAAATGTGACAATAGTCATTGGTTTGATAGCAAATAGATCAGTACAACAGAAATTAGTTTGTACCATTTAAAATCAGAAATTCTCTTTTTTTTTTCTTTCTACTTTCGGTTAAGTATTATTCTATCAGAATAGAGAATAATACAAAATTGGATAATCTGAACATTAGCAACATAAATGAGAGTAACCTCCCTTGTTTATTTCACTTTGAAAGCCATATGTTTTGGTTGGCCATTTTCATTTCACCATAAATATACACTGAAAATACAAATTTGTTTGAATCAATACAACTGCATGTCTTAACAAGAAAATATCATAAAATGTGTTCTTAATAACAATTAAATTCATTTCAAATAATGCGCAAGCACAATTAAGAACACATTTTATGATATTTTCGTGTTAAAACATGCAGTTGTATTGATTCAAACAAATTCGTATTTTCAGTGTAGATTTATGGTGATATGAAAATGGCTGACCAAAACATAATGGCTTCCTCAAAGTGAAGCTAACGTTCAGATTACCCAAAGTTGGTTTGTATATGCATCCAACTATTCTCCCTTGAGAATTATTGGCCACTTGAATAATCTTAATTCTTCATTTCCAATGATGCATTGCAAAATGAAATTCCATTCATATCATATTCTTTTTTTTTCTTTCTTTCTCCCATCTGATTATAAAAAAATACTTTTTTATCTATTTATTTATTTTTCTTCTTCTAAGAAAATAGAAGTGATAATTTCTTTCGCCTCATTATTATTTAAAAAAATCACAAATTTATATATTATATATTATAATATATATATATATATATATATATATATATATATACTAGAAAAAACATGACCTGTTGGGTCACCCATTGAGCCCAGGTTAAATTATTGGAAAAATCCCATGATAAAATAATTTCATTAATCTAAAGTTTTTCAAAACTGTCCAAATAAGTTATTTAAACCGGAGTAAACATCTTCATTTGAGCAAAGGAAAAAAAAACAAGAGAAGGGTCACTTAGTTACTTAATTTCTAATTACAGGTAATTAGGATTTTAATCATGGATATCCATGACAATCTCTCACTAATATAATTTATTGCTCTCAGGAAGTCCTCTGCACAGCATCCAGTATCTGCGAAGAGTTGGTCAACGTACGTCTTTGCTCAACGGTCCACACTGGCGTGCCTGTATGCTGGTTTCCATAGAAAAATATCACTTACGAGTTTGTCCTAAATCCTCCCACAGTGTCCAGCATGCCTTGTTCATTTTACTCAGATGGTTTGAGCGATAAGTGGCAAGTGGCTATACAGTTACTTTCACAACTTGTTAAAAATTACATACTGGATTCCTGAGCAGTTCCCATCAAGCTTATTCTCTAGGCGCTATCATAGGTGGGGGGAGTCAACGTTTGCAACATTTGAATAAAATTCCACAATTTTTAAATATCTAGAAAAACTCAGAAACAATCTCAACATGAAATATTTTAAATTAAATATTTGTCTAATCTATAAAAAAAAAGTAAGTTTAATAATCATGTTAAATAAAACATTTTTCCAAATTTATTTACAGCAGACTATAAAAAAATATTACTGGAAAAATGTGTTGGCTTCATCTATGATTTTTCTTTAAAATGATTGTGCTACAGTTTTTTAGGATAATTAACTTAAACAGAAAAAAAACGCCTTTTGGGACAAATTTGATTGTTTAAAAGTGTATTAAAAATATTAGATATGTAATTTTAATTTGCTTTTTTTTGCTTTTTTTTTTACTGGTGCCCATTATATTACTACTTTTTGACTAAAACAAAAATCTGACCTTAAATACTGGATTTAAATAATTTTAATTCGTTTTCAAATTGAAAATAAGCCAACATTTTGGAGCATATCGCGTAAATGCGTTCTGGCTTCCTGGCCTAAAAAACGCTAAGCAGTGCCTGCTTAAAACCCGACCCGTGCTACTTATGAACTCCCTAGCTGTTTGAAGGTGTTTTTCCCAAAAAATTAATGCAATATGAAAGCAATATTTTGCGCCCCAAGTCTTTTTATGACAAGTAAATGTAAATATTTTACCCTCCCCCTCTTTAAAATATTTTAGTTATCGGTTTGAAGGCGTTTTTTATCGACAAATGTTTTCTAAGTGGCTTCAAGGCATTAATAAATAAGCAATCTCCAGGTTGTTTTTTTTTATTGACAAGCAAATGTATACCCCCCCACTTAAAATATCTTTTTATTTTTTCGGTATTTTCATTTTATTTTAATTCAAATCAACTGTCACGAATTTTATCAAGTTTCGCAAATAAGTTTATTTGAAATAATTCCCTGAGTTAGATTATTAACAAAAAGCAAGTTTACTAATCATTTTAAATCAGACATGTTTTTGAAAATTTTGTGTAATATATATTACAAACTATTGTTCTCATTTATTTACAGTATACTATTGTAGAATATTCGGCCTCTCGGTTCCTGGTTTGATACTGGCCCTCGCCAAAGCGTATGAGTAGCTCAGAGATCTGTGTCGTAAAGTGATGAGCTGATGGTAGGTGTAGCACTCCACCTCCGACGCTAAGAAAACAATCACCTTGGTCTAGTGCTAGTGAAAAGGGGATACACTCACTCGCTGTATAGCTGATACCAACTTTAGAAGACCCTGACGACTTTACTTTTTAAAAAATGACTGGAAGCAAATAAATTTGACAAAAAAACTTTTTAGGGGTTTGGGCTTGGTGATTGAAATATCTTAGCTGGTACAGCTATGATTTTTCTAAAAGAAAAAAAAACACCAGCGTGCTTAAATTAGGAATTAATATGGATATAATAGTCGCTGCAGAAACACTGAAAAGGAAAGGTATATAAAAAAAAGTAAATTTAAAAAAAGTAAGTTATCATAAGGTATTACGTTTCTTCCTTCAATATGGCGTAAACTAATCATGTGATGTATTTTGATTGTACCATAAAATAAAATATTTTTAAAAAATTCAAAAGGGCCTGACATTTTTTTATTAGAATATAAAAAAAAATCTAAATCTTCAGGATGTTTTAAATGTTTGTTTAATGTCTTTTAGTTAAAATAAAAAAGCATATCTAAATATTTTAATTTTTTTTTGTTGGAAATGAATATATTAAAATAAAATGAAAAACTGGAAAAAAATACTTTAGCAGATTGAAGGCATTTTTATTGACAAATTATTTTTTAGTGGTTTTATGGCATTAAAAGTAAGCCATATTTGTATCGACAAGTAAATGTAAATATTTTTGTAAATATGTTATCCCCTCTCAAATTTAAAATATTTTTTAGTGGTTTGAAAGCATTTTTATCAACTAATAACTTTTAGTGGTTTGAAGGTGATAAAAGTTAACCACCCCCAAGTTGTTTTTACCAACAAGTAAATGCAAATATTGTTTTTTTCTTTTTATTCAAAACAACCATTAAAAAAGTTAAGTAAATATGACAGTTTGTAAACAAAAATATATTAAACAAAATCAAGTAGAAAAAAGAAAAGAAAAAAACGTTGGCTCGCTCAATAGAGCTAAACACAAAATTTAACTACATTCTAGTTATGAGTTAAAAACTTACCGCAAAATAAATTTCTCTACACTACGAGCTACAAAAACTTTCACCAAAAAAAAAAAAAAAAAAAAAAATAGCGAAAAAAAAAAAAACTTAGATCGAACAAGAAAGATTTCGCTACCCAGTAGTACCGCATTACAATCTGCACCCCCACCCCCTCTTCCCCGATGTCACAGCAAAATATCCTTTTTTTTATATCTACTGGAGAGGAGGCTTTCTTGGACGTTCCACTAATTGTCTACGGTATTTACGCCTGTACCCAATCACCCCTAATTAATTTTAACATAGTCAAATGTCTCTAACACAATAACTCTCTGTTTTCACTCTCACTTATAGAGAGGGTGAGAGTAACATGCAGAATGACGGTGAGCAACGGGTTGATTTTTTACTTAATTGCTAATTATGACAAATTAAAACCAATTAAGATGGAATTCTTTTCAAACATTTAGTAGTCCTGAAACCAAGCAATATTTTAGTATTAATTTTGTATCATTAAACTGAATAGAAAAAAATCCTTAGGGAAATAAAAAATTTTTATCTCAGCTTTAGTATAATAATAGATAATGATTATGATACATACAATTGGATCTAGGTACCACACACAAATTTTCTGAGGAATTTGTGCAGTAATAAGAAAATTATTAACATTTTAATGGAGTGTCTTATACTTATTTCTACCACTGTAAAATCATGATATATAATTGTATATAAATATATATGTAAATTGGTCCCTATTTTAAAAAATCATTTTTCCAAGTGTTTTCTGCTGAAATTTATAGTTTTTATACAAATAATTTCCCAGCATCGAATTATCAACACAATTTTGTGGACTTTCTGATTTGTTAATTGGATATTAATGTTATATTTTTTTTTCAAAGAATTCCTTTTTCATTTTTGATTGGATTAAATGAGTCATATTCAGGGTGTCCATAAAATCCTGTTGCAGATTTAAAATGTATCAACAAAGATGGTGGTCATGTTGAAATGCTAGAATCAAAAACTATATAAAAAATAAAACTTCATCAGTTGAACTTTCATTTGGATTTGACTAAATTAGTCTATCATTTGTACAACGAGTTATTGCATTTTAAATTTTGTAACTGCTGCGGAAACTTTAGAAACACCCTGTATATTCATTCAAAATCTGTACGCAAGTACATATGTGAACTTTTAAAATAACCGTGAGTATACATGTATTTATTTAAATGTGCGTGATAAAGCACAGGGATTTTTCAGGATTGTATTTTGTTATGTATATTGATTAGGTAATGATGACGACAATGATGATGATGATGATGATGATTATCTTATGATAATCTGATTGCTTCATGATTGGTCAAGATTAGTTTGAATATTCCCTGTAAATATGAATGTATTATTCAATGCAATCAATCAGACTCTTTTCACAAAAACGGGTTAAATAAATGAATAGAGATAAAAAAAAAAAAAGGAATTGTTGCAAAGCCCAATGCCGAATTTTAAAACTTGAATTTAAAATTTAAAATTTAAAAAAAAATTTTAAATTAAAAAAATTTTTTAAAAATTTAAACAAAAATTTTTAATTAAAAATTTTTTTTAAAATTTAAATTAAAAAATTGAAAATTGAAAAAAAAATGTTAATTTTAAAATTTCCATCCGTCCATACATTTGTTTTGTTTTTATATGATGAAATAACAGATTAGGAAAAAATCTGACTATGTGAGTAAAAGTTGAGGGGAATAGTGAATAACAAAACACAGACAATTACATACAATTAATATTTCCCCTTTGTTGATTTCAGAAGTTTCATCGGATTTTATTTTTTTTTTAAAATGTTTTTACACAAATTTTGATGAAGCTTCTGAAATCAACTGAGGCGAAATATTAATTGTATGTAATTGTTTTTTTATTTACTGTTTTCCTCAACTTTTACTTATATAAGTATGCGTGTGTATGTGTGTGCTGGAGAGAGAAAGAGAGAAATACAGAAGATAGAAAAAAGAAGGAAAGAAAATTATAAACCTACACAGACGTATGTGTGTACAGGCAGCAGATTTTCTTGTAGGTATATTTTATTAAAGATGACTGACAAAGAATAAGAGTTTTGTTGGCCTTTTCATGTTTGCAAGTGAAATGTTGCAACTGAGGATGAAAGCTGTTTAATCATTGTCTGAAATCTCTGATGTTGTTACATGAGTAGATGTACTTTCAACCTTCATTGGTGATTGTCAAGGATGTGAGGGATGACCACTACACCATAAATTATGTTTTCTTTGATCACAGAAAACATCTTATAATTTATGGCATGGCTGTACCCACATCATTATCCAAAGTGCACACACATTATATATATATGTGTGTGTGGTGTGTTGTATGTTAGGGAAAAGTTTTTGGTTGTTTTAGAAGCATGAAAAAAAAAAAGAAGATCAGAAATAAAATGACGAATATTGTGTACTTAATCTTATCTATTTACCAATATTTGAAGGTCATCTCTCTTTCTCAAAGGTTTATGATAGACTGATTGTTCTTTCTTTTGTCTGTACTGTTGGAATCACGTGGTGTTCTGTCCAGCCTGGTAGTTAATTGGCTGGCTTTCCTTGTTGTTTTTTGCCTGTTTATATATATATAATATATATATATATATATAGTATTTTTCGATTCTGATTGTTAAGACATTAATAACTTTTTAGACACTTGGTTTGGACTGGTTTTCAAACTATTCAGGCTAACTAAACCACTTTCAGATCACTCTTTCTACTCTTTATTTGAACATCAATTGTTGACTGTCTACTTAGAGTTCTTCAAAATCTTTTTAAACAAACAAGAAGAAAAAAATAAATCCATCAACAGAAATAGGAACTGTTCATCTACAGAGAGAATCGAAAAAGGCAGGTAACAAAAACAGTATTCATTTTTTTTTTCATTTTGTTCAGAAAGTTTTTATATTCAAACAAATTTGGTTAAACATAATAGATTCATTATTGATTTTCAAGTTTTTTTTCTTCATTTTTTTTTTTCAAGTTTTCTAACAATCTTTAACGATCAAGACTGTTTATTATTTGAATAAACTATTGTTTCAAATAAACAATCTTGATAATGATTCAGAAAAGAACCGAAAGTACTTGGTTTACCAATAACTCTTTTGAACAACTGATTAACGCCTTTCAAGATGATAACATCAAAAGAATTGTTAGGAAACTTGAGAAAGAAAAAAGAAAAACTTGAAACAATATGGATTCTATTATTTTTAACCAAATTCATTTCAATGTAAAGATGCTGCCCAAATATATTTCAAAGTTCTTAAATGTAGATTTTATATAATAACAAATTCCTTTTTTTTTCTTTCTTTTTTTAAGATAAGTAACATAATCCTGTTCCCCCACTAAAATTCAGTCTTTAGTGATATTTTGTGTGTCTCTTTAAAACTTTTTAAAATTTTATGAGAATTTCCATTTTTATTTACAAAACAATTTTTGTCCCATGAAACATATCCTCAAATGTTATTTCTTTCTTTGTTGTTTCTTTTTGTTTAAAAAAAAGTTGTAAAATTTTTTTCATTCATTAAAATTTTTTGTTGATCTCAGTGACAGAAATTCTTTGTAGTTAATTTTACAGGTGAGCATGTGTATTTTGTGACCCAGTTCCAAATGGTGCAGAAAATATAGGGTAGAGAATTGGATTACTTTAATCTTCTAAATGGAAATGACTTGCTTTTCTGAGAACAAAAAGAAAATGACATTCAAAATGTTGGATTACCTGCTGGAACAAACAGGTGGGAAAAACTAGTCATTCAAGAAAACTTCATTATATATCATTTTGGCTATCAACTCGCACACAAGCAAGACCATTCCTGTTTTCTTTCTTTTTTGTTTTGTTTTCATTTTCAAGCATGAAGATGATTCTTCAGTCCACTGAGACTTCTGAAAAATCTGTTACATAGTAGACATACATGGGGACTGGTAGTATTTGGCACTGTATCCTTATGTCTTTTTAGATGACTCACCAGAGATGTGGAGACACACTCTTCCACATAAACTACATGTGAGAATTTCTTTATTTTTGATGATGGACTCTAATTAAACTCTTTTTAACAATCTATTTCATTAGTTTGTGTTTAATCCAGTTGAACTCAAATTCTTTCACAGAATAGCGAATGGTGGGTTCTCCAGCCAGGTCTTTTAGAAGATACTTTCTTCCAGTCCATCAACATTTTCGACATGATTCAACATTCTCTAGAAACAATTTAACATTTATTGATACTTTTATAATAGACATTTTTGCAATTAAGTAATAAAACAGAAATTCAAATATTTTAATACAGAAAGAAAAAAAAAGCCCTGTTGTCTGGGGCTTTAAATATATTGACTGTACATCTGCAAAGAGGTAAGACCCCCTCCCCAATGGGGCCACTTTTTGGCCGTGGGTGGTGACCTAATGCTTAAGGATGGAACCCTGGTGGCTGAGCAGTCCATGACATGCAACACTCCACTTTGGCCCTTACTTGGGCTAGATGGGTGGTCAGAGAAACCCACTCTGATCAATCGGTTGATTATGTCAAGCCCTAGCACCTATATGATAGTTCCAACCCTACTGCTCTTATGTACAAGAATGCTGTGTGCCAAGTTAAATGACTGCTACATAGTCTAGAAAAGATGGCAAGAGGCATTGGCCTCTATATGAACTCAGATGAAACATAGTTCATGTGTTTTTAGCAAGATAGAGACATCTCTTGCACTGGATGGTAAGACTCTGAAATTAGTAGATCAGTTTACATACCTAGGTAGTAATGTCTTATCTACAGAAAGTGATGTCAATATACACATAGGAAAGGCATGGACTGCTATAGATAGATTATTTATCATATGGAAATCTGATTTCAGTGATAAGAGGAAGCAAAAATTCTTCCAAGCTGTAGCCATATCAGTGCTACTGTACAGCTGCACCACTTGGACTCTAAAGAAAAACTTAACGGGAGCTACACAAGGATGCTGTGTGCTGTCTTGAACAAATCTTGGAAGCAGCACCCCACAATAAAGCCACTTCCCTCCAAAGCCAAAAGCCAATGCAGGTGTACACATGTGTAGGTGCTCTCCTAAGAGCACCTACACATGTGTACACCTGCATTGATTGGCTTTGCGCAGATACTGGTTGTTATGCAAATGTGACCCTAAACGGTTTTACCACTCCTGGTCAGAGTGGACCTGGGAGTAATGGTGATAAAGGGATATTCCACATTCATCAGAGCCACAGAATTGGAACTTGACCACTAGATGCAATTTAACATCATATCCAAGACACTAAGACCCTCTACCACTGCCTTCTAGCACATATGATGAAAATGGTTGGGGGTTTGCCATAAGAGCAAAGGAGTTGGGATAATCATATAGGTGCTAGGACTTGACGTGACCAACCAATTAATTGGAGGTGCCACTCAAACCACTTGTCTGGTAAAGACCAAAATGGATTGTTGCATATCATGGACTGCTTAGCCACCAGGATTCCATCCTTAGGCATCATGAGTCGCCACCCACGGCCAAAAGGTGGACCCATTGGGGGGGGGGAGTCTTACCATTCTGCAGAGGTGCAATTGGTGTATTCTAAAGCCTCAGTTGACTGGAGACAAACTGGTTAACAAGGTACAAAACAAAAATAACGTTAAAAAAAACAAAAAAAAACTATTGTATAAAGGTGAAACAAGTAATAAAAAGCAAAAATAAAGTTTATAAAAAAATTTATTTAAAAATATTTTTTTTTCATTATCTGAAAGTAAAAATAACTTAATTTTTTATTTTTAGTTGAAACCAATTCCCCAAATGTCTTACAATTAACATTCACTAAGCTTTGCTTAGTTTGGCAGCCAGGCCTTAAGTTGCTTACAATACCTGCTGTTACTTAGTGGTCACCCATCTAAGTACTGAACAAGCTTGCCACTGCTTAACTTCAGGGTGACTTAACCATAAACTATGTCTTACAATTATATTGATGGATTTTAGATCCAATCTTATCAAATCCAGGGTAATGAAACTATTTTGTCTTTTACTGGATATTTTTCAAAATCAAAGATATTGTTGTAAAAAAAAAAAAAAAAGAAAGAAATCAAAAATGACCTGCAAACTGTTTTTTCTGATTGCTAAGGTCTTGCTTCTTTTTGGTGCAAGTTGAAAATAAAAATACCAAATGTAAGCAGACTGGAAAATAAACATACCATGTTTCCCTGAAAAATAAGACCTAGGATGATTTTAATATAAGACCTCCTTTTAAGAATAAGCCCTAGTTCAGATTGGACAAAAGAAATAAGCATTCTTCACAATCACACTACACAACACAATCACTCAATATCCCCTGAAAATAAGTCCTATTGTTATATTTCAGAGTGAAAATTAATATAAGCCTGTTTTATTTTCGAGGAAACGCAGCATTTTAGAAAAAAAAATCTACAAAAAGAAAAGTTGATGAGAGCAAGTCATCAACTTTCCTTATATTAGTTCTGCATTTGAAATAGGTTACAAGAGGCTGATGATGCTATAGAATCAATCAAATGAGAAGCTAATGAAATGTTCGTTAATGAGATGAATCACTCACCCATCAATAAAGAAAATGAAGAGGAAAACAGCACAAATGGTTGCAACTTGATAGCAGTGAAATAACAATCTTTTTTTTCTTCTTTTCAATGGCAGAGACTATGCTTACATCACTAATTGATGGTCTAGATAAGCCAGATTTTTAAAATAGTGTCATTTTAATATTCCAAGAACAGCCAGGAACATAGAAGATACCACAAAGCTGGATTCCCCAGGGGTGCATCCCCCTAGGCAATACCTGTCCCCTCGTCTAAAAGGGGCAGGGCTGGGTTTATTGCCCAGTGTCTGAGGCACCTCAAAAAAGGAATGCTGATGAGATTTATGCAATTTCTACGCATGAGCTTCGGTTTGTGCATGGTTCCCCACTTCTAATGATCCATGAGTTCGACTGACATGGTGGGCAAACCATTTACTTCTTGTCGTCAGACACCATCCTCAAAATATTCAAACTTAACAGACAAAATTGCTAAAGAATATGAGAAATGCTTTGGAGACAATCATTCAACACATCTTGCATCCTCTGCAGAGTTTCTGGGTATGACCCCAAATTGCAGTCAGTGGTGAGGCTCCAGTTCTGAAGATTTGGGACGTATAGAGTAACCCCTTCATTGCCATTAAAAAATTGCAATGGAACATTGAAAATATATTTAGGATTGAAATGAATCAAATTTCTGCATTAAATAACCCATTAGGAGTTAATATGCTGTTAAATAAATAAAACCAAACTCAACAGTCCAAAGACCTTTTTTAAGGAAGCAATGAAATATTCAACCCCCACCCCCCATGTTATAAAATAAAATAGAATTTTTCAAGTCTTATACAAATTAGACAATGTTACTAGGAATGATAAGAAGTTGGTTTGATGGTCGGAAAAAAGGAATCTTATCAAAATCAGCCGTAGAAGACAAACTTTGGGTTTGTTTCTGTCGGGTGAAAAACCAAAGACTAAAAACCTACTTCAAAGAATGTCTCTCTAATGGCATCCTTTTAATTTTCATTGGTTTCACTGAATTTCTAGTCAACGGTTAATGTTTGTTCTTTTTGGCTTCAGATGAATAAATGAATTGGTTGAACAATGCAAATTGGAATTAACAGATGAAATACAAATGTAATGATGTATAAAATGTATACAAAACATACAAATGGAGTAGGTATCTACCCAACCTATTTGTCATGGGTAGGTGGTTTTCTGGACATTCTATTTTATTCATTTTTGAAGGGTATTCAAATTTAAAAAAAAACTCATTTTTACTATTTAACCCATGAATGGGACCCTAACAGGTACTACCACTCTGGGTTAGAGTGGACCTGGGAGTAATGGTGATGAAGAGGTACACCACACAATCAAGGACTCCAAAATTGGAACTTCACCATTAGATGCAGTTTAATGGGTAGGATGTGACACAAGGTTGCAAGCATGGGGCATCTACCAAGAATCACACTCACTATTCATTAATAATAGATCTGCAAGACTAGCTTGTAAACCATTACATCCTGATGGAATGCCTTTATAAATGTTTTTGTAAGCACACACACACACACACATATTATATATATATATATATATATATATATATATACCAACCCCTCCATACAATTAGAATTTGAGATGAGGTTAATTTCTTAAGTGGAATTTAAAAGGTTTGAATTTAGAGTTTTCCTTCTTCTGGTTACCTAGCCAAGGTTAAAGAGTCCAGTCTGCACTACTATTTACCCATAGATGGAAGGAGAATAGTTGGATGCATATCTTTCCCAAGTGTATATCTCAGGTTTTATCAGATAAGAATTATGATCAGCTTAAAACACAATAGATCCTTGTTGCATGATTAAACCAAAAAAGTTTCTTGAGATCTCACAAATCAACAGAAAATTTATCAACTTCATACCATCATTGTTTTCCCAAGAAATAAAAAGGATATTTCAATTTTTACTGTATTTGACTATTGACTAGATCAGCTTTGAACAGCTTAACCCATTTGCCACGGATAATATTTGACAAGGTCACAAGTATGGAGCATCCTGTAAGAATTGAACTTGTTTTTCAGTAGTAGTGGATCTGTGAGACTAGCTTGCTAACCACTACACTATGATGGGATTCCCAGTTGCCTGTGTAAGAGAGCAAGAGATATCAATCATCCTGTTTAATTACAAATCCTTAACAACTCATTCACCAAACATCCTGACCTCATAGTCTACCACCCAATTTGGCAGCTTTAACCCTTGGATAAAAATGCCAAGACTGCTTAACAAAAAGGTTCATGTCTTGTTACCATAGAGTGAATGGCATCACAACTGTACATCTACACTTGGACTGCTTTAACCCTTGGAAAAAATGCCAAGACTGCTTAACAAAAGGTTCATGTCTTGTTACCATAGAGTGAATGGCATCACAACTGTACACTTGACTGCTTTAACCCTTGGATAAAAATGCCAAGACAAAAGGTTCATGTCTTGTTACCATAGAGTGAATGGCATCACAACTGTACATCTACACTTGGACTGCTTTAACCCTTGGATAAAAATGCCAAGACTGCTTAACAAAAAGGTTCATGTCTTGTTACCATAGAGTGAATGGCATCACAACTGTACATCTACACTTGGACTGCTTTAACCCTTGGATAAAAATGCCAAGACTGCTTAACAAAAAGGTTCATGTCTTGTTACCATAGAGTGAATGGCATCACAACTGTACATCTACACTTGGACTGCTTTAACCCTTGGATAAAAATGCCAAGACTGCTTAACAAAAAGGTTCATGTCTTGTTACCATAGAGTGAATGGCATCACAACTGTACATCTACACTTGGACTGCTTTAACCCTTGGATAAAAATGCCAAGACTGCTTAACAAAAAGGTTCATGTCTTGTTACCATAGAGTGAATGGACTGTGGATAAAAATGCCAAGACTGCTTAACAAAAACATGTCTTGTTACCTGGCATCACAACTGTACATCTACACTTGGACTGCTTTAACCCTTGGATAAAAATGCCAAGACTGCTTAACAAAAAGGTTCATGTCTTGTTACCATAGAGTGAATGGCATCACAACTGTACATCTACACTTGGACTGCCCAACCAAACTTATAACTTCTTGTTATTCTTTGGGAATTGCATAAGAATTCTGTGTGGGATCTTTAATAAATCATGGAAACAACACCCTACAAGGAAGCAGCTTGCTTGTTATCACACAAACCATCTGAGTAGGATGAAGAAGACATGCTGGAGGAACTAACAAACAATGTTCTGTGGAAACCAGCACATGGACACGCCAGTGTGGGCTGTCCAGCAAAGACCTACATTGAACAGCTCTGTACGGATACTGGATGCTGTGCAGAGGACTTCCAGAGGGCAATGGATGATAGGGATGGTTGGTGAGAGATTGTCATGGATATCTGTGCTACTAGCGCGATGATGATGATGATGATGATGATTGTTATTCTTCAATATATTCAAACAATTTGAACAAATGGAAATGATTACTGGATATGAACTAAGCAAATTAAAAAAAATAAATGTATTATTCTAATTTGGTCAAACCAAATTATTCAAAATCCAAAAAAAAACTCAAACTGAATAAACACATTCAGTTTGAGTTATTTTTTTGGAAAAACAGGAATTATTCTTTCTATATAGATAGTATATATAACAATTTTTTTTTTTTTTTTTTTTTAAATAAAATCATCCAGTACATGAATTTGAAGTACTTCCTTAAACTAATGAAAAAAAAAAAGTTGGAGTGGTCTATTGTCGGTATCAGTCAGACAGCAAAAGAGTCTATCCCCTTTTCACTAGCACTAGACCAGAGAAATTGTTTTTGCTGAGGTGGAGCGCTACACCTACCGTCTGCTCCCCACTTTACCACACAGATTACACAATCTGTGCTAATTGTGCACTAATTTGGTGGAGACTGGTATCGAACAAGGAACCTTTTAATTCCTAAGCAGGTGCTCTATATGTCACCTTAAAAAACCCTGAACTATTAATATTTGTTGAATATTCAATACTAAAAGAGAAGATATATCTTAGATTCATATCATACATTCAATATGCAATTAAATTCTTTAATACACTAGTTCATATGACTTAAAAAAAAACTTGAAAAAAGCCAAAAAGATGATAATGTCACTTCAACCAAAAAAAATAAAGAAAAAAGCTGACCTAAAATTGGTCTGTATATTTATAATAAAATTATAAAGTTTCACAGTTCAGTGTATATAAGTCCAAATTGTTGAATCGTAAAGAGGAACTATTTGCTGAGAGTAAAAGGCTAAGTGAATAAATTGACATTATTTATACCACAGGATAAAATGTCAATTCTATCATTCATTAGATGCATTTAAAAAATGCACAATTCACACTTTTGTAATTAGTAGGAACCAAATTCTGAATAATTACCTTCATTCAAAATTGGACTCACAAAAAATATTTAGATTTTTTTTCTTTTTCATTAATTAAAAGAAAAAGTTCAAACTCTTCCTTTTGAGATTCATTTTTTTCTGGTCTAACAATCTTCAGAGTTCCGACTTTGTTGCAGACGATAGAAATGTTGCCATTTAGAAGACCCAAGTTGCTGACAGGTCACAATGCAGATAAATAAATTACACACACACGCACTTGCTGGTTATTTAGTTCTGCAAAATGACGTCATTCTCAGTAAACGGGTCCTTCATCCATGTCATCATCATCTTCATCACCATAATCTTCTCCATTGTCAAAATAATTCAAGTTGTAGTCATTGTCCTGCAAAAAGAAAAAAAAAATTATATAATAAATAAGATTTTTGTTTTGTTATATTATCAACACAGAAAAAAAGACATCAACGTAGCCTCACAACACACAAAAAAGATATCAACACAGCCTCAACACACAAAAAAGACATCAACACAGCCTCACAACACACAAAAAAAAAGACATCAACACAGCCTCTCAACACACAAAAAAAAACATCAACACAGCAAAAAAAAGACATCAACACAGCCTCTCAACACACAAAAAAGACATCAACACAGCCTCACAACACACAAAAAAAGACATCAACACAGCCTCACAACACACAAAAAAAACATCAACACAGCCTCACAACACACAAAAAAAGACATCAACACAGCCTCACAACACACAAAAAAAGGACATCAACACAGCCTCACAACACACAAAAAAGACATCAACACAGCCTCACAACACACAAAAAAAGACATCAACACAGCCTCACAACACACAAAAAAAGACATCAACACAGCCTCACAACACACAAAAAAAGACATCAACACAGCCTCACAACACACAAAAAAAAACACAACACACCTCACAACACAAAAAAAAGAAATCAACATAGCCTCACAACACACAAAAAAAAGACATCAACATAGCCTCACAACACACAAAAAAAAAACATCAACACAGCCTCACAACACAAAAAAAGACATCAACACAACACACACACAAAAAAGACATCAACACACCTCACAACACAAAAAAAGACATCAACACAGCCTCACAACACACAAAAAAGACATCAACACAGCCTCACAACACACAAAAAAGACATCACACAGCCTCACAACACACAAAAAAAGACATCAACACAGCCTCACAACACAAAAAAAAAAACATCAACACAACTCACAACACAAAAAAGACATCAACACAGCCTCACAATACACAAAAAAAGACATCAACACAGCCTCACAACACACAAAAAAAGACATTATCACAGCCTCACAACACAAAAAAAAACATCAACACAGCCTCCTAAAAATGAAAGAATGAGTGAAAAATCCCTATTAGATTTAACAACTATACCATGTATTTTTTTTTATTGCTATTCATTTGAGTTGTTAATCAAGGAAAACAATGAGAAATAATCAGAAGGAAATAATTCATTTCTACTATTCATCCATGTGAAAGATTGAGGATTTGAGGAAATTGGGATAAAAAGAAACTAAAAGTTAAAGATAATAGAAAATAGTCATCAATAATAATAACAATTTTAGCAGCTGTACAAGCTGCAAAAATTGGCTTATCCAATTATCTATTGTGTTGTAGAGTAAGAAATTTAACCCAGATTTAATGTTTAATCCGTCCTTCCATCTATTAAAAATATCTATCATACAATCAGCATCAATTCAAAGAAAGAGTAAATATTAAAGATATGTATTTTGATTAATTATGAAGGAAAATGCAAAGATTAAATTAAAAAAAATTCTAAATAGAATGTTTCAATAAAGTCAAACTGAAATCCCCTCTCACTCACCTCTTCATCTTCCTCTTCAAAAACTTCTTCTTCCTCTTCTTCAACTTCTTTTTCTTCTTCCTCATTTTCTTCAGTCTGATTATCTTTCTTTTCAAGTGTCTGGAAAATAAAGAAGAAAAAAAAAAGATCAGTGAAATAAAAAGTTCACATTTGATTATTTCCCTTGAAATACACACATATAGACACACACTCAAAAAATAAAACAAAATGCATTTTATTTTTGGTCTTAAAATGATTTGAAATCATGATACATTGGTGAAATATCAAAAAAAAAAAAAAAAAAGCTTGTTTCTCATACTTAAACTTTTCTATGAGTTTTGAAATGAAACCGCAATAATATGGTCAATACGTTTCTTTTGACTATCATAATTTACAGCTTCAAATTGAATTGGTTATGGTTTCTTTGTTTAATGGCATATCAGAATTTGTGGGTTATCTAATGCCAAAACCATCCTTATAGGTACTATTTAACCCATAGGTGGATGGATGAGGGGATTATTAACCTTCCCCAAGGTTATTAATCTTAAAGCGAAAATAATAGCGTGACTAGAATTCTAACTCACTACGATATCATAGTCCAGTATGTTCACCACTACACCATGGGAAGTTGCACCCTCTGAATTAATTTCAGTGACTACAATTGTTTATTTAAACCAGAATTAATCAGATTGATCAAACAATTTCCATTTTAACTCATAGGAGAAGAGAATCAGGTCATAATTTGACTCTAATACAAAACTTTTGGGTTAGTTTATTTGTTTAATGGTGTTGTACAATTGATGTTAATTATGAACAGTTAGTGTAGAGAATTTATTTAAATTCAAACTAACAGTTACAGGGATTTTGATTGATAGTTCTTAACACTTTTGTAACCTCCTCCTGTTTACCAGGCAAGCATGGGAGATTTTAGTTTCTAGCTAGCAGCTGAAGTTAGCTAGATTCTCAGGCGCAATTGAGTGATCGTTATTGATGGTTTTATTTTGGAAAGATTAAAAGATTTTAACTATGAGCATTTCATAATTATCTTTGTTATATCAACAAAAAATCTGAATGATTAAAAAATAAAATTCAGTTCAAAGTGTTCTTTTTTTAAATCCAAACAGTTGATATTTTGTTAAAAATATAAAAACAATTAATGCTGACAAAATAATTGTAAACTTTTTTTATAACAAAAAAATGAAATCATTTTTTAAAGAATTGTAGACTTATATTTCTACATGGGGTTATTTCCTATAAGTCTAACATGATCAAAGGGGAACCACTCTTGACTGATAAATTATTTATTTATTTTCCCATTAACCCTGTCTTCTTTTTTCCTAGTACATCAATAAATAAATAAATAATTATCAGTCAATCAGAGTGGTTCCCCTTTGATCATGTTAGATGTATAGGAAATAACCAGACATGGTTTCAGGTAATAATCTTATTATAATGGAGATTGTGTGTTTTTCTGTCTGTAACCGAAACTAGATTACTACTCAAGTCACAATTCCCTTAGTTATTTACGTCACATTCTCCATGATTCTATTTCTATTTAAACCTCAATTAATAATAAGACTGTTTGACATTATTAATACTGTTGGCTTTGCCTAAGTATTAATAACATGCAATTGTATTTATATATACAACAAAATGCCAGTTTTCAGTGTAAACGTAAAGCTAATTTGCATATTGATATTAAAAAAACTGATTTTAATAAAAATGTGCTTGGTATTATTGATTTCTAATTGTTTGGTTTTATCTTAATGAATATGAGTAAATCTCTTCAATAAATCCTAAAAGAAATTCATTAACAAAAAGAAATAAGTGTAATTTTATTCTTTACTTCCTATTTTAACTAAATAGTTAAATTAGGAAAATTTAGCATTGAAAAACGGAAGTGATGAAAGAGTAAGTTTTTATACCCGCTCCGTTTCAAATCTTTTTATCTGAATTCTTAATTAGTTTCATTAGCCTTTCTGTAAACTTAAATACTTGCACCCGGAGGGTGCATATATTTGCTAGTAATAATAATAATAATAATAATAATACAAACACTTGGGCCTGAAACTAAGGAAACTATGGAATATGAAGGTAAAGGTTGTACCAATTGTAAATGGGGCCCTTGGAATAGTCCTCAAGGGTCTGGAAAAGAGTCGGGATGGAATCAGAGGAAGAATCGAGACCATTCAAACTACAGCATTGTTAAGATCGGCAAGAATACTCAGGAGCATCTGCTGTCATTTAGCCACCAGCAAACCACTGGCTAAGGCAGGTGTGAAAAACTCTAATGGGGTGAAATAAATAATATTAATACTTACTTCTAATGTCTTGATTACTTCAGCCGCTTCAGCTTTGCTTGGAAGATTTGGCCGTGGAGTGAATCTGACTTTCTTTAACTTTTTCCGATGCCATTTCAATTCATTTGGTAAACTATCCCAATCTGACAAAAAATAAGAAAGAAAGGAAAAAATTATCATTTGGAAATTTGATAACCAGGTCATGAGAAAGTCAGAATTAACAGAAACTGCTCTATAATAGCTAATCAATGATTGCAGAAAGAGAATGAAATATATTTAGGAAAATAAATAAACTTTAGTATATATATATATATATATAATTAATTATATACATTATTAAATATTTATTATTTATTAATTATCTTACATTGAGATCTCTTAGGGATTTGAAATAATCCTTGTATAAATCTATAGGTTTGCATCTGCATGGGCATGCTTTGTAGATATACGGAGGATATAGATGATCCCAAATAGAATCATCCCCAACTTACCAGTCGACTGGTTATTTTTGCCTATATATATATATATATATATATGTATTGATAATATAGTTTGCTATATCTACAAGTAAAGAGTGCTCAGTATAATTGACATAGCATATATATCTAAGTTAGGATAGTGAAGACAAAGTCATTGGTGCTTGGTAACTGTCGGTTTCTCGCCTATGTGATTTTCAAACTTGAAAAATGCATAGGTAACTGACAGTTACCAAGCACCGTTAATTTCGCTACCTTAACTTATATATACATAAGGGTTGCATTAGCTTAGTCGGTAGAGTATCTGCTTCAGAATCACAAAGTTCCAGATTCAAACCTAGTGATTCCCAAGCAGATACTGACTGAGATAATCTCGACCCACAGATTTTGGGTTTATTCGCAGAATAAGAATAAGAATGCAAAATAAAACAATGGTTTACATAATGGTTTACATAATAATGGTTTACATAATATATGGTGTGGTTAATTTGCATACTGGTTTAACAAAACCAGATTTAATTGATAATTACTTGGTGTTATTGATCTCTAATATTATTGTTTTATTCTTCAACGGATTAAAATCAATCCTATGAATGATTTTATATAGAAAATGAATTAAAATAAGTGTAATCTTTGTATATGCATTCTTATTTAATTTTGTTAGTCTTTCAAATTTAATATATTTCATTACATTAAAACTTAAATATTTACACCCCAATGTATCAAAATTATTAATACATAGAATAAAGAACAACCCTGTATTATATATACTTAGAAATTAAGCATGAAACATTAAATGGTCCACATTGTTAAACAAGTTTTAATAAATACATTCCCGGCATTATATATTTATATATAGATTGTTTTATTTTAATATATATTTAAAGTTATCTAACGTATAGAGTTTTAAGAGAAAATTATTTACAAACAAGAAATAGTTACATAATCTTCTACATTGAATTTTATATTATATGGTGAAAAAAAACAACATTTTGTCTGATTATCATTTGTCGTAAAATTTTGTTTTACAACAGATGATAATTAAAACAGACGGTTTTGACGCCCCCAAAAGAAAAACCTTAAATATTTGAATTAATTTGAATTTAACTGTTAGAAACTTGTTTTTATTAGAAAGAAAAGATATTTGAATCTTAACATCAAAACTATTTTTTTTATATCTATGAAAAAAAAAAAAAAAAAAAAAAGATTTCAAAGATCTGTTTACATTTTTTTTACAAAAGAACATGGCAAAATTTAATTTTTACACTGCTCAGAGGGCAGTTTTTTTGCTAGTTTGAATAATTATTGGATCCAAGTTTCAAAAAATCATAAAAAGAGAGAAGAAGAAGAAACCAACCTGGTTGCCAAGAATTGTTATTGTCCAAAGATGATTGGTATTTGTCCGAGTAACGATGAATATCTTTTTTCTTTTCTGTTACCTTTATGTAAAATGGAGATTCATGGATTGTGCCACGAAATTCTTGTTTAAGAGCCAACATATATTCATATTCCTCTCCTTGAAGCAAAGGTACAGCTTTCAGTTCAAGTGGCTTTAAAAGAAATTCAAAAATACATTTATTAAGTTCACCTGGTGCAACTGTTTCTAATTACATATATAATCTTCTTAGTTTAAGGAAAATACTTTGTTAAGAAAAGAGGGTTATTTCCTATAAGTCTAACATAAACGAAGGGGAACTACTCGACTGATAAAATTATTTATTTATCTACAAGGAAAAAAGAAGACAGGGTTAGAGTTAGGGTTTAGGGTTAGTTTAATGGGAAAATAAATAATTTATCAGTCAAGAGTGGTTCCCCTTTGTTTATGTTAGATTTATAGGAAATAACCGAAAAGAGTTAAGCTCGGTTTAAACGATTATCTAATTTACGCCTAACACCATCAAAGAAAAACATAGCGTAAATAAGGGCAGGAATCCGAGACAACAAAATGTGATTTGCCCAAATTTATTTTAACAAGAAATAACACAAATTTTTTGATGCACATAAGTTGATAGTAAAGTTTGAATAATAAAATGTTCAATTGCGAAAAGAGAAGAATAATTCTTTTGAAAGTATTGTGTTGATGATGGGTGCAGAATGTTTAGCATCAATTGGACAGAGATAGAGTAGGTATTTACCCAACCCCTTCACCACAGGTAGGATGTAACACAATGTCATAAGTATGGGGGTATTCAGCAAGGATCAAACTTGCTATTTATTCGTAATGGATCTGCAAGACTAACTTGCTAACCAATACACCACAATAGTATGCCCAAACAGATATAGAGTAAAGTAACATTTATAGTTTCTGAATATTAATTGTTTTGAAAAGCCTTTTTAGGCTATCAGATTAACTCAAGCACGATTTTGTCATGCACACAAACAGAAATTGCAGAGCAGGGATATTTTGGTAGATAGCATAATATATTAGCATTATTCATATTGAGGCTGATTAAATAAAAAATATTACTTGGGAATCTATATATTAATAGTTGTGTTCCTTAATTGTACGACTTATCTTGTAACACCCTCTAATTAAAAATGACACTGTATATCCACAGGTCCTGCTAGTAAACAATATTATCTGATGTGAGAGAGAGACAACAGGCACAAAATATATAAACCAATTGTTGAAAGATCATTTGAACCAGCTTGGTTGCTTGCATTTTACATCCTGTCAACCCTTGGGTTATTTTATGCCAAAGACATTTTGTTTTATTCGTTCTTGATGGGTATTCAAATCTTTATAAAACTCAATTTTTTAAAATTCATTTTTTTCCTATTTAACCTATAGATGGGATAAGTCCTACCACTTCGGGTCAAGGTGGACCTGGAAGTAATGATGATGAAGGGGTACTCCACACTCCCCAGAATTGAAACTTCACAACTAGATGCAGTTTAACGTCATAGACCCTCACCCAGCACTTTCAAGCATATATATATGATAAAAAACAGGTTGTAGTAAACAGAAACAATTGTAAGTATTCTAGAGTTTTGGGGTCCTTGTACAGAATATCCTGATGGAGAAATGTCTGTAGCAATATATAACACATACAAACAAAGAAGAGAGGCAAAAGAAATGTAATACATACATTTACCATCCAGATAAAAATAAGTTTCAGTCATTTTTAATCTAAACAGTTCAGTTACATTTTAGTCACCAAAATTATAGGTAATTACTAATCACTCCTCTTGTTGTTGTTTTTGTCTTAATTTGTTAATATGCCACCCACCCCCTCAAAAAAGGGCGGACCTGACCATCTGGAACCCCCATCTAAAATTAAAAAAAAATTTTTTTTTTCTTTCCTTCAATGGATTATTATCGATTGCACTATAATCTATCAGACTGTAAAAAAAAAAAAAAAAATTCTAAAAAGTTCTTTATTTTTCCCCGTATAAGTTTATCGTACATCGATCCCCCATATCGGAACCGCTAAAAAAAAAATTTTTTTTTTTTAAATTTTTTTTTCAATGAGTTTATCGAAACTAAAAATAACCAACACTTTTTTCTTTTAAACTAAAATGATCAACTGAAACGGAAAAAAAAAAATCAAACTCTGCCCAATCCCATAGATAACTCGTTTATTTGTTCTTGTTTTTTTTATTGTTTTGTTTTGATTTTAATTATTTTTTTTTAAATATATAAAACGTTAATCAGTACACATATTTAAAAAAAAATCCAAATGCAAAGTTCTTGGATCAGAGAAAAAAAAAACAACGTGGAAACTGGAAAGAGAAACCTCAGAAGTCACATGGGTCACAAATAAGTTGATTTTCAACACACGTTTTTAATTGTACTTATATTTTTTCTCAAAGAACAAAAATAATACATTAATATCGATATTATTAAATTTGTTCAAAAAGTGTACATGATCCTAAGAGTCGAAGAAAACCCATTCATTACTTTGTTATGATAAGCATATTATTCAATATGTGATCATATCGCAACATCACCTCACGCTTATACAAACAAAACGTAACTAAAGTTTGTTAAATATTTGTAAATTAAACTTACTGGAAAGAGTGGGGGTGGCTGATTAATGGCCTGTGGCAGTGCATCTCCTCGTCCAAATCCCAAAGCATCAATATTAAAAGACAATCCTCGACCTCCTCTTCCTCGGCCAGCCATACTCGATGGCGATAAACCACATGTGTAGAGGCTTTTTCTTGTTTTCTAACACTAGAGATCAATTACATTCAAGGGGCATTACTCTGTATGTGTTTACTAACGTACTGCGAGTTGCATATTATAAGACGCGTATATTCTGAATTGTAAAAAAGATAAAAATAAAAAATTAACTGAAAGGACAAATTAAATTATTAATATCTGATCAGACAAATTTCTTGTAAAAAAACCAAAAAAACAAAAACAAAATACAACTGTCGCTATGTAAAATAAAAGATAACGTTTTAATCGAAATGTTACAAGCGATAGGAAAAAAAGAAAAGTATGGAAGACACTAATTTCTGCCTTGGTAACATTGACCCGGCTTCTCATGTTCGTTTCGGTACTCTTCGCGGAGAACCGTCCCGGCCTCCTGCCTAAAAAAACAAACAAACAAAAAAAAAACAAAAAACGCTAGCCGGTGGCTGCTGAAAAAACAACAACACCAGCTACGATTGAAGTCCGTAGCCGAAGCGGTGTCACTTACCCACCCCCAAAACCAACCAATTTAGGGCGTTTTTCCCGAAAACCCAACCCACCCCAACCCTAATCCTAACCCTAAACCCTAAACCTAAGCCCCCTCCAGTTAAAATTAACAGTTTTATTACAAAATTTGTGGGTTCTGTTTTTTCTGGGTCACTGTATATAGGATGACCCAAAAAAAACAGAACCCACAAATTTGTGTAATAAAACTGTTAATTTTAACTAGGGGTGGGGTAGACAGAATGGTAAAAATGTTGGTATTTGTAATCAAAGGTAATTGCTTTGCTTAATCTTTATTCAATACTGGCAAGGCTATCTGGCATTGCCTGGGATTTAAAAAGTAAAAAATAATCTCTTATCAATATTCATATGTAGTTTAATTAAAATTACTGGTTATTTCCTATAAATCTAAACTAAAAAAGGGGAACCACTCTTGACTGATAATTATTTATTTATTTATTGATCTACTAGGAAAAAAGAAGACGGGTTTAGGGTTTACGGTTAGGGTTAGTTTAATGGGAAAATAAATAAATAATCTATCAGTCAAGAGTGGTTCCCCTTTGTTTAGGTTAGACTTATAGGAAATAACCAAATTATTTTTCTATATATTTGTTTAATTATCTTTTATTCTTTATATATTCTTGTTTTTAAATTAATTTTTATTATTGGTTTGTTTGTTTTGTTTTATTGTATATCAACCTTGGTGGGTCATTTAATGCTGACGAAAATAAAATAAATTCATTCTTAATGGATACTCAATTTTTTTATAAACACATTTTTCTATTTAACTTATAGATGGAATCCTAACAGGTACTACCAATCGGGTCAGAGTGGATTAGGGAGCAATGGTGATGAAGAAGTGCCCCACATTCCCCAAACCTCCAGAACTGAAACCTCAGAAAGAGTTTAATGTCATTCCCAGGACATGAAGATCCTCAGCCACCACTTCTAGCACCATATGATAAAAAGGGTTGGGGCTTGCTATAATGGCAATAGGGTTGGGACTAACATCTCGGAGTTGGCATGGCTAGCTGATTAATCGGTGGCCTCTCCGACTGCCCATCTAGTCTAAATAAGGACCAAAGTGAAGTGTTGCATTTCATGGACTGCTCAGCCACCAGGGTGGCCCCATTGGGGGGTTCTTATCCCTCTGCAGAGGTGCAGTCGGTGTATTCTAAAGCCCCAGTCGACAGGGCTGTATTTTTATGATTCTTCTTGTTTGGATTTTTTGAAATATTCTAATTCTAATTAACTTTTATTATGGAAAATGAGGGTAAACATATTTGTTAACCCTCTCTGGGGCATAAATAGGATGAGATTTTATTGAACTTTAGTCTTTACTGGTCTCCACCAATTTTCCTTTATAAAAGATGTGTGTTCAGTCATTATACATACAGACATACATACAAAATCTTTCTTTTATATATGCTAGCAAGAATATGTGCCCTTCAGGTGTAAGTATTTAAATTTTAATGTAATGAATTATATTAAATTAGAAAGACTAACGAAATTAGATTAGAACGCATATAAAAAGATTACACTTATCTCAATTATATTTTAATTGGTTAGTATAAAATAATGCATAGGATTGATTTTATTATGTTTGAGAATTAAAAAATGATATTAGAGATCAATAACACCAAGTAATTATTTAATCCCGTTTTGTTAAAACCTGTATGCAAATTAACCACATCATTATATTACGTAAACCTTTATTTCTAAATGATTTATTTCTTAGACATGTTGTAAGATTTTAAATGCACTAATAACATGAACTGTTTGAGGCAAATCTAACTCAGATTTCATAGAGACATCGTTAATAAATAAAATCGATTCTATGTATCAATATTAATGATTTTGACTATAGATTAATACTCATTGATAAACTTACTCAATTCCTGAAAGTAGTGTGACAAACAATGACGTAGTTTCGGTTACAGACAGACTTCAAAACTTCATTATAAGATAAGATAGCTGATCCAAGGGAGACAACTGATGATTGATCTCATCAATTATTTCCCATTGAGTTTGTGTCGTAAGTCGTACAAAATCTTTTGCAAAATTGTCTGGAATGTCTCACTGAGACAATTTTGCAAATGATTGTCTCAGTTGTTCTTGATCTGGGCTTTCCAATGCTACAGGGTGTGTTGTCCAGAAGTATATCGTCCTAAATCTTTTCTTTCAACTTTTGGATGTTTCGACTTTGAAATCTAATCAAAAGAAAAACAAAAGAAAATTAATATCTACATCCAGATAAAATAAATTGCCGTCATTTGCTTAATTCTAATTTTTTTCATTTTTTACTGAAGAATTAAAAAAAGAGTAAGTTTCAATTATTTCGGTTATTTTATTTTATTTTATTATCATTATTTTTTTGTTTGTTACTGAAATCATAAAAAAAAAAAGAATTACGACGGAAAATTCAAGGGAGGTAACTCTAGCGCACTTACTGTTTACCTTAGTTACTGTTACTATGGATGCTTGGCGGACATTAGTAAAATATTTTGTTTTTAGCAGTTTTCACTCAGACTCTGAGCTTATCAGATCGTAAACAAACAACACAACACAAACAAAACAAAGAAACAAAACACAAAACAAAAAAATTACGTCTACATTTATAAGTATAAATTGAAAAAAAAAAAAAAAAAAGAAAAGAAAAGAAAAAAATAATATACATTGCACATACATTATACATTCCCATCGTAATGTAATGGTTAGCAAATTCGTCTCGCAGATCCATTACTGGTGATTAGCGAGTTCGATTCTCACTGGATGCTCCCATACTTGTGACCTTGTGTTACATCCTACCCGTGACGAACGGGTTGGGTAAATAAACATTTGCATTTATCCAAGAGTTAGTCAACTACGCCGAGTGATCATCAGGAAAAAATAGTGAATCGAGGAATTTCCGTTGGAATTTGTTTTTGGTTTGGTAAGAGGAAAAAGTTTGCAAAAATGGCAAAGTTTGTAAAGATGGCATCGACAACGAAAGAACAAAAGAATAACACTGAAGAGAATTTTGAGAATATTTCGCAACAGTTGGAGGGCTCAAGCGAAAGTTACGAAAGCAAATTCCGGGATGAATATTTTCTTAGTGACCCTGCCGCGTGGTGGGATACCCTCCCTCAGCCGTTTATGATGATCGACAAAATCGTCCATTATTTGCTGGAACAAATGTGGGCGTCGATAGAACAAGCGTGAAAGGGTAAAGAAGTCCCAACGAATATCACGGCCAGATTCGGCCGTCTGTGCCACCCCAACTGTATACGCACCGAATGGTATATTATCTCAGGTAAGAAGCTGAATAAATAATAGTTTAAACACGTGGTTTTGATTCCTTGGTTGATTTTAAGGTAAAATGCATAATAGCACGCAAGAGATAATATCATTAGAATCGTATTTTACATATAAATAGCATTAGATGTCGGAAACTCCCAAAGTAGCCTAGCTCTAACCCTAATCCTAACACTAAAACTAACCCTAACCTTACTCTAACGCTAATCCTAGCGACTCAAAGGTTGTGGGTATTTCCGTGAAATGTAATGCTTTTTATACGTAATCTAATGATATTAACTCTTGCGCGCTATTCTGCATTAGTACCGATTTTAACGCCATGTCAACCTGTCTCGGGTTATTTTATGCCTAGAGGTTATGAAATCACTAGGTACCACCAAACCGTTTAGGCCATCTTGAATAAAACGGAAATAGATATTTCCGAACTTTGTTTATCAAAAATCTCGTAAAAAAAAATCGTACCGGGTTGTTACAAAGAAAAATAGTTAATTCAAAGATCAAATTATCCGATTGGGAAAAATTACATCGTTATCTTAAAAAATAAACAAACCTGCCCGTATTACATGCGAAAGGATAATTTTCAGACCGTAATATAGACAGAAAAGTTACAAATTATTTCCCTTTTACGATTAACCAGTAAAAGTATGGAATGAAAATTTGAATATTTTTTCTAAGAGAAAAACTGATAAAATAATCTATTATACTTACTTTTTTTTTAATTATTGAAAAAAGTTAAATAAAATAATTTTTTTCACGCTAACACTGTCAGCCTAACAGGAACAAACTTCGGTTACTTAGAAGCGTCTCGTCTCTTTGTAAAACAAATATGTCAGCTATGCTCTTCCGTATATTCTAAGATCATACATTACTATTCAACAATAAAAATTACAAATTCTTTTAAAAATATTAATCGAGCTCGTATCAGACCAATGTTTAGTTCACCTGAATTATAAAATTCATATTTTTAAATATCCGTGAAAAATTCGATTTTTTGACGCAGGAAAAAAAAAAAAATTATTTCACGCAGAAAATAAAACATTTAATCACACAAAAGATTGAAAATCTCTTAAAAATTAATTTCTTAAAAAAATTTTTTTTTGACAATTTAATAGAATATAGTACATACCAATTATAAAAGAAAAAAAAGTTTTCAAATATTAATATTATGACATTTTTTGCACTTTTTATTTCCGATTTCATTAATTTTTCCTCAAAAAACTACACCTCGTACATTCATACAATTTCATTGATATAGTTATTCAGACTCTTATCTTTATAGAAAAAAAGAAAAAAAAATTTTCTGACGCGTCATTTTTTTTTATCTCATAAAATAAAATAGTGTGTGTGTGTGTAGGGGGGATAGACCTTGTAAAAAAATATTTCCCCTAATATATTTTAGAAAAAAACTATTTCAGATGTATTTACATCCAATGGTAAACATTTATGGAAATTTTCGTGAAAATCAAATTATTAATTGATTTTTCAAAGAATTTTAAAAAATCCTCTTATCATAACTTATTTTTAGCTACTTTAAATTTCAGTTGATTTAACAGTGCAAAAATGAAAACATTGTTTTTCAATCATAATTTTCATTTTTTCCGTATGCTAAAAAAATTTTTTTTAAATCATCAGAATTTATTTTTTTTTTTTATTTTTTCTGTAAGTTTCATTGTGTTAAATATAGGGGGGGGTGGGGGTAAATTTCACAGGGTCAAATTGGTGATTTCAAATCACGTATTCCTATCTAATAATACAAATAATTTGCACAGTTATATGGTGTCAGGTATTCCTATCTAATACAAATAATTAGGTATGTCCAATAATACTAAAGGGAGGTAATACAATTTTCAAATTAAAAAAAATTCAAACAATTATCAAAAATCAGGGAATTGTTCCATTTTAATTAAATTTTATGTACATTCATTAAGGACTTAATTTTATAAGGAATAGCTTATTTTATTGTAAAAAAAAAAAAATGGAAAAAACGGTTTCGTATCAAATCTGGGGAAGGGGGGGGGTAACCTTTGTCATTTAAGTAACGAAATTTCTAGTCCTTAATTTAAAGATTTTTTAAAAGATAAAAACTAGAAAACCACATTAGAAATTTAAAAAAATGTCAACACTAGAAAAAAAAGTAAAAATCGTTTTTGTCGGTTCATTTCATATTTCATAAAATAAAACGGTGTGTGTGTGTGGGGGGGGGGGATAGACCTCGTAAAAAATACTTCCCCTAATATATTTTAGGAAAAACCTATTTCAAACATATTTTCATCAAAAGATAAGTAATTATAGAAATTTTTGTGAAAATCGGACCATTAATTGATTTTTCATAGAATTTGAAAAAAGCCTCTAATCGTAACTTGTTTTTGGCTTCGTTAAATTTCAATTAATTTAACAGTGCGAAAATGTAAACATTGTATTCGTTCATAATTTTCATTATTTCCTAATCTGAAAATAAAAAAAAAATCCTCAGAAGTTTTTTTTATGTTTCTTCTTTGAATGGACACAAATTTTCAAGATAATATTAACCTTTATGCAAGTTTCACTGTGTTAAATATATACGGGGGGATTTCACAGGCAAATTGGTGGTACCTAGGATACAACCTATTATGAGGCCGCCGACAGGACGAACATTGTACTGTGTGGGTTTTTTGAAAGCAGACGAATTTACGATGGGATAATGTTGGTATTGTTACAAATGTTTACTATTCGCTAATGTCACTAGCCTGAAGTCCGTCAGAACCGGTCACATAAAACTGATTCTTCGTCTCCTGAGAGATCTGCTTGAGTTTCCCCTGCAGGACACAAAAAATGCTTGGGCAAGATGTATGGAGGCCCTGGGTGCCAAAGTGACAGGGTCCCCTTCTCTGCCTCGCTGGCGTAATCCGAAGGAATGGTGAACCAATACATTCGGCGTCAGTTTGGCTGCAGGAGTTGCCAGTCTTTTACACACTGAACTGCCTAACGGAGCCCAAGCCGTAATTTCTGTCAGGTTTTCTCTTTAAACCTTTTCTTCTCCAGAAATACACACAAGGCAGCGGGGGGGGGGGAGTATTTAGACTATTACGCATCTGGATACCAACCTAGGTATTTCTATGTTCTTGCGTTAATATGCTAGATGGCCATTGAGCGAGAAGCTTCCTCCGCCCATTCACAGGTTTTGGTTTTCATCCTGCTGGGTGTCTAGCCGGTTTAGTTGTCGATGATCCGACTATGAAACAGGTAGTACGGGGTTTACATAATACTCATAGCGCTTTGTGCGACCTGACATAAAAAGTATATATATATATATATATATATATATATATACATGTGCATACATATATTAATTAAGATCTACTTGATCACATCAAAAATAGATGAGATGAAAATCCTAAAAGCGACAAGAAATACAACAGCCCAATAAAGGCGAAAGAATGTTTATTCGCTTGACTGTAAAACTTGACTGTCAAATAAGCTGGGGATTACTTATGAATAGAAAAACATTCAAGATAATATTTCGATGGAATGGTCACTACAAATACATTGATTTCAGCTTCCTATAAGTCTAACATGATCAAAGGGGAACCACTCTTGACTGATAGATTATTTATTTATTTTCCCATTAAACTAACCCTAAACCCTAACCCTAAACCCTAACCCCGTCTTCTTTTTTCCTAGTAGATCAATAAATAAATAAATCATTTATCAGTCAAGAGTTGGCCCCCTTTGATCATGTTAGACTTATCGAAAATAACCTCATAATGTATGCGAAAAATAGATATGAGATATAGGGGTGGGTGAGAGGTTATTAGTCTTTACTTAGCTTCAAACAAGTGCTTGCCAAAGTTAATTTCGACCAACAAATACCGGATTAGGTTATTTCAACTTTTTTTTCTCCTTTTTCAATCTTTTCATTGAAGCTAACCTGTATAAGCAGTGCGGGTTACTGTGACGGCCAACCCTACATTGCATTTGGAACAACGAATGGTTTGTATGTTATTGAAGGACTTTCTCAAACCGTTTGTGCCAACTGGCAAGGGACAAACACTGAAATCATGGAGACTCATTTGTATGAAACCCTACAGAAAACATTCCTCATCACGACAGTCGATGATTTAGGTAAGAAAGGAATCAATTCTTTAATGTATGTTCCTTAATAAACAGGCTGATTGAAAAGTAACTCCCTATTTTAAACTATCTATAATTTTTCATATGGAGTTACATTTTTCTCAATTCTTTAATGTATGTTCCTTAATATATTTATTTATGCAAGATGGTGCTCCTCCACATTTTGCAATTGTTTTTCGTAAATGGCTGAATCACCATTTTCCTGCGAGATAGATAAGTAGATGTGTTCCGCACGAGTGGCCGGTCAGAAGCTCTGATTTAACACACTGCAACTTTTTTCTTTGGGGTTGATTGAAGAAGCAAGTCTATTCTACGAAACCAATAACGAAGAACTTGAAGGACGAATATGAGAATTATTTCTGCCATTCCACAAGAGTTCCTGGGAAGATCAGTTGATGCGATTCCCGATCAGCTTGAGAGTCTGAGGTGCCCATATAGAATTTTAAATAAAACTTCATGTTATATGTATTCTTCTCATATTAATTTTTTTGTAAAAATAATGATTTAGAAATAAATCATAAGATTTTTAAAATAGGGAGTTACTTTACAATCACCCTGTAGTACATTTTTATCTATTTCGTATCATTTTTATGTGATGGAAATTGTGTATATTTGGTAAAATCAGATCTGTCATAAACTCATATTCTGGAAATGGCATTATTCCTTCCGGATTATGCCATGAAAGTAAATGTCATTGTCTGGATTTCAAAATCAAAACAAGAGGATTTTGACAAGCAGGACATGTGGATATACTACAGTATGATAATTTCATTATTACTATTGCTAAATAGTTCGACACATATTGAACCTTTTTTGCAATAGCTTTTAAGTAAACATATCAAACGTAGTAATGATTAAATTATCATACTGGGGGTGTCCACAGGTCCTGCTAGTTAATATTAAAGATTTATATTATGATTATTTTTTTTTTCAATTTTACAGGTGATGCTCGTGTGTTTTTGTTTATTGAACCAGATATCCTTCAATTGGTGTATACATTTCATGAAAAGGTATGTATAAATCTAGAATTTTATTTAGTATATATATATATATATATATATATATATATATATATATATATATATATATATATATATTAGGGTAGGTCGATGTTTCACTTTTTAAAAATATCAAATTGTCCATCTATGCGAAAGTACACTGAATACTGATACCAAAAATTAAATCTTTTACTTGTACCATTGTTTGAGAAAATAACATCAAACAACATCTGTTACAGCTTAATTAATGAGGTAAAAAGCAGCATATCAGAGGTGGTGATGGTGGGACACATTTTCAATTTGAATTCTATTTATGATCTTTAATTCGTTTTATTTTAATAAAATGAAATAACATTTCTGATTTGAATATTGAAAACGGTAAATTTTCTAACCATTCTCTAGGCTAAATTTTGTGAAAAACGAAGATTTTTAGTGCATTTTAGTAGACGATCTTTGATGCTATTTCCTCAAACCATGGTGCAAGTAAAAGATCTAATTTTTGGTGTCAGTATTCAGTATACTAACACCCAACTTTCGCATAGATAGACAATTTGATATTTCTAAAAAGTGAAAAATCGACCTACCCTAATATAAATGCGGGCAATCCAAAGTTAAGGACTCCAAACTATTTAGAAATTACAAAAACATTTTTTGTTTATTGTCAATGATGTTTGTTTACATCTTTTTAAAGTTTGAACAAGCGTCCATTTTTGTACATAATCGCCATTTCGGTTGATGAATTTTTCCAGACGCTGTGGCTGTTTTTGTATGCCCATGTCATACTAGCTTGTCTCCACGTCATTGAGGAAGCGTTGAACCTTGTTGTCATTTCAAACTCCCTACATTATTTGCGGACTTTTTTTGAAATTCATGCACAACTCGCCATACACTTCCCTAAATTGGTGATGAATTTCTATCTGTTTAATGGCCTTTGCGTTCAAAAACCGAATCACTTTGCAGTGGTGTCAATTGGGAGCTCCATCAGAAATTACTGAAACTCAAACTGAAACTAAAATGTCCTGCTCTCATTAAATCAATTGCCTCCAGTTCTTTGTCTCAGTTGCACCATGGGCAGGCCTGGGCATAGTAGGACATGTAACATATACTTTCGTTAACATAATTGTAAGGGAAGATATTTCCCCAACAAGAAAGTTGGACTCGTCTAACGAAACATATATAATACGGACTACTTGAGGGTATTAGTCGAGAATTCAAGTAGTAGCTAGCCTTGCTACAGAGATTTTAATTATTACTGTTGAAGAGTTGTGCGTTGAACTCTTATTATATATTTTGTACCAAAGTGTAATAAACCTATATTAACCTTTCTTCTTGATTTCAGTGTTGCTATTTGAGAACTTAGACTCAACAATTATCTTTAGAGATGCCATTTAAACTGTAATCTTAGAGATCAACTTGTTTTTATCTTTCTTCCCTTTGGAGCTCCATCAGAAACGACTATCTTTCTTTCTTTATCATAAAAACAAATAGTCCATTATTTAGCTGAGGTGACGACACTCATAAGAAAAAAGAATTTGGCGGGTAAGCAACACCAGATAATATGGATTTACTTTGGATTTTTTGTGTATATAGGTCGTCCTGGAATCCACTACTTAAATTATAGACTAAGCGAGGTCATGTGGTTTAAACCTCAGCCAATCAACAGCCCGAATACGTGGCTGGTTAACTACTTAATCGCTGATACTGACAGATGTCTATTGCACTGATTGACGAACGACCTGCAAGACTGAGGAGCACCAAGGAACAACCAAATACCCAATATTAAGGGACACTATGGAGCAATCAAAGGATTCTTCAATAAGGATCGCGCTCTGCTTAACACAAAGGATCTCGACTGGACAAGCGCTGTTGCTTGAAGCCTAAAGGATGGCCACAAAAACCGTAACATTTACATTTTTGCATTTCATCTTGGATGATTTGGATGGTCTCATTTTTAACCAGAGGGTGTTACAATATGATAACGGTCGTACAATTAAGGGACACTACTATTAATATATAGATGACTTTTAAATTAAAGATCAACTTGTTTATATTTTCTTTCCATTTGTTGTCAGATTGACGGTGATGTAAAACCTTTGATATCAACATGTGCCGCAAGTTCAAATGGAGAATATTTAGCAGTCACTATAGATCGTAAGTAGTCAACATTATTACTTTAAACATTTTGAAAATTCTGACAATTACGAAACACATTGAATTTATGTCTACACTACCCTAATATATATATATATGAAGATAGGAGGGTTGGAGTAAAATCCGACAGTATGAGGCAAGGTAAATGGAAAAGTGGACAAATTCACCACAAACTCATTTTCTCTTCTATAAATACAAATGTACGTACTTTGTTTTGAATAAAGTTAGACTGATGAAGTTCCTCGCGTAAAGCGGAACGAAATATTTCTCTC
Source organism: Doryteuthis pealeii (assembly GCA_023376005.1). Lineage (NCBI taxonomy): Eukaryota > Metazoa > Mollusca > Cephalopoda > Myopsida > Loliginidae > Doryteuthis > Doryteuthis pealeii. Next base: position 55,259,146 of record CM042154.1, read on the forward strand.
CTACTTCTACTTGTTTGAGTCATTATTTTTTGTCCACTTTTCCTTTTACCATACCTCATATATATATATATATATATATATATATGTGTGTGTGTGTGTGTGTGTGTGTGTGTGTGTGAGGTCGACGGCACTGTGAACTGACAGCAGTTCTCGCCTTCCGCAATTTTCAAACCAAATTACGCGCGTGCGCACACACACATATATATGTAGTTAAGAATAGAGGAAAGTGTGGATATAACAACACAGACAGTTGAATTCAGTTGATATTTCGCCTCATTGTATAAGAAAAAAACTTGCTTCATTATAATAATTTATTTCAACTGTGTAATCACAGCATCTTCAGACACTTACTGGCATTTGGCACATTAAGCTCTCACTGTGTTTACCAGTATAATTACGGATAATCTACGCATGGAATGATCCTCAATACCACACACACACACACACACACACACACACACACACACACACACATATATATATATATTATATATATATATAACCCTGCCATATTCTGAACGTCTTGCTGCCTTGAGAATGAATTCGTTGAAACTCCAGTGTCTGGCAACTGACCTGGTAAACACTTATAAGGTCATTAATCATCTTAACAACAGCAATCTTGAGCACCTTTTTGATCTCCATGTTTCTAACACACGTGGGCATGCCTACAAAGTCAGAAAACAGCATAGCTCACATGGCTTTCCGAAAGATTTTTTCACGATCAGAGTTGCCGAGGCATGGAATAAACTGCCTGCATTCGTTGTAGGCTGCCAAAACACTGCATCTTTCAAAGCCTCCATGCTTCCTGTAATCCGCCAATCCTGATACCCCCATCCACACACATATGCACGCACGCACGCACGCACGCACACGTACATGTATATTATTACTGTACGATATTCATGTTCCTGACACTAATACATTATTCTATGTATTATCTAGCCATGTGACTTTGATGAGTTATGGTGCACCTGAGCATTGTCAACAATAAATTTAATTATTATCATTATGTATATTTGACTGTAAATGGATTCCTATTTTTGTTTTATTTTTATATCACTTGTTTGAATAAAAGCTCTAGTTATAACATCATCTTTTATCGTTTCCACCCTCTTTAAGTAGTATATGTAAATACTACTATGTTATTATGAAAGCATATATTCTAAATATTGTTTTTTTAAAAAAGGAAGCGAAATATTTGCAATGGTATATGTATGTACCACTATGTAGATAAGTAATATACATATTGGTACATATGTATACCAATACGCAGTTAACGATTTAATGTAGATTCATTTTTGGTGATATATACGTTACACATATTGACTTTGTGATTGTGCATTTATGCTTTTCAGCAACACCCAATAAAAAAGGAAGATATATAATGGTTTATAGTGTGCCCTTTGATAATTGGGATATAAAGTTACGTGCTAACACCCCAACAAGACAAGAATTACGACAGGTAAGTATCGACTTTCTCTGTCTGTCTGTTCTTAAGTTAAATAGTTGGTTAGATTTTACGGTATGTTAACCCTCGTTGGGTTATTTTATGCCAAAGACATTTTGTTTTATTCATTCTTGATAGGTACTCAATTTTTTTACTTTTATTTAAACTCATTTTTTCTATTTAACTCATCCATGGATTAAATAGAAATAAATGAATTAAAGAAATGTTTAAAAAAAATTGAATATTAGTCAAGAATGACTAAAACAAAAGTTTTTCGGCATAAAATAACCCAAAGGGTTGACATGCTGTAAAATCCAACCAACTTGTTTGTATGACTTGGTAGTCCCCTTTTCAGTTTCTCTTTTTGTCTTTTTCTTCTGTTTCTGTGGTTGTAATGAAATTAACATACCTCGAAACTCAAAGCGTGCGCGGACGTGTCTGACTTGCAGGGTCATCGCAGGAAAGAAATATGGCTGCTTTAAGCACTCTATTTAGCGATGGGCGATCTCGAACCAGCGAGAATGGGATTGCACGTATGCAAATTCTCTCGAGATCGGGCGTGCATATAAGCATACGGCGACGGCCAGTTCGGGGAGGGCAGCAATTACGTACGACGACTACGACTGTGTGAGAACCTGAAGGAAGCAGTTTGTTAGACCAGACGTGAAATTGACGACTGCTGTGTTTGAAGGTGCCAGGAAGTGAGTGACGTGCTCAGTTGGTAGAGACTGTGCTGACGACGAAAGGAACTACATTTCGTCTGCTAGAGTTTACTCTACTCAAAAGGATTTTAGTCGATCAATGCTCCTGATTTCAATTTTTTAAACACATTTTTCAACTCCTTTTGCTCTATTTAACCCATAGATGGGACCGTAACAAGTACTACCAATTTAAGAGAATCTGGAAGTAATGGTGATGAAGGGCTACTCCACACACCCCAGAGCTCCAGAATTGGAACTTCACCACTAGATGCAGTTTAACATCATACTCAAGACACCAAGGCCTTCAGCCACCTCTTTTTAGCACATATATGATCAAAAGGTTGGGGGCTTGCCATAAGGGCAATAGGATCGGGATAATCATATAGATGCTAGGGCTTGACGTGACCAGCCAATTGATCGGATGGGGACCTCCCCGACCATCTGTCTAAGTAAGGACTAAAGTGGAGTGTTGCATGTCATGGACTGCTCAGCACCAAGATCCGTCCTTAAGCATTACGGATTGCCACCTAAGGCCAACAGGTGGCCCTATTGGAGGGAGGTTCCCCCTCTTCAGAAGTGCAGTCGGTGTATTCTTCTGCCCCAGCCGACAGGGCGACTATTGTTCTTAAAGACAATTCCCCGTTTACTAGATATTAATGAAGACTTTAAACGTCGTAAAAATGGGACAAGAGTCACGAATTTAAATCCTGGACGAGGTTGTTCGCGTTTCACTTCGCACTTATTCTCTTAGGAAATGTATGAAACTATTAAGAAACAAATAGACAAGAAATGCAAATATAAACGTACGATTCCCTAACCTTTTGACATAAAATAACCCAGAAAGGTTGACATGCCAATAATTAATATATCCATAAATCAAAATAGTTCATTTGTCTTTTATTTGAGATATATTAAAAATACAATATTCCGTTTTTATTATAAAGAAAGAAAGGGAAGAAAAATATGATAAGAAAGAAAGACAGAGAGGAAGAGAGAAGAAAAAGATAGAGAGAATTGGTGAACATGTGGAATCAATAACGCTAATCTGTTTCAATTGAACATAATAAAAATACGAAAAGAAGGAAGAAAAATAAGAGAGAGAGAGAGAGAGAGAGAGAGAGAGAGAGAGAGAGAGAGAGAGAGAGAGAGAGAGAGAGAGAGAGTGTGTGTGTGTGTGTCTGTGTGTGAGAGAGAGAGACAGACAGACAGAGAAAGAGAGACAGAGTTAAATCAAGATTATTATACTTTTTACATATTGAACTACTTGGCAATAGCTCTTAAGTAAACATACCAAACGGTGTGATAATTGAATTATCATACGGTGGTATATTCACAGGTCCTGCTAGTTAACACTAAGTTTAATATTCTGGCTGCGATTGGGTGATTTGTTTGGATCTGAAAGTCCAAAAATTATTTATTTTTATTTGTCTAATCGAGTTAATGAACAATTTTTAATCAAACAGTAATGATTATTTGTAGTCGAGCCCAGCGGAACCAAGTGAGGATATTCAACCTTCATCTCTACTGACAGATTTCAAAGAAGTCGAATTCCAAAAGCCGAATTTAATACTGAAAATTCCTGCCCTCGAGATAGGTCCCGGTAAGTAAACTATATTCTAAGGAAATTGAGTTAACAAGTGTAGCGTAATTATTATGGTTTACGGAGATTTGGGGATTGAACTAGGAGAATGAGAGGAAGAAGAAATAAGAACAAACAAATGTTAAAATTTGGAAGAGTAAACCTTAAGCGGGGGTGCCATGTGACCGACGAATAGAAATAGATTTAAAAATAAAAATGGAAGTTCCAGGTTTTGACCGGAAGCGGATGTGGCTATCCCACCTCTGGGAAGAGAAACGGAAGACGAAGAAAATCGGTCTCTTTTTTCGGCCAGGCCTTGTGAGAAGCAGGTGGGACCTTTCGCGGTTCCCCCTATGGGGTTGATATAGTAGTAGCCAACATGATTTACGACAGAGTAATTTGACCATACTCTCTCTCTCTCTCTCTCTCTCCTCTCTCTCTCTCTCTCTCTTTCTATCTATCTTTTCTTCTCTCTAAAAAAGAACCCAGCCTAGAAATAAATACACAGACCCTTGGGACTATACAACTTGCGTGTATGTTGTTTCTGAACTAGCGACTATTACTACTATTAACTACTACTTCAACTTGAGTTGGCCTATGGAGCAAGCACCATTCTTGTATGTTATCGTTATGCTACACAAGGAAAAAGAAATCTCCAACTGAAATGTACATGGAATACTACATCCAACCATTTAAGAAATTAACACTACGATCCAAGTTCAAATCCTTGATGAGGCTGTTTACATTTCACATTGCGCTAATATCTTAGGAAAGGTAAGAATCCAATTATACCTCCTCCATCTATGGGTAAAAAGTAGGACGGACTGAACTCTTTAACCTTTATTAGTAATTCATTTGTATCAGTTTGACAGTTGATCAAATAAATAAAAGACATTATTGTTTTTGCACGTCTATCATTCCGACATGTGTCACGAGAAGAATCAAGATCATTTAGTAAAAAAAAAATGATTCTCCGGGTTGAATCATTACTATAATCGGATACACACGGACACCCGAGGAAGGCCGAATGATATAGCGATAGAAAAGTTGTGTTTATAAATAAAGATGAGGACAACTGTCCAAAAAACGAAAATTATTCACATCAAGCCTGATCTAAAAACATACAGATAAATAACATAAAAACATGTTGATATGAAAAAAGCAAAAACCAAAAATGTTCTTTACGACATTTTGAAATTTGTGTATTTAAAAAAAATAAGTAACTTCTTCCATTTTATTTTTCTATGTCTAATTGCATTTCTCTTTATTAAGTTTGGTGGCATTTATGATGCTTGGAGTCTCCTTGAATGAGTGGTAATGATTTTAGCTCCGAAACCACGTTTGAATTCATGGGTAATCGTCTGAAGATTACTTATTTTAAGGTAATTAAAAAAAAAACACCTAAATAGAGTCGGAGGTTAATGTGGCCTGAACGTTGTGTTTATACACAAATAAGATGAGGGCAACAGTCCGAAATATCAAAACTATTCATATCAAGCCTCATCTCATAAATACAGAAAAGTATTAAAAAACCCAATGAAAATCAATCTTTTTGAAAGAAGTTTATAAAAAGTAAGTCGCCGGGGTGGCCTAAAGTCGGACAGTGAAGGAGTCTATCCCCTTTTCACTAGCACTAGACCAAGGAGATTGTTTTAGCTGTCTGAGGCGGAGCGCCATACCCACTGTCAGCTCCACACTTTACTGAGCTAAACCTACCCTCTATTAAAAGTAAACGCCCCTAATGCCATCCAAAGAAAAAAAAAGAACGATTTTGTTTTATCATTCAAATAATAAAGACGAGTTTTCAAATCTCCTTTTCTTATTGGTCAGAAGATGAATCCACCTTTTGTGTTTCAGGTAATCCAGGTAAGAATTTGCATCAAATATGCAAATCAGTTGATGTTAGCGGTGAAGTGATTGGAACTGGATACAATAATATCATCACCCAGAATCATTTGGATTTAAGAAAATCAGTCTTGGAGAATCTGCATGAAGATTTGAAGAAATATCCACAACATTTAGAAATAACACAAAGGTAAATAATCTTTTACTAAAAACAAAAATCACTTGAAAAGGTAGAATCATAATGTATAAAAATAGAATCTATGTATTAATACTCGTGTTCCTTAATTGTACGACCGTTATCATTTTGCAACACCCTCTGGTTAAAAATCACACCGTCCAAATCATCCAATATGAAATGCAAAAACGTAAATCCTGATTATCTGGTGTATTTATCAGCCGAATTTTTATTTCTTATGAGTGTCGTCACCTCTGCTGAAAAATGGACATGCTACACAGAAAAATATGATAAAAAAGAAAGAAAGAAATAATAAAGGGGGTGAGCGCACGGAAGAAAGAAAAGAAGAGAGAGAGAGAGAGAGAGAGAGAGAGAGAGAGAGAGAGAGAGAGAGAGAGAGAGAGAGAGAGAGAGAGAGTTAAATCAAGATTATTATACTTTATACATATTGAACTATTTAGCAATAGTAAACATCTATACATATATAAAGGGCAGTTGGTGTGTATGTATGTCCGGATGAAGCTACGAAAATAAAACAATTGACGACTAAGTAAATGTATACACACATTAAATATCACCAGTTCTTGCTTTTTGTGCAAAAATTATCAAGATTTGATTTATATTCGAAGATAGTCAAAAATTAAAATATACATAGAAATAGCATTGAAATTCTACTTAAAAATGTCCAGCATTTATAAATCTCAAAAGTAAACAAATCAATACACCAAGGATTTTGCCCCACCCACCGGCCGTATACCCAGTTGACACTGGGTAGCCACTTCTAGTATCACATATGTATTAATCAAATGCTAGACCTACTATAATTTGTCCAATGTCTTTCCGCCCTGTCGACTGGAGAATACACCGACTGCACATTTGGCGACCCGTGATGCTTAAGGACAGAATCCTAGTGTTGAGCAATCCATGACATGCAACACTTCACTCTAGCCCTCAATTAGGCTAAGACGAGCGATCGGAGAGGATCCTCCAATCAATCAACAGGTCACACCAATCCCTAGCACCTATATGATTGTCCAAACTATCGCCTAGTGTGAAGTTCGTGCAGTTATTCGGTTTTCGACTATCATTAGATTACATCTAAAAAGCATTACCTTTCATTACATTTCACGGAAATACCCGAAGCCTTTGAGACCGCAGGATAGGATAAGGATTAGGTTAGTTTTAGACATAGGTCTTATGGCTAGTGTTAGGGTTAGGGTTAGGCTACTTCGGGAGCTTTCGTAATCTAATGATATTTTTACGTAAAAGCGATTTTAATGATATTTTGCGTGCTATTCTGCATTTGTATCAATGCGTTTTATACGTTTTTTTCGTCTGAGTGGCCTAAAGTTGCTATCAGCCAGACAGCGAGGGAGTCTCTATTTCACTAGCGCTAGACAAAGGAGATTGTTTTTGCGTCTGAGGTGGATCGCCACACCTACCATCTCCTTACATTACCGCACAGATCCCTGTGCTACTCATACGCAGGTCGGTATCGAACCGGTTGGTGCGGGCCGGTATCGAACCAGGAAAATTGTCGTTTTAGGCGGGCGCTCTACCGACTGACGTTTTTATACATAATCTAAGGATATTACTTCTTGCGCGCTATTCGGCATTTGTACCTTAAATGATATTGCTGCATTTTACTGGCATCGTAATCGACTCTTTTGTCAGTTGCTATCGTGACATTCTAATTTGCAGACACGGCAGTCGGCCACCTCTTGGTGAAATATAACTAATTGTCTGTTGGGCCAAACTCTGAGTAGTGGACATTATATGAAACAATGTCCAAGCTCCTTTGGAGTCCGTTCTGTCAACATGGCCGAACTGCGACGCTGGTGCGGCATTCCTAAATAGAAATATGTTTTATTAGCAACTTTGAAGAAATGCAATTGCCCTCAATGACTGCAGCCCCTGACCCCCTCGGGCCGGTCAGTGCCCGTTCCCGTCCCTTCTAACACAAGTCATCACTGTCAATTTACAGCGCGCTTTCATTGCCCCCCACCCACCCCCAAGAAGAAAGCGAAGAAAGAAAGAGGAAACAGAAAATGGAGGAAAGGGGGGGGAGTTGGAGAACGAGGAGGTGAAGAATGTGTGCTTAGCTTTAAAGACGTCGATCTTTGAGAATAATGACATCTGTCCGGCATGTGTGTGTGAATGTTTGTGTGTGTGTGTGTTTGTGTGTGTGTGTTTGAGTATGACAAATTGATTTAAATACTTCCCTATATTTATATGTGTGCGTTTGTAGACTGGTATTGGTATGCATGTAACCATGTCATATATAATCTTGCGTGAGATGAATACGATACGTGACACACACACACACACACACATAGACACACACACACACACACACACACACACACACACACACACACACACACACACGCACTGTCTCTCTCTCACTCTCTGTTTCTCTCACACTCTCTGTGTCTGTCTGTCTATCTTTTTCTTTCTCTTTGTCTCTGTCTGTCTGTATGTATGTTTTTCTCTGTCTGTCTGTATGTATGTTTCTGTCTGTCTGTCTGTCTGTCTTTTCTCTCTCTCTCTCTCTCTCTCTCTCTCTCTCTCTATATATATATATATATAATATATATATATATATATATATATTAGTGATGCCAAAGTTCTCAGCACTATATTTAACTCAATGTAAGTGAAATCTTAGAAGTGTCTTATGAGATGTGAAGTTTTGTTTTCCTATGGATATAATGAACTGCTGCTGAAACTTTGTTCAATTCTAACGGGTTATTTAATAACAAAACAATGACTAACAATATAAACGTCCTTCTCATGTATAGAGTCAAATTTGACAGACTTACCAGTGTGATGGAAAAGGAAATTTGAGGATATCTGGTATCTTCTGTTTTAGTCAATTCTCGAAGATAATTTCTGGTTGACTGCGATAAGAACTGGTCCGAAAAGTCTAGCTGATCTTAGCGCCAAAACTTCTGGGTGCATCACGTGATTGCTATGTCCAATCACAGAAAAGCTATCACTCGCTCAACTCCACACCTAGAAATAAATGTATTTTACTGACCCATACAATTTTGGAGTCGTAAATCTAACGCTTGTGGGACACTCAAATCATTTAATGTATAAGAATTTACAAGTTATATAATTTTTAAAATCTAAATATTAATACTCGTGTTCCTTAATTGTACAACTGTTATTATCTTGCAACACCCTCTGGTTAAAAATGAGACCATGAAAACCGTCCAAGATGAAATGCAAAAATGTAAACCCTGATTATATTGTGTCGCTTATCCACCGAATTCTTATTTATTATGAGTGTCGTCACCTCAGATAAATAATGGTGCATTCTGTTTTTATTATAAAGAAAGGGAAGAAATGGGACATACTATACTTCCGCTCACCCCCTCTCTCTAATTTTACCCTACTCTCTTTCTTTCTTTTATTCTTCTAAAAAAAAGAAAGAGAGTAGGGGAAAATAGAGAGAGGGGTGAGCGGAAGCGATAAAGCTAATCTTTTTCAATCGAACATAATGAAAAGATGAAAGAAGGAAAGAAAGAAAAAAAAGTGAGTGAGAGAGAGTTAAATCAAGATTATCATACTTTTTGCATATTGAAGTATTTGGCAATAGCCCTTAAGTAACCATATCAAACTTTGTTATAATTAAATTATCAAACTGTGATATATCCACAGGTCCTGCTTATATTGAATTATTAAGCGATAGCGCTTAAGTAAACCTATCAAACGTTGTAATAATAAATTATCATACTGTGGTATATCCACAGGTCCTGCTAGTATTGAATTAATGCAATAGCTCTTAAGTAAACATATCAAACGTTGTAATAATTAAATTATCATATTGTGGTATATCCACAGGTCCTATCAGTTTTTATTCTTACCTTCCATAAAGCAAGAATCAGGATTCTCATCTCACAAGCTATGAATTGTGATCCTGTACCAAAATTGCCTAAAATCAATTTTTGTTCTAATTAACAATCAGCATACGTGACATATAAACCTGTTTGAAACCGATGTATTTTAATATATCTTAAATATAAACCAATATTGATTTTAATGACATTTCAACCCTTATGGGGCCATTTTATTCTCTGTGACTAGGGAATCACGTACTTTGTACGTTTATATTTATATTTACATTTTTGTATACTTGTTTCTTAAGAATTGTTTTGCATATATTCATATGAAATCAATTATTCCTATGTAATACTAATATTTTATACAATTATATGCTTTCCAGTAACTATTTCTATTTGAAATTAGTGAAATAGATCACTAATTAGGACTGAGCCTATTTTGGTAGTGACCACCCAAGTGGAGTTTAACAGGTTTGAATTCAGAGTTTTCCTTCTCCTAGACTGGTTGCCTGATCAAAGTTAAAGAGCCCAGTCTGTCTTACTATTCACCCATAGCTCGAGTGAGAGTAGTTGTATTCATACCCTTCCCTATGGTATTAGCGCTATGTGAACAGTAGCCTCGTCCAAGATTTGAACTCGGGTCATTTGTTTGTACACAGTTATATGGTTTCAAATAACCAATAATAATAATCTTTAGTAAACAACTATAGCTTCAAGTAACTATGCTTAATACAAATAATTTGCCCAAAGTTATATGGTTTCAAGTAAGTAACTAATAATAATAATCCTTAGTAAACTATTGTAGTTTCATGTAACTATGCTTAATACAAATAATTTGGACATAGTTATATGGTATCGAGTGTTTCTACCCAATACAAGTAATGTTCAAAGATCTATTTGACCCCCAGATGGGACCTTAACAGGTACTAACATTTCAGGTCAGAGTGTATATGGGAGCAATGGCAATGAAGGGTTACCCATATTCTCCACTGTTTTAAACCCGAAGCCTCGACATCAGATGATGCTTCGCGCGTGTGTGTATGTATGTATGTGTGTGTGTGTGTGTGTGTGTAAGATGACCCACGATCTGGTTGATCGCCGGTCACTTTATGACCTGAGGCAAATGCGACAGAAATGAAAAGATTCTAATCTGATCTGATCGACGTTTGACACAATAAAAATGATTGATGAGATATTAACATTTCATCAATTGATTTTTTAATTAGAGTCGTCAACCTGAAAAAAAATCAGTCTCATTAATTTCTAGACACACTCTCATGTGGTACCACACAAACAGCTGATAACTTGCAAAATAATGATGTATGCATTTAAGACAGTGTCTCAGTCAAAGACTTGCAGCAGTATTTCTAGGAGTAGGAACAATGTACCAATAGCAATGAACGATACCTTGGCTGTCTTTAATTCTTTAATACATGAGTAGATAGTTAAAGAAGTCAATTTGTCTAGATGCGAATATATGACAAAGTTCCGAATCTTTTCCAGGTCCCTTAATTTCCAGTTCATCAAACCAGCTGAACTCCAATCTGTTTGTGAGGGAGAACGAGGTAAGTTTCTTTTCTCTTTTGTTTTAACTCCTATTCTTTCATTCAAAATAATCAAATTATTCTTATCTGGATACCAAGCCACAGTAGTATCCAAGGAAATAAAAGAGCAGACAAAGCTGCCTAGAAAAAGCACTTCTGGCAAACATGGCTAATACAAAAATCCCATGCATTGACCTAAAATCAACGATTAATAAATTCATACATGATGAATGGCAAAAAATATATAATCTATATATTAATACTCTTGTTCCTTAATCTTCCGACTGCTATAATCTTGGAACACCCTATGGTAAAAAATGAGACCGTCCAAATCATCCAAAATGAAATGCAAAAATGTAAATCCTGATTATCTGGTGTTGCTTATCCGCAAAATTCTTAGTTCTTATGAGTGTCGTCACCTCAGCTAAATAATGGACCATTTCATTTTATTATAAAGAAAGAAATGGAAGAAAAAGTACATGCTTCACAGAAAAAATATAATAAGAAACAAAGAAAGAAAAGAAACAGAGTAGGAGAAAGATAGAGAAAGGGGGTAAGTGTGCGAAAGCGTTAACGATAATGTTTCAAATTCAATGAAAAAATGAAAAGAAGGAAAGAAAGAAAAAAAAGCAAGAGAGAGAATTAAATTAAGTTTATTATACTATTTACAAATTGAACGATTTAGCAATAGCTCTTAAGTAAACATATCAAACGTTGTAATAATCAATTAATATATTGCGGTATATCCACAAGTCCTGCTAATATATTGCGTCAGTTGTATAAATTGGACTCGAGATCAAATTAATGGTCACCAAATGCGGCTTTTGAGTGTGGAACAATAATAAATAATCTATATTTCCATTTCCATTTGTAAGACGTAAAAATGATCCGAGTAGTTTCGAATTTAAAATATGTTTCTGAATTTTTTTTTATATCATTACAATAAAGTATCAGCAATCTATAACTTGTACATTTCATAAAGTGTATATGTTTAGTATGTATAAAATGGAGACACATAATCTACACAGTCTTACCAAAAGATATTTCAAATCACTGCGTCCATTAAAAATGCGTTAATGAATATCTAAACGTAATATGTGTATATGTATACTGGAAAAGTGTATTTATGTATTGGAGTAGCCTAATGGTTAGCAAGCTAGCTTAGCAGCTGTTAGTGAGTTCGATTCTCACTGGGTGCCCCATACCTCTGGCCTTGTGATACATCTAAGTTTAGTTTAGTAAATAGCTATATTAGAGAAGTTCAGTATGTAGTTTATGTGGAAGGGTATGTCTCTCCTGGGCTGTTTTGGTGAATCATCTGAGAAAACAGAAGGGAACAGTGTCAAATGCTACTGGCTTAAGCATGTTTACTATGTAGTAGATCCTTCAGGAGTCTCAGTGGACTGAAAATTCGTCTTCGTGCTCGTATCCTATCGGATGATTGCAAATAAAAAGAAAAAGAAAAGAAAGAAAGAACAGGAAAGGGTCTTGCTCGTGCACGAGTTGACAGCCACACACACACACACACACACACACACACACACACACACACACACACACACATATATATATATATATATATATATATATATATATATTCATCAACAAATTACTACCACGTTTTCATTGCAGTAGCATAAGTAGTTAATCCAAAAGAGCTCAATATATCTTGTAAAATATAGAGCATTAATAGTTGTAGAAAAGTATTTTCTTTACCACAGTTTCGGTGTTCTAAGTACACCGTCTTCAAGAGAACCCAGTGACTTTATATATATATATATATATATATATATATATATATATATATATATATATATATTATCATTATCGGCATTGCAGTCTCGGAAGACTATATAAATCTTGTGCCCCAGTGACTTTATATATATATATATATATATATATATATATTATATATATATATATGTGTGTGTGTGTGTGTGTGTGTGTGTGTTTCTACCTAGATCCTTTTGTTCCCGTTTTGATCCCCACAAAAACAAAACCTGATTACTTTCTTTGTCCGCCATTACCAAGCAATTGGTCATGTGATCTATCATGGATAATCTCTAAGTCATTAAGGGATCCCCAGTTCATTATGATTTCTCTTATGTCGTCTTGAGCTGGTTTCATCTTCACCTTACGCAGCCAAATCCTTTGGAAATAGCAATAGACAAAATGTCGATGAAGCTTCCATTTTCTTTGGAAATAAATGACACTTTTTTTTTTACATTGAAGGATTAAGTAAATAACGACAATAGCAGAAGAATCAGATCAAGATAAAGATGGAAGTCGGGAAATCAGTAGGTGAATGGAAGATAAAAAGGAGAGAGAGAGAGAGAGAGAGAGAGAGAGAGAGAGAGAGAGAGAGAGAGAGAGAGAGAGAGAGAGAGAGAGAAGAACATGAAATTATTCTATCTATCTATCTATACCTATATAAAGTGCAGTTGTGTATATATGTACATGTGTGTATATGTCCAGAGGAAACTACAAAAATAAAACAAGTAACAAAAATGCAAATATATACAAACATTCACTACCACCTGATCTTGCTTTTAGTGCAAACATTACGAGGATTTTATCTATATCTGGGAAGATATTTAAAAATTGGGATTTAAATAGTAAGAAAAGGAAAAGTCATTGGTTGCGTTCGTGATTAAAACATAAATCAATTATGTAAGACCAAAACAATCCATGGATCTGCGAGACTAACCTTTTATTATACCCACTCTACTCAAGCTACTTGGATAGTCGATTCAAGTGCATATATAAAGGGCAGTTGGCTTGTCTGTATCTCCGGTGGAAATGACGAAAATAAAACAGTTAACAACAAATTAAATATATCTACAAAGGGCCGGTTTAGCTCAGTCGGTAGAGTGTCTGGCTAGGAATCACAAGGTTCTTGGTTCGATATCGGCCATCGCCAACTCAGCATATGAATAACACTGTGATCTGTGCGGTAAAGTGAGGAGCTGATGGTAGGTGTGGCGCTCCACCTTAGTTGCTAAATCAATCTCCTTGGTCTAGCGCTAGTGAAATGGGGATAGACTCCCTCGCTGTCTGGTTGATACCGACATTAGGCCGCCCCGACGACTTTACTTTACTTTACACATTCACTGTTAATGAGTCTAACTTTTTGTGCAAGAATTATAAAAATTTCATTTATATTCACGAAAATAAATAAAAATTAAAATAGCATTCAAATTCCACTTAAAAAATTCTGTGAATCTCAAAATTAAACAAATCAAGATAAAAGCGCTCAAAAATCAATTTTGTCTTTTTCTTTTTTTGCAGGATGGATAAACATAAGGTCTTTTTTTACGTTGGGATTTTCATGGGGCATTTAGCGAGGATTGAACTCGCTATTCAGTAGTAATGAAATTGCAAGATTGCGTTCGTGATTAAAACATAAATCAATTATGTAAGACCAAATGTTTGCTAAACATTACACCACGTTTTTTTCCTCTACCCAGGCAATGTCGGGTAACCGCTTCTAGTTTTTAAATAAAATAAACATTAGTGATCAGAACTAGTCAGACGGCATATATATTTCATTTTAGATTGAAAATACTTATCACTTGTTAAAATGTGAGTCACGTGACTTAAATTAGTCAAGCGTTAAACAAATGTTTATTCTCCTCTTTAGATTTAAACTAGTTAGGAGGACAATTTGAATGGAGAGATTTTGCTTCGTGTCTACATTTAGACACCGATGCTGTTTTCCAACTTTTTTCACCAAACTAATGACTCCATTCCTTACCCATTAGGGTAGGTTGATTTTACCCTTTTTTAAAAAATATCAAATTCTCTCAAACAATAAAACTTGTGTATTGGTATAATGAATACTGATACCGAAAACTAGTTCTCTTTTTTGCACCATTGTTTGAGGAAATAGCATTAAAGATCGTCTGCTAAAATGCATAAAACTCCTTGTATTCGCGACATTTAACCTAGAAATTGGTTAGGGAATTCATCAATTTCAGTATTTAAAACAGAAAAGGTTGTCATTTTAATGAAACGAATAAAATATCATGACTAGAATTCAAATGGAAAATAGGCCACAATCACCACCGACACTTCCGATATGCTGATTTTTACCAAATAATTAAGCTGTAACAGTGATAACATTTCAAAAGATTGAAAACTATTTCCTCAAACGAAGGCAAAGTTTTGAAAACAAATTTGTGTGGTAATTTTTTAATGTTAATTCGCTACTTTCAAAACATGGGAGACATTATACTTCCGAAATCGACCTACCCTATTACCCAGGGATGAGGAGGTAAGATTCAAGCAGTTCCTTTAACCCTTGATCAATACGTAATTTGGCATTTTAAAAAAAATAATTATACTGAGGACCAAGGCGTTTGAAAGTTGGAAGCTTATGAAGGCAAATCCCAAATCTTTTTTATCCTATATGTGCTAGAAGGTGGTGACTGAGGGTCTGTAGTGTCCTGAGGATGACGTTAAACTGCATCTCATGGTAAAGCATGTTTAATTCTGAAGCACTTGGAAGCATGGAATACCCCTTCATCGCCATTACTCCCTAGTCCACTCTGACGCAGAGTGGTAGTACCTGTTAGGGTCCCATCTATAGATTAAATCTATAGATTAAATCTATAGATTAAATAGAAAAAACGAGTTTTAAAAAATGTGTTTAAACAAAACTTGAGTTTAAATAGAAAACAGTTTTGAATACTTTTAAAGAATGAATGAAACAAAACGTCTTCGGCTTAAAATAATCCAACAAGGGTTGACATGCCGTAAAATTCAACCACCCAACCAACCTGAAAAAGTAGCTTTGTTCCTAACTGCTCTTCCTGTCCAACCAAAATTTATAACTAACTGGTAATTGGATTTTAAATCTCATTGTCTAAGCTATGGGTTCTCTTCGTCATTAACAAACTATTTGTCTTTTCTGGTGAGTAGAATACAGATGTTAATGACGAAGACGACATAATTTTTATGAAACCTTCGTCATCATCATATTTCGAAATCTTCTGCATTAAAAAAAAAGATCCATTTGACAGTCTTTACTTTGTTTTACAGTAAATGGTTTTGGTATTCTTGTCTGGTGCTCCGACAGTCACATCCTTTCTTTATACTCGTTGGGAAAACCTCGAAAAGGTAAAGTTTAAAACATTTTTCTTTCTATTCTCATTGCATTTTATAATTATATCATTATCAATATACGCGGCAAGGTTGATTATTAAACTAAACCCTTTACCTTCTATTGTTCATAGGCAAAACATTAAGGAATTATCACACTTAGAGGATGTTACATTTTTTTTAATTCGTTTAGCAGTAAATAAACTAATAACAGATGAGACGCAAAAAATTTTTGCTTAAATAATAGAACATTTTGGTCTCATGAAATTTTTCTTTAACTAGATTAAATCATTCAAATGAATGGTATGATTATTTTGATTTTGAAATCAGGTTTAGGGATTATATTTCTTTGTGGCCGCGGTTCTGTCGTTCGGCACTTGGTAGTGTGCTAGATAGCTGATAAAAATAGCAGCGCCAAAGACAAAGGTCTCTTAGACGCTCCAACCTTGAGAAGTAACACACACAGTTTTTCGATACATATATCTATTTCTTTGTTGCATTTATCCTGTTTTTGTATTCCTTCTATTAACTTTGCTCACGTAATAAAATCTACTTGTTATTACTTTCATCGTAAATTGTTGTTAACAGAAAACGATGTTAATGCACGCATAGAAAAGGCATGGTCCGCTATAAACAGATTGTCAGTCATATGGAAATCCGATCTCATTGACAAGTTAAAGAGACAGTTCTTCCTAGCCGTAGTTGTATTAGTGCTACTTTACGGTTGCACCACCTTGACCCTAACAGAGCAATTAGAGAATAAACTTGATGGAAGCTGCACAAGAACAGTTGTACCACCACCTACTGTAGCATAATTATTATGGTCTACGGGGAATTTGTGGATTGAAAATTAAATGGTATTCGGATTTCTGGAGAAAGAGAGGAAAAAGAAATAAAACAAAGAGAGGTTAAAGTTTGGAACTCAATTGACCGACCAATGATCCCGGAACTAAAGTTAGAAATAAAACCGGAAGTTCTTGTTTCTGTGGAGGAGCGGAAGTGACCCCACACCCCCGGGACGACAAATGGAAGAAGAGGAAAATCGGTATTTTTCGGCTAGGTTTCGTGGGAGGCAGACGGGCTTTCCCGGTTCCCCGTATGGGTTTCGCATAGTAGTACCGAACATGATTTACGATAGAATAATTTTATCTTACCCTCTCTCTCTCTTTCCTTCTCTCTGAAAAATAACCCTCGAGCCTAGAAAGCAATAAACAGTCCCATTGTGACTATACGACTTGCGTATGTTGTTTCTGAACTACCCTCCGTGTAAGGCAAACAATGACACTACTGGAGAAGCAGAGATAGACTCATAAGTGACGTTCTTTTATGGAAGCCAGCACATGGGCATACAAGTAAGACCAGCTCTGCACGGATACTGGTTGCTACGCAGGGGACCTCCCGGGGTCAATGAATGATAGGGACGGTTGGCGAGAGATTGTCATGGATATCCGTGCTGCTGGCGTGACATGATGACGATGACGATGATATTTATACCATTTGAGGAAATGATATTCAACAACTAACAATCATTCATTTCCAACTGAATATACTTCCATTTTAATGTGACAGGAAAGAGTACTCTCATGAGGTTAACAAAATTAGCAAATTTCTACTCTAACAGTTTAACCCTCTTTTAAAACATCATTTTTTTCCATAAAGAAAACAAAAGAACGTTTAATTTACATTTGTAACTAACATGATTAGGATTTAATCTGAAATTAGTAAAATGCTGATCCTTTAAAAACTCTTAATTGATAAAATCTTTACTCTTTCAGAGGGAAGCTTTTTGGACCCAGAAAGAGTATGGCCATTTTCAGCGGGCATCACTGCGTTAGCCGTATCCCGGTTTTCTACCTTGCTGGCAGTTGGATTGGAGAACGGTTGCGTTGTTCTGTGGGACGTTTATTTTGGTGAGTAAGCTACTCTATTTGCATTATGGTAGGTCGATTTTGGAACTGTAACTGTTACATAATTCATGGATAGTCAATGAATTATGTACTTACTGTAGTAAAAATATTTTGAATCAGGGTTCAATAGATTCAGAATAAAGGGGTCCAGTGGAAAATCACTATAGCCGATGATTGGCCACTGGTAACATTCGCTTGACCTTCCGGTAGAACGCATGAGAAGTTTTAGTTAGTTTCGACCAGAGATTCAGAGCGAGTGGACTCGAAAGTCTGTCGCTCTAAGTGTCGTTTCTCCACCGCGCGGTTGAATCTTTATGGGCTGGGTTGTTTTAAATAAAGACTTAGAAGAAAAACAACAAATCTTGTTAATTGATTAATTAAAAACAAGAGATGATCAACCCGAAGAAACTAACACAAAGAAGCAACCCACAGGATCAGCCCAAGAAATAAGCCCTCAAGAATATGGCAGCCGACGAAGTAGCAGATGTAAGAAGGTTAACAAGTAAGAGCCCTTCATCCGATCTCTACTCCGTCTGTCTCTCTCTTCAATTGTATACCCGAGATGTGGGTATACAACATAACGTCTCCCATGTAACAAAAGATGCAAATTAACATAAAGAATTACCACACAAAATATGTTTCTTCAAAACTCTGCCTTCGTTTGAGGAAATAGATTTCAATCTTTTGAAATGTTATCACTATTACAGCTTAATTATGAGGTAAAAAGCAGTATATTGGAGGTGCCGGTGGTGATGGGGCATATTTTAATTTTGAATTCTAGTTATAATATTTTATTCGTTTCGTTTAAAATATGACCATTTCTTTTTAAATATTGAAATTGCTAAATTTCAAACCAATTTTTGGCTAAATGTTGCGAAAACGAAGATTTTTGGTGCATTTTAGCAGACGATCTTTGATGCTATTTCCTCAAACAATGGTGCAAGTAAGAGATCTAATTTTTTATATTAGTGTTTATCATATCAACACACAACCTTACTTGTTTGAGAGAATTTGATATTTGAAAATTTATTCGGTAAGCTACGAACCAAAGGTCGTCTGGATTTGTCGGACTTCTGGACACCGGCTAAATGTAGATTTAAAATATAATATTATCAATAAAAAATAAAGACGAGATTGTATTTAATTGATACAAGTTAATCCACTTCTAAAATTTGGGTCTGTTTGATTTTTATTAATCAATTTAATTGTTTTAATGCATCGATAGAAAACATCTCCAACATATAATATAAATATGAAAATTAAACAAAAGAAAGTAAAGAACATAATTTTGTTTAACAGATAGCGGTATAAACTAATTTACTTAAAACTATTTAAACTAGTAGGACCTTTGGATATACCACAGTATGATAATTTAATCATTACAATGTTTGCTATGTTTACTTAAGAGACTGCATGGTCACACATGCACGGTAAAGTCCCCTCTGATTAGTTGCTAACTTACATCGTCTGCGCAAGAATGGTTAGATGTACGTGTTTACCAATCCCTCCAAACGAGCAGGATGTGACACATTGTTCAATTTCTGAGTTTAATAGATTTTTTCTCCAAGACTGTTGCCATACCAAAGTTAAATAGCCCAGTCTATCCTACTATTTATCCATAACAAGAGAAAGAATATATGGATTCATACCTTTCCAAAGGGTATTAGCGATATGTGAAATGCAAACAGACTCGTCCAGGATTTGAATTTGTATTGCCGTGTCTATTTCCTACGACGATAACCATACAAAATGCGCCTCCATGTATTACATGTATTATAGGAGTGTTATATTGCATAATACACAACTCCTATAATACGAGAATGTTCTTTTTTCTCTTTTTTCTTTTTTTTTCTATATTTTTTCTTACATGTATTTCTTTTTCTAAATCCTTTTTGATTAAAAAAAATTTTTCTGTTTTTTTTTTAACTAAAATCTTTTTAAAACAGTTTTTTCTAAAATTTGTCTAGTATTATTTGGATTATTCAGACTATTGTCCTCATCTTTATTGTTATCTGTACAACATTTCGGCCGATGTGCCCTCCGGCTTTCTTCAGGTATTTCTTGTCGGACTCGGGAGCCTTCTCGAACTCGGGAACCTTCTTGTAACCGGGAGCCTTCATGCAACTTTAAACAATAAAGATGAGAACAATCCAAATAATACTAATTATCAAGCCTCATTAAAAAATTCAGAGAAATTTTTTTTTGTTATGTATTTTTCTATTTTCGTTTTCAAAAATATAATTATCTTGTTAAATAAAAACAAAAAAACAACATTTTCTTGCATTATTTCAGGCATCATGAGAGGAGTCCATTACCTCGGTGGACCAAGCTCAGTTCGACAACTTCATTTTATTAATTCCGAAAAACACCAAGACCCTGCTCAAAATGGAGACTTCGCCTGTAATATGATAGCTACGTTAACGAATGGCATCACACAACGTCTCACCTCTTCAGCGTCGGAACCGTTAAGCGCTGTTACTATATTACCTGAGTAAGTCTTCTTCTTGTCCTTTTAAAATCCAGCCCTGTCGGCTGGGTCTTTAAAATACACCGACTGCACCTCTACAGAGGAGTAAGACCCATTCCCCAATAGCGCCACTTGTTGGCTATGGTTGGCGACTCATAATGCTTAAGGATGGAAACCTTGTGGCCGAGCAGTCCATGACATGTAGCACTCCACTTTGGCCATTACTTAGACTAGACGGCCGGTCGGAGAGCCGCCCCGATCAATCAGCTGGTCACATTAAGCCTTAGCACCTATATGATTGTCCCAACCCTATTGCCCTTATGCAAGCCCAAATCCTTTTATGTGCTAGAAGGCAGTGACTGAGGGTGATGTCATGGGTATAGTATTAAACACAATCTGATGGTGAAGTTCCAGTTCTAGAGCTCTGGGGAGTGTTGAATACCCCATCATCACCATTACTCCAGGCTCACCCGGACCCGGAGTGGTGGTACCTGTTAGGGTCACATCTATGGGTTAAATAGAAAAACATGAGTTTAAAAATGTGCTTAAAAAATTGAGTACCCATCAAGAATGAATAAAACAAAATGTCTTTGGTATAAAATGAGCCAATGGGTTGACATACCATAAAATCCAACCAACCAACCTGTATTTCAATTAATGGAGAGGAATGAAAATGTCAATTAATAAAGTCACTTTATGATGACGTACCGACATGCTACTGAAAATGTTTGCAAGAGAAATAACAGTAAAAGATAAGACTTTAATCTTGACAAGTCACTCAGAGATAATTTCAATATAGATCATAACAAGAACAGAATAATAATTAGACATTCTCTCGTTGTGATTTCTACGTCTTTCTACGCCAAAGAAAATAGCCGTGAGTATCTTATTAGCCAACTTTCTCACCCGGGATTTTCATAATGGAAAGCCCCCCCCCCGAAAAATGATAACCTTCAGTTCTAACTTGGGATTCTATCACGTTGTCTTTGCACAGTAATGACAAATTACCCCCGGCTCACCATACTTGACACTCATTCATTTTTCTCTTTATTCAGGGCTCACAGTGACGATCTATTGGTGATGCACATGATACCAATTCCAGGCAAGAACGAACTGGTAAGTCAAAACGAGGCTGGCTTAATGTGACATTTTCTTTTTATCTCCCTTGATGGCAAACATCAATTTATCACCGTTTTAAAACGATCTATGCCAACTAATTATTAACAAACAACAATTGATTTAGATATTATTTTGATTTTTCGAACTGTTGTTCCTCATCTTTATCGTTATATACAGGGTGATTGTAAAGTAACTCCCTATTTTAAAAATCTCATATTTCTGAATCATTATTTTTACAAAAAATGAATATGAGAAAAACACACATAACATAGAGTTTTGTTTAAAATTCTATATGGGCCACCAGCCTCTCAAGCCGCTCGGGAATTGCATCAACTGATCTTCCAGGGAACTCTTGTGGAATGGCAGAAATAAATTCATGTATTTGTGCTTCAAGTTCTTCCAAAATCGTTGGTTTCATAGCATAGACTTGCACCTTCAACTAATCCAAAGAAAAAGTCACAGGGTGTTAAATCAGGTCTTCTGGTCGGCCATTCACGCGGACCACGTCTACCCATCCATCTCCCAGGAAAATAGTGATTCAGCCATTCACGAAGCACAATAAAAAATGTGGAAGAATACCATCTTGCATAAAAATCAAGTCTTCAATTCAATTGCATAAAAAAATTATAAATAGTTTAGAATAGGGAGTTACTTTTCAATCACCCTGTATAAAAACACAACCTTTCGGCTGTTGTACCCTCCGGCCTTCTTCAGTTGTACATTGTTCGGCAGAGCATAGCAATGATTCAACCTGGGAAATCATTTTGAATAGTTTGTCTGTTGAGCAAACAAGGCGTTAAAGAACTTACGAAGGCCTTAATCAAATAATGACATTATTGTTTTGCATGCCCAGCAATTCGAGAAGCGTCACGAGAAGCGTTACGATCATTAAAAAAAAAGAAAAATAAAGAAGGCCGGAGGGTACAACCAGCGAAACGTTGTGTCTTTATATATCCCAATAAAGATGAGGACAACAGTCCGAAAAAATCAAAGTAATACATATCAAGCTTTACCTAAAAAATCAGACAAAAATTGATTTAAATTCTTTTTCTTTATTAATCATACTAACAAAAATATGCGACCTTCAGGCGCAAGTATTTAAGTTTTAATAAATAAAACATTATATTAAACTAGTAAGATTAACAAAACACATAAAAAGACTACACTTATTATTATTCTATTCTAATTGATTTCTTTATAATATTATACATATTAGCAAAATCAAAAACGCCCCAGGCGATGTAAAAATACATCTTTGAAAAATATTGCCTGGGGTGGGTGGGAGTTAAAAATTAAATTTCAGTAAACTAAATTTTATACAGTTTAATTTTCTAGAAAAATAAATTCTTTAAAAATTCTTTTCGATAAATAAAATTATTTGAAAAATATTTGTACACTCAATGAATGAATGTAATACATGTTGTTACGCTCTTAACTCATTTTCTTAGACTCAAAAATAATAAAGATTTAATAAATTTCATTTTTATTAATGCAAGAATTTATTTATTGAAGTAAGAATTACATTAATTAAATTGTTGTATAGCCGTACATACCCCTCTAACATTCTCAGGTATATACTAGAGAGAGTTCTCGTATATAAGAGAGAGAGAGAGAGAGAGAGAGAGAGAGAGAGAGAGAGAGAGAGAGAGAGAGAGAGAGAGAGAGATCTTACTTGATTACACTTCTTACTGCTTACTCTGCTGGCTACTACTTACTGGTTACTTACTATCTCTTCGTCTAGGTGCTTTTACTTCGGACGCCATTTTCTTTGGGCTCACTTCTATCTGCTGGTAAGGGTTGATTTCCCTCTTTAGCCCATAATTGATTCGGCAGTGGTGAGAAAGACCCGGAGCTGACAATACCTCTACACTCTCTGAAAGCTGGGTCGCTCTACTTAACTAAACTAACTTATTCTCATGTGTCTATATTGGAGGTCAGTTAGGATCATCTAAAATGTCAATCATAATCCCCAACGGTTATGGAAAATTTCCCACCTCCACTTTTAAATCTAACGAATTTTAATTAAAATTCTAACTACAGACACGTTTACAATTTATGACTTCTCATAAATTGTAACAAAATAATTTTATTTAATCTTTAAAGAATAAAATGAAATTAATATAAAGTAGAATTAAAGGTCACATAGATAATCTCCAATGACCGAGTCGTGCGATCCTGTGAGATCCTGCAAATTATTGTCTGTAGGTGCCAACGTCTATCTTTTTGGCTGTTTGTCTTTAGCTGTGATCTACAGCTACTTTTTTCTTGCCACTAATTTCGTTTACTGTTTGCCATGCTAATCGCGACTGTCTGTCTTCTACTGCCTGTCTGATTTTATTTATTTGTTCTTGGATGTATTCTATCTTTTCTTTTTTGTATACTCCAGTTAGTTTTACCTGGAATTTCTTAAGATTTTCTTTGTTGGTGTTGGGTTTGTTTTAAAGTGTTGGGATGCTTTTTTAAAAATATATCTCCTCTTTACTCTAACTGATTCTGTCTCCCAGGGGACAGTGTGTTTGCTTTTTTTGTTTGTTTAGGGACGGCTGGAGAGAGATTGTCATGGATATCCGCGTTGATAGCGCGACATGATGATGATGATGATGATGATGATGGGTGATATTTCTTTCTTTTTTCTTCTATTCAGGTGCTAATAACGTTCAGCAGTGGGGTTGTTGTATTAGTGGATGTTTTTGAAGGAGATACATTATGTGAATTACAATTGTCTTCTGGCTACCATTTGTCTTCCTCTTGGGCTCCAGTGATCAGCGTTGTCACAGAGCAAATAAACAGTTATGCGTATATCGTAGGTAAGTAAAATCATTTTTTCTTAGAGCAAGGGCTTGTAGTGGATTGGTACATGTAAACAAAAACTTTACCGGTTGTCAGTGGGTTTTTGAACACACACACACACACACACACACACACACACATACACACACACACATACATAATATATATATATATATATATATATATATATATATATATATTATACTAAAGCTGAGTTAAACAACTTTTGTTTCTTAAAGGCTTTTTTACTGTTTAGTTTAATGACACGAAAATTATACTAAATTATTCCTTACTTTTAGGATTGAATTATGTTTGAAAAAAGTTTTAATTGGTTCTAATTAGTCGTAATTTGCAATTAAGTCAAAAACCAGCCAGTCTTTTACTTTACTCTGAGTCTATCTCTTTCTTTCCCTCTCAGTATCTCTTGACAATCTCCTCGTTATATAATGTTAGTTTCTCTGGGGAGAGAGAGAGAGAGAGAGAGAGAGAGAGAGAGAGAGAGAGAGAGAATTTGAAATGTATTTCTAAGTTAAATTTCACAACCAGCAACCCGTAGCTTAAATGAGGTCAAACATTTCCTTTTTTAGAAAGCTAACAAAATGATTTTAAGGTTTCGACCGGGCATATTTATTAAAAAAAAATGTTTATTCGCTTTGCTAACCTCCTTTTCTCTAATCTCATTTAATAACCCAGAGCTAAATGGGTGACTAAATGGGTCACGTTTTGTCTAGTGTATATATATATATATATATATATATATATATATATATAAGTAAGTCGTCGGGGCGGCCTAATGTCGGTATCAGCCAATCAGTGAGAGGGTCTATCCCCTTTTCACTAGCGCTAGACCAAGGAGATTGTTTTTGCATCTGAGGTGGAGCGCCACACATACCGCCAGCTCCTTACTTTACCGCACAGATCCCTGTGCTACTCATAACACTGAGTTGGCGAGGACCGGGATCGAACTAGGAACCTTGTGTGTATGTGTGTTGGTTGTCAACTCGTGTATGAGCAAGAACATTTCCTGTTTTTTTTTTTTTACTTACAAGCACCCAACAGGTTGCCAGCACGAAGGTGACTCTTCAGTTCACTGAGAATACTGAAGGATCTACAGCTTAGTAAACATGCTTGTGAGCCAGTATCATTTGGCACTGTATCCTTGTGTTTTCTCAGAGGACTCACCAGACCAGCCCTGGAGAGACAAACATAAACTACATGCTGGAACACTTTGGATGTTGCTGGACTGAAATTCACCATATATATATATATATATATATATATATATATATATATATATATATGTGTGTGTGTGTGAATTAAAAAGTAATACCATTTTGTTTATTTCATGTGAAGTTTTTTTTATAAAACTAAGGCATAAATTGAGACCCTATCGAGGTTCAGAGGAATAATCCGACGAGTAAGACCCAACTTGCCAATTTACAATGTTCACTTTCTGCATGAAAATGCTCGACCATACACAAGCATCAGAATAAGGAAGAAAGTCGCCTCATTCGGGTGGACAACTTTACCGCATCCTCCATACTTTAGATTTAGTGCCTTCAAACTATCATCTCTTCGCCCCCATGAAAGGGTCTGAGAGGCAAACAGTATTCCATTGACAAGGAAGTGAATTTTGTAGTGAAGAAGTGGCTCAAAGAAGTCAACAGAATTTTACGGGGCAGGGATACATACTCTGATTCAAAAGTAGAACATTGCTATTGAGAGAAACGGTGACTGTGTGGAGGAGTAGGGATGTGATTCACGGAGGAACAGGTTCATTTTGATGTATTATACATACCTGCGTTGGTAATCATACATGTCCTAAACAAAATAGCATTACTTTTTGACTCACTTTCGTATATGTATATTGTTGGAAGAGTCTAGTCTATCCAAACGATGACTCTTGTAGTCAGCACTAATACTAAAATGTTGTAGACGCTATGGGAACAGACAAATGTATAAATACAATAATAACGCTTCTTAAAATGACTTCTATTGTCAATAATAGAATATTTTTAGAGCAACTCAATGGCACTGATTCCAAAAATGGCATCAGTGTTGCTAGATTGGCTCTAGTTTTATTCATTTCTTTTCATTTGGATTCTACGGCATGTCAACCCTTGTTGGGTTATTTTATGCCGAAGACGTTTTGTTCTATTCATGTTGGATGGGCATTGAAAATTCTTTTTTTGAACTCAATTTAAAAAAACAACAACTTATTTTCTTCTATTCAACCCATAGATGGGTCCCTTACAGGTACTACCACTCCGAGTCAGGGTGGACCTGCAAGTAATGGTAATTAAGGGGTATTTCACACTCCCCAGAGTTCCAGAATTGGAACTTGACCATTAGATGTAGTTTAACGTCATACCCAGGACACTAAGACCCCCGGCCATCTCCTTCTGGCACGTACATGATAAAAAGGGTTGGGGTCTGCCATAATAGCAATAAGGCTGAGAAAATCATATAGGTGCTTAGGGCTTGACGTGACCAGTCAATTCATCGGAGGGAGGCTCCCCAATTGCAAGTTTAACTTAAGTAAGAGCTGCTCATCCAACAGAATTCCGTCCTTAAGCATCATGGGTTGCCATCCACAGGCGACCCTATTGTGGGGGGTCTTACTTCTCTACCGTGGTGCAGCCAGCATATTCTACAGTCCCAGCCCACAGGGCGGTGCTCTAGTTTTAAATGACAGAATTTGAGAATTCAGTTTGCGTAGCGTCTGGCGCCATACAATCTTGTTTGGTCATCTGATTCCAGATTTAATGATTGATTTTACTTATTTCTCTTTCCATCATCTGGGATATTTTACATTACATTCATACGGGTAAGGTCAATTGGAGGTGAAAGCTACTTACCGAATTAATGTCGGTTTTATATTTTAGTTACTTTGGCGTCGACAGAACTGGCTCTCGAGGGAAAAAGATTTTTATCTTGAAGTTTGACAATTTGGAATAAATAATGAAATAAATTAATTTGAGAGATTCTCATTATCTTAAGATAGAGACAATTCAGCAAAGCATATGTCGTTTTTTGGATTCAGCATTCACAAAATACTCTAAATACGTTAAACATATCCTGGTCCACTAAGATAAGCTTAGTAAATCTATTGACACACACACACCATGTTCTGGGTATGTCGTTAAACTCTATCCGATGGTGAGGTCAAAGTTCTGGAGCTCTGGGGAATATGAAGTACCCCTTCGTCACCATTACCTGGCCCGGAGATGTAGTACCTGTTAGGGTCCCATCTATAGGTTAAATAGAAAAATATGTTTAAAAATTTGAGTTTAAAGAATTGAGTACCCGTTAAAAATGAATTAAACAAAACGTTTGCGGCATAAAATAGCCCAACAAGGGTTGGCATGCCGTAAAATCCAACCAACCAACCAACCAATTGACACGCACCCAGGTTAAACTGAAAAAAGGTCCAGAATAAAGTAAGCTTAGCAAATATCTCGACACCCTAATTATGTTACAAAATCGTTGGCAAAAAAAGAAAAAAGCTTTGTAAATATCTCGACAATCACCACCCAGCCAGGTTAAGTCTTCTCTCCTCCCCTGTTTGTAGGTGCGTTTACTTCACATTTTGTGGTTCTAAATGTTTTTACTGCTGTGAAAGGGGGGTTGTAATTGTAATATCTCTAAACGAACCGGGAATTAACGGTCGACCGTCTGGGTAGCTGGATCTCTTTTAGGATGGCATTCTATCTGTTCTTCTAGGAGTTTGGAACCCCTCGGATCTTGGGTTCTTTCTGTCTTTGCGTCCGTTTATAGGTTTTAATTAACGAACACAATACTCGTTGGTGTTGTTGGTCTTTTTTTTTAGAGCTTATTTATTTTTCTTTAACTTAAAGAGGGCATACACTCATCCTACGTCTGTCCCCTTCGAACATTTCATCCAGACTCATTCTGTCCGTCTTATCCCCCAAAAAACTCCAAAAAACAACAACTTAGGCCTGACTTTCACTTTCTCACTGTCTTATTCACTCTTTGCACCATTTCCCTTTCTCGGCCAATAAGAAGTCAAAGCCAGTGATATCTATGTCGATACAAATTCCGTTCTTTCCATAAATTAAAATCTTTCAATTTCTTCACATTCATCCCACGTCAACTCACTGCTGATGTCACATAGTGATTTCCACACACCTTATTATCTAACACAGCTTATCAAAGTTTTACCCCGATTTGGTTCTGTAAATAAAGAGTACATGTCACTTAAATTGAAAGATAACATAACTCTTCCTCATGTACAATTCTGTTTTATGATATCTTCAAACTAGTAACGTATTCTAAAACAGAAGAAAACTCGAATTTTCATGATTTGAAGAAGTTATCATCACTGGGCGTACTTCTGGCCTTTTATAAAATCAAGTAGAGTAAACGACGACAGCACTTAAAACTGTTGAGTCTTGGGCTTTGATGATATACATGCATCTTCATAGCACAATATTTTGGGGATAATGAATTTTTGGAAAAAAAAAAAAAAGAAAGAAAGAAAAATTAAGAAAAAATGACACTTCCAAACTATAAAATAATTTTGAATAAACAAAGGTTTGATAGACGTGCCAGTATTTTTCTGTCTTAGTTATAGGAATGGTGAAATATAACTCGATTTTTTGTTGTTATCGTACTTGCTCTATTTGGTATGTGAGAACGAGATCGACCTCCTTGCACTCAACGACATCAGGATCATTTCCAGATCCTCGCAAAGTTGCGTATATATTACTAAGTTTTATTTCAAATCATCAGACCACTTTTGAAAACACGGAAAGATAAGTAATAGAATCTGAGCAAAATCGCCTCTTCTGACCCCCATTCACTTCTTATATACATTTTCATGGCCAAAGCCACGTTATGACGTATACTTAAATTGCATGACTAGATTACGTGCTTTGTTATCATTGGACTGCGAAAAAACAAACTGACAATTCTATTTTATTACTATGACATGTGGTGAAGCTCTGCTGTTGAATATATTAGATTTAATGTACTTTTCTGCCTTTTTCTTTCTTCAGGTACATCTGAAACAACGTCGGGATGCTGTTTTTATTTCCATTTGAACAAACTGCCTGTGCTCAACTCCTATTGGTCAGTTGTGTCGAATATCCGATCATTTGTGGCCCCCATTTCGCTTGAATATCAACTAAACATTTTTCTCAATGAAAGGTAAAAAAACATTTATGAATTAAGCAAATGTACAACAACAAACGAAACATCAACTGGGATTAGATAAAACAATCTAAATTGTTTTGTACATGGAATCAAATAACTTTGATTGATTTTAACGACATGTCAACCCGTCTAGGGTTACTTTATGCTTAGAAGTTAAGAAATCGTGCTCATTGTACATTTATATCTATATTTAGGGTAGTTGTTTCTTAATGTTGATACACAGTCTTATCAAATTTGTCTTTTGTGTACAGACAGATTTTTTTAAAATCCAGGTCTTAATTATTATTAATTTTAACCATGTGGTTTAAACAATTTAGAAACATGTTTACACTGGATGGCAAGACTCTGGAATTAGTAGACTTATTCACATACGTTGGTAGTAATATCTCCTCTACAAAAAGCAATGTCAATATATGCACAAGAAAGGCATGGACTGCTATAGACAGATCATTGATCATATGGAAATCTCATCTTTCTTATAAGATAAAGTGAGACTTCTTCCAAGTTGTAGTGGTGTTAGTGCTAGTATATGGCTGCACTACTTGGACTCTAACGAAACACTTAGAGAAAACGATAGACTGGAACTAAACGAGGATGCTGCGCGCTATCTTGAACAAATCTTGAAGCAGCACTCCATAAAAAGAAGTTGTACGGCGATTTACCTCCTATCATACAAACCATCCAACTAAGACAAACGAGATATGCTATATGTTACTGGAGAAGCAAGGACGAACTCATAAATGACGTTCTTCTGTGGACACCTACACATGGACACACCAGTGTTGTCCGGATAGTAAAAACCTACGCCAGTCAGCTCTACACTGTTAGTATGACCTGATGATAAAGATGATGATGATGATGATGATAATGATAAAAAGGAATAAAGTTGACTTTTTCCAACTTGACCAATCGGAACTGACACTTTGAAGTTACAGATCTTTTGATACCTAAAATACTCTCTATTCTACTTCTTTCTCTATGACTAGAAGCAGTTACTCAGCGTCGCCTAGATAAAGGGGTGTATTAATTTGCTTACTTTTGAGATTTACAAATGCTTGATATTTTCAAGTAGAATTTCAATGCTATTTCTATGTATATTTTAATTTTTAAATATCTTCGAATATAAATCAAGTCTTCACAAATTTTGCACAAAAACAAAAACTGGCGATATTTAATGTTTATATGTATTTACTTTGTCGTTAATTGTTTTATTTTCATAGTTTTAACCGGACATACATACATAAATACATGCTCATCAACTGCGCGTTATATAAGCCATTTATCGCCATTACTCCCAGGTTCACTCTGACCCGGAGTGGTAGTACCTGTTAGGGTCCCATCTATGGGTCAAATAGATTAAAAAATGAGATAAAAAATTGAATACCCAACAAGAATGAATGACGGTCTTCGGCATGAAATAACCCAACAAGGGTTGACATGCCGTAAAATCCAACTAACCAACCAGCCAACCAACCAACCAATCAACCCTTTATAGATGTATAGAAGATAAGTCATTTTAAGTTCTCCTACTCTGCCCAATCCGTATCTCACTGTCCATTTCTATAGCTGGGAGGAAATCAAATCGAACTGGTCAATTTAGACTTTGTAAGGAATAAAACGAGAAAGATACCTTATAGATTGATATTTAACTTTAGGCCCTCAAAATAAATGGAGACGGATTTTAAGGTTTGTAATACGATGATGTAATGAACATTTTTAGCCAGACGAGTTCATTTATAGCAAACTAATTTCCAAACTGAAAATAATAAAGATTTGCTTACATCCTATAAAAACATAGGAAAGACAAAATATTATAATGGAAATTGTGTGTATTTCTGTCTGTAACCGAAACTACGTCACCACAAACGTCACAATTTCCTTAGTTATTTACATTATATTGTCAATGGTTATTAAATAATCACTATTTATTCTTAATTAGCATTTTATTTATTATCAATGTCTCTATTAAGCAGAGATAGATTTACCTCAAAACAACCCACATTATTAATGTGTTTAAAATCCTGCGATGTGTGTTATATACCATTAAGAAAGAAATGTTTACATAATTTGCGTACTGGGTTTAACAAAACCGTGTTTAATGAATAATCACTTGGTGTTATTGGTTTCTAATATTATTGTTTTATTCTCAAACGTATTAAAATCAATTCTATGTATAATTTTATATTGAATTCAATTAGAAAAAAATAAGTGTAATATTTTTTGTGATCGTATTTGATTTCATTAGTCTTTCTAATTCAATATAATATTTGATTATATTAAAACTTAAATACTTTTACCGGAAAGCGCAGTTTTTTGCTAGTAAGATCAATGGAAAATAACGCAAGTTTTGATAAAGGATTTTCATTTCATCTTTAATAATAGCCTGACACAAAACACAAAATCAATCTTTTTTGTTTCTGTGTGCATAAGGTTGATCATTAAGTCTATCTACCATGTTGGCTGGGGTCATAGAGGGGTAAAATCCTCCCAATGGGGCTACCCGTTGGTCGTGGGTGGTTGAGCAGTCCATAACATGCAACACTCCTCTTTAGCACTTACTTAGGCGGCCGGGGAGTCCTCCTCCGATCAATCGGATGGACATATCAAGTCGCAGTGCCTATATGATTGTCCTAATCCTATTGTCCTTATAGCAAACCCAAACCTTTTTTATCAGATATATACTAGAAGGCGGTAACTGAGGGTCTTAATGTCCCGGGTATGATGTTAAACTGCATCTAGGGGTGAAGTTCCAATTCTGAAGCTCGAGGGAGTGTAGAGTACCTTTTTATCGCCATTACTCCCATGTCCACCCTGACCTGGAATGGTAATACCTGTTAGGGTCCTATCTATGGCTTGAATAGAAGAAAATGAGTTAACAAAATGATGTTTAAAAATTGAGTTAAAAAACGAATTTTCAACCATTAATAGCATCCTCAGCAGTCATAAATACAATAAATAGCACCCTACAATCTACATTAGCAACAATAAATAGTGTACTTAGCAACATTAAATTAACGTCCTTAGCAACCATAAATAGCATCCACAGATAACACCATTATCAACCGTAAATAGCAACCTCCCATAGCAACAGCAAATAGAGTCCTTAGCAACCGTAAATACAGTAATAGCAACCATATATAACGTCCATTAGTAACGTCCTTAGCAACTGTAAATAGCAACCATTAATAGCGTACTCAGCAACCATCTTTCGTAAATAGCAACATTAAATTAGTGTCCTTAACAAACATAGATAGCATACTTATTAACCGTAAATAACAAATTTCGTAAATAGCACCCTTAAGAGCTGTAAATACAGTAAATAACACTTGTAGCAACCATAAATAGCATCTCTTATCAACCTAAATTAGCAACTGGAGCATACTGTATACGAGTATAGTTTGTAACCGTGATTATCACCCATAGCAACATTAAATTTACATCCCTAGCAACCATGAATAGCGTCCCTAACAACTGTAATAGCATCTCTACCGACCTACATTCGCAACTGTAACGTATAGCGTAATAGCATGCTTTGAAATCGTACATAGCGTAAAAAAGCGTTCTTACCAACAATAAATTATCATTCTTATCAACCATGAATTAGCAAACATAATTAATGCCAATTTAGCAAGATTAAATTAGCGCCTATAGCAATCGTAAAAGCATCACAGGAAATCTACATTAGCAACCTTAGATAGCGTCACTAGCAACCGTGAATAGCATCCTCAGCAACCGTAAATAGCATACTTAGCAACATTAAACTAGTGCCCTTAGAAACCATAAATACTGTCCCTAGCAACCTTCATTAGCAACTCTAACATGAATAGCATCCTTAGCAACCGTGAATAGCGTCGTTAGAAACCATAAATAGCTTCTATGGCAACCTGAATATCGTCACTAGCAAACTACATTAACACCTGTAGCGTGAATAGCGTCTCTAGCAACCTACATTAGCAACCTAAATAGAAACCTATATTAGAAACTCATCAGCAACTTTAGCGAGAATAGTGTCGTTAGCAACCATAAATAACGTCCGTAGCAACCTTGAATAGCTTCCTTGGCAACATTAAACTAGCGTCCTTACCAACCATGAATAGTACCCCTAGCAACCTACATTAGTAACTACAGCGTACGCATAATAGCGTCCTTAACAACCATTTATATCTCCCTAACAACCATAAGTAGCGTCTCTAGCAATCTACATTAGCAACGGTAGCGTATAGCATAATAGCTTCGTTAGCAACAGTAAATAGCGCCCTCAACAACCAGAAATAACGTCCTCAGCAACCGACATTAGCAACTATAGCGTGTATAGCGTCATTAGCAACCGTGAATAGCGTCCCCAGCAACGTGCATTAGCACCTGTAGCATGAATAACGTGCTTAGCAACCATAAATAGCTTCGCAAGCAAACGGAAATAGCGTCCCTAGCAACCATAAGTAGCGTCTCTAGCAACATACCTTAGCAAATGTAGCGTATCGCATAATAGCGTCCTTAGCAACCGAAATAGCTCCCTAGAAACTATAGCGTCTTTAGCAACTTATAATAGCAACTATCGTGGGAATATAGCCCTTAACAACCGTAAATAGTATCCCTAGCAGCCTACATTAGAAACTATAGTGTAAATAGCGTCCTTAACAACCGCGAATAGCGTCCTTGGCAACAATAGATTTGTGTCCCTAGCAACAATGAATAGTATCCTTAGTAACCATAGATGGTGTCCCTAACAACCCGGAATAGTGTCCCTAGCAACATATATTAACAACTGTAGCGTATAGCATAATAGCGTCCTTGGCCACCTTAAATTAGTGTCCCTAGCAATCATAAATAGAGTTCCTAGCTATCTTACATATCCTCCTTATCAACAATAAATCAGCGTCCTTAGCGACCATGAATAGTGTTTTTAGCAACCTTAGATAAGCGTCAGTAGCAAACGTAATAGAATCCCTAGCAACCTACATAGTATTCTTAATAATCATAAACCTGCATCTTTAGCAACCGTAAATAGCGTCCATAAATATAGCGTCCTTAGCAACCGTAAATACAGTTAATAGCACCCCTAGAAAACTACATTAGCAACCATAGCACCATACAACCTATAATAGCAACGTACATTACAAACCATAAATAGCATATATATATACGTGGCTACTCGGCATCGCCTGAATAGAGGGCAGTCAAAAAGTTAGTCTCGCAGATCCATTATTACTGAATCATGAGCTGGATGCCCCATTAAAATCCCTATGTAAAAAATATATTGCATTGATCCAGACTGGTGGTGTGCAGACACTCTGAAAAGAAAAATGAATGTTTCCTATTTAAAATATTAGATTAAAAAAAATCCATGTTGTTACTATTGAATTTTTTAAATTATTTTCACGAATATAAATTAAATCTTCAATATTTCTTTTTATCAAACAACAAGATCTGGTGATAGTGAATATGTACATACAGGTCCGTGTCCAATTTGTAAATACAAATAAAATTATAAAAAAAATCAAAGTGAACATAAACTTTATAGACATCCGGTATATTTACTTTGTCGTTAATTGTTTTATTTTCGGAGTTTCCTCCGGACACACACACACACACACACACACATATATATATATATATATATATATATATATATATATATATATATATATATATATATATATATATATATATATATACCAACTGCATTTTATATATGTATAGATTATTTATTTATTTATTCATTTCCTTTTTCATTTTTATTTCAACTTTAGGAGGAACGAACAGAAGGAACGGAATGCCCGTTTAAGTGTTCGTTGGAAGGAGTTCATTCATCATTTACCAACTTCAGTGGACGATGTTGAACAAGTGGAAGCGGCCGGATAATCTTGACCCACCTATATTTCAATGGATTGTAGATGCAAGGTCAAGAACAGACGTTAATGTCACAGAATCCCCTCCCCCACAAATAAAGTGCAACTCCTCTGGACTGTTTAAATCAACTTGCGATATCAATGGCACTTTTAGACGAAATAAAAAAAACACTGTTCTATTGTAACTAACGTTGAATTTATTTCTCAAGAACATAACACACCCTGTCAGTGGGGGCTTAGAATATGCTGTATCATCTGCAGAGGGGCAAACTCTTGCCTCCTAAAAAGGGGTGCCTGGTTATGAGACTAAACTGTATGACATGACTGAATAGATTTCTGACTTAAATAATAAAAATAATCTTAAAAAATCTCAAATGTCATTTACTTCCCATTTTTCAAAGAATATATTTTGTGTCTGAATTTTTGAGATGAGGCTTGATAATTTGTATTATTTAGATTTTTCGGACTATTGTTCTTATCCTTTATTGCTATATACACACAGTTTCGGCTGATGCGCCATCCGGCCTTCTCAGCGTATTTCTTGTCGAACTCGAAAATGTTCTTGTACAAATGCAGAATGGCACACGAGATGATATTATTAAAATCGTATTTTACGTATAAATAGCATTAGATTACGGAAACTCCCGAAGTATCCTAATCCTTACCCAAACTTTTAAACTAACCCTAACCCTTACTTATCCTAGCGTCTCAAACGTTTCGGGTATGCTTTTTATACGTAATCTAATGATATTATCTCTTGCGCGCTATTCTGCATTTGTACCTCGTTTAATACCCCAGCCAAATGCTGCTTTTGTGGAAACCATTAGACCAAAGGGAAAATGGTGGTGTCGAGGCTCACTTGGGAAAGGTTTTGTTTCAGCTTAACTGAGAAACGCTTAAAGAAATGAACTCCATAATCTTCTTAGCTAAATTATTACCGTACATTTTTTATGCTTCATGTACATTCTCTTCATAACAGAAAAAATGTGTGGTTCTTTTCTTCAAAAGCCGTCCCCCAATATTCTATGAGCATTACTTGTACTTATTCCCCTACAAACCTTAGGGGTATAAAATTTGCATTTATTTTCTACACGCGCACCTGTCTTACTTTAAAAAAAAACCTAATCTAATAATATTATCTTATGCGTGCTATTCTGCATTAGTACCAATGCTTTATATAGTTTTTTAGTCATCGGGTCGGCCTAAAGTCGGTATCAGCCAGATAGCAAGGGAGTCTATCCCCTTTCTACAAGCACTAGGAGATTATTTTTGCGTCTGAGGTGGAGCGCCACACCTACCATCAGCTCCTCACTTTAACGCACCGATCCCGGTGCTACACATATGCTGAGTTAGCGAGGACCGGTATCGAACCAGGAACCTTGTGATTCCTAGCCGAACGCTCTACCGACTGAGCTAAACCGGCTCTGATATTATCACTTACACGCTATTCTGCATTGGTACCATACATTTTATGCTTTATGTACATTAAATTCTCTTCAAAATGGCAAAAGTTTGTGGTCCCAAGCTGTCCTCAATATTCTATGAGCATTACTTGTACTCATTCCTCATCAAACCTCTGAGGTATAAAATTTGCATTTACTTTCTACACACACACACTCGTCTCTCTTTTACCAGAAACAATCAGAGAGTTTTTCAAATAGGAACCAATTGTAACGATATGCTAAGGCCGTAACAATAATAGCAAAGTGGGAAATAAAATTGTGGAGGTGGGAAATTCTATTGACATGTGTTGCAATGACTTCCGGGAACAATTGAGTTCCTGTCCAGCCACACCGCAGGTCGCAAAATATTGATGGGCGACCTTTCACGCCAGTTGAATGAGAGTCCGGATATGGCCAGTTGGTACTCGGACTAAGATCAGAAAAATAATGAGCCTGCTAGTCAGTTGGTCAGTTGTTCACTAGAAAACCAGCTCGATTGGTCTTGTTTAAGCGTGTCGTTCAAATTCACTTTCTCGTCTTACACCGATCGGCCACGACAAAAGAGATTAATTTTAATATATTTATAAATAAACCATATTTCTTAGAAATCATAAGTGCTTTGTTGATTTGCTCACACACACACACACACACACACACACACACACACACACACATATATATATATATATATATATATATATATTATATATTATTATACTAAAGCTGAACAAATCAATTCTTGTCTCCTAAAGGCTTTTTTACTGTTTAGTTTAATCCCACAAGTTATACTAAAATATTTCTTAGTTTCAGGATTGAGTTAAGTTTGAAAGAAAATCCATTTTAATAGGTTCCAATTAGTAGTAATTTGCAATGAAGTCAAAAACTAAT
Organism: Doryteuthis pealeii; assembly: GCA_023376005.1. Taxonomy (NCBI): domain Eukaryota; kingdom Metazoa; phylum Mollusca; class Cephalopoda; order Myopsida; family Loliginidae; genus Doryteuthis; species Doryteuthis pealeii. The sequence continues at coordinate 55,297,022 of CM042154.1, forward strand.
CCGTCAATCAGCTTTTGAACAACATAAATCTTTTTCTCTACTTTTTTATCATATTGTCCTAAAGAAGATTTTATAGAAACCGAAACATTTAAACGTCGACATAAATATAAAAAATTAATCTTTTTTGGAACAATTTGTTTTTCCCTATATATATATATATATATATATATATATATATATATATATTTACTTCGCTTCGTTATGTCTGGTAGTGTGTACAGTTAGGGAATGGAAGAGCATGTTAAAAGCATTTTTAGGTTTGCTTTGGATTGTTGGGTTTTACGGCATGTCAACCTTTGTTGGATTATCTTATGCCGAAGACGTTCTGTTTTATTAATTCTTGTTGGGTACTCATTTTTAAAAAGTCAATTTTTTAAACACATTTCTTAAACTCACTTTCTTCTATTTAACCCATTGATGTGACCCTAACTCCGACTCACAGTGGACTTGGGAGTAATGTCGATGAAGGGGTTCACCACCTCTCCACAGCTCCAGAATTGGAACTTCATCATTAGATACAGTTTAACGCAATAACCTGGACACAAAGACCCTCAGCCACAGCCTTCTAGCACATATATGATAAAAAGGATTGGGGCCTGCCATAAGGGCAATAAGGTATCTTAGTATGACACCAGGCTCCCATACTTGTGAGCTTGTATCATCCTATCCGTGGCAAACGGGTTAGGCAAAAACGGCGTTCCATCGTGTTGTAATGGTTTGCAAACTAGTCTTGCAGATCAATTACTATTGAAAAGCGAATTCGGTCCTTGCGTAATGCCCCATATTTGTGACCTTGTGTCACATCCTTCCGCTGGCGAACAGGATGGATAAATACCTAGTATGACTCACAATAACTGTTACACCACATGCGCTTCGTCGTACTGTGAATATGACAAATACAACTCATTCTGAGTTATCAAATCTGAAAATACATTATAGAACATTAATACATATTTACCCCCCCCCCGCCCGCACGGGTAGGATGTGACACAAGTTCAATTTTTTTAAGCAGAGTTTAACGGGTTCAAATTCAGAATTGTCCTTCACCTAGACTAGTTGCCCTACTGCTTATGCATATCTAGAGGTGTATCCATGTGACGATCGGGTGAAATTGATAGAGTGAAAATATTTGGTTGGTTGGTTGGTTGGTTTTACGGCATATCAACCTTTGTTGGGTTATTTCATGCCGAAGGCAGTTTTTTTTAATTATATAATCATTTGCAAACGATTATATCTTCAAGTAAGTAAAATCGTCGGAGTGGCCTATTGTTTATATCAGCCGGACAGTGAGGGAGCCTATCCTCTTTTCACTAGTTCTAGACTAGGGAGATTGTTTTTGCGTTTGAAGTGGGGTGCCACACCTATCAACAACTCCTATTTTATCACACAGATCCAAGCGGTGCTATTCATACACTGGGTTGGTGGTGGCCAGTATTGAACCTGGAACCTTGTGGTTCCTAGTCGGATGCTCTACCGACTGAGCTAAAGCAAAGTAACTTATCATAAAACAAATAATATTGTTGTGGGAAACTTAAAGTCTTAGGAAATGGACGAGGCTGTTTGCATTTCATATAGCTCTAATACCTATGGGAAAGGTATGCATCCAACTTCTCACCCTCTGGCTATGGGTAAATAGTAGGGCAAACTGGGCTTTTTAACCTTGGCTATATAACCGGTCTAGGAGAAGGAAAACTCTAAATTCAAACCTGTTAAACTCCGCTTAAGAAATTGACCTTGTGTCGCATCCTGCTCGTGCAGAGGGGTTGGTAAATATATAATTTACACAAATATGTGGTTTTAAGTATTCCTATACAATACAAATAAGTTTTTCAACAGTTCTATTTTTACCCATAAATGGGACCCTAACAATTACTACCACTCCGGATTAGAGTGAACCTGGGAGTAATGAAAACGAAATGGTACTCTACACCTTCTATAGCTTTAAAAGTGATCGTCACCATTAGATGCAGTTTAATGTCATAGCCAGGAACCAAAGATAATTCGATATCAGGACCTTACCTGAGAGCTATGAAAATTATGGTAAGTTTTAGCAAAGTCAGTGTATATAATAATGGGAAATTGTTCCAAAGACTCAAGCCATGAGTATTATTTGGCTGTATTTTTTATATGAGGCTTGATGTGAATAATTTTGATATTTCCGACTGTTGTCCTCATTTTTATTGTGGTATGTATAAACACAACATTCAGGCTACTGTAAGCTCGGGCTTTGTTCAGGTCTTTTTTTATTTACCTTAGAAAGGTTATCATCTGATGATGACTTCATTTTAAGATAAATAAGAAACACCTAAACAAGGCCGGAACGTTGTGTTTATACATACCACAATAAAGATGAGGACAACAGTCCGAAATATCAAAATTATTCACCAAAACGAGTGTTTGAAATTTGAGGAGAGTTGCTGTCACTTGGTCCCTAACAATAACTCCCTCTGGTGAGAGGTGAGGTCAACAAAATCACACTGCTTCCTTAACCAGTGATATGTCCTTGTCCCCCGCACGAATGAAGATACGTATCTCCGGTATTAACAGCCAAACGAAACACAAATATAAAACTACTGTAGCAAGTGATGAATTGTAGAAATGTCTTCGTGTGAAAGCGTCGAACGAGAGAGAGAGAGAGAGAAGTGTCTCAGAAAAAGGAATTGAATCGAGTTAAAGATTATAAGGGTTTTTGTCGTCATCTAATGCGCTGTGCTTTTAATCACACACACAAGTCAGTTACAGCTCTGAAAATATCAAGAGAGATGCAAAGAGTGGGGGGAAGGATTTAGGTTGTGGGGTAAGTTGAGAGCCCTGTTGAGGTAGAACGCCAAGTCAAGATGGCTATCAGGCGCGATGCATGAAGCGCCACCTACAGCCTGTCACCGGCATTAGAAGCAATGTTTTACGGGTAATTTCAAAGACGATGATACATAGTGACACTCAAGTGCGGCCTGATAAATCAGATGAAACCCGCGGACAAAAGAAACAAGTGACTATCATTTAGTGGGACGAATACGCGTGTAGTTGGAGGTGCGTGGTGTAATGGTTAGAGTCGTAGGAAATGGATTCGTCGACTCGAGTTCAAATCCTAGACGAAACTACAGTTCACATAGTGCTAACGGTTAAATCGAACTTAACGGACCTAAATTCCATCACCGTATGTCAACCCGCCGAAAGATCCCCCCCCCCCAAAAAAAAAATCAGAGAATTAACCGAATTTAATGAATTTTTCAGTGTTGATATATTAATGAATAAAAGATATAATGCATTAGTTATTTTATTTAAAATCTTTTACATTTTTTTTAGGTCAGTTAACTTTTAACCATGTATCTTTGAAAATCTGTGGTACGCCTCAAAGATACGTAGTTCAAAGTTAACGGACCTGAAAAATGTAAAAGTTTTTAAATAAAATAACTGATGTATTATATATTTTATTCATTAATATATCAACACTGAAAATGTCATTAAATTCGGTTAATTTCCTGATTTTTGGTATTTTTTTTCTTTCGGCTGGGTGACATACGATGGTGGAATTTAGGTGCGTTAAATTCGATTTAACCGCGCTAATACCCTTAGGAAAGGTATGAATCTAACTACTCTCTCGCTCCAGCTATGGACAGGCTGGACTCTTTAACCTTGGTTAGGCAACCAGTCTAGGAGAAGGAAAACTCTGAATTCACACATGTTAAACTCCGTTTGGGGTGGTCAGTACTAGAATAGACTCACTCCTGATTAGTGATCTATTAAAAAAAGTACGTGTTAGAATCTTTCCAATATCCTATTTGTTAATCTCTTGGTTGGTTAGATTTTACGGCGTGTCAAACTTTGTTGGGTTATTTTATGCCGAAGACGTTTTGTTTGATTCATTCTATCATTTAAAATTTAAACTCAAAATTTTAAAGACTTTTTTAATACTTTTTCTATTTAACCCATAGATGGAGTCCTAACAGGTACTGATACTCCTGGCTAAAGTGAACCTGGGAATAATGGCGATGAAAGGACACTCCTCATTCTTCAGATCTCCAAAATTGAAACCTCACCATTAGATGCAGTTTAACGTCATACTATGGACACTGTTATGTTAGAATAGTCTAGGAGAATGAAAACTGAATTAAAATCTGTTAAACTCCGCATAAAAATTGGCCTTGTGTCAGATCCTACACGTTAGGAAGGGTTGCTAAATAATAATACAAATAATTTTCAGACCTATTTATTTAACGCACAGGGACCATATAACATTTTTTGGGACCCGGGCAAGTAAAATGTATTTAACTATAAAAATACTATGGGATTTTTTTATCAACGAATGGCTATTGGAGGGGGGGGGCACCAGAGTAAAATAGGATTAAAAGGGGGTCAATAGGTAAATAAAGGTTGAGAATCATTGATTTAACCCATGAATAGAAATTATTTGGATTAGATAGAAATCCTTAAAATCAAACAGTTTAGAACGATTCATTTCCCTTTACGGTCACAGTCGCTGACTGGGAAATCGAAACCCTCATAACACTAGAGGACACTCCTTAGACACTCCTTCGCCAATCACGTCATCTGTTACCGCATTCTTCTAGGCCTTCTTGAGTTTCCACAATTTCAATCCGAAAAAGACCTTCCTTTTATCTGTATAAATGGTAACACAGAATATTGAACTCTTTTCTACCTTTTCAAATGTATGTATTTGTTCAATCATACCTAACTTTGACAGGATTGACTCATCCGATGAATTGGCTTGTCGTATCAAGTCTGAGCACCTATATGATTTTTCTGACCATATTGCCCTTATGGTAAACACCCAACCCTTTTTATCATATATGTGTTAGAAGGCGGTGGCTGAGGGGTCTTAGTGTGCTGGGTTTGACTTTAAACTGCATCTAATGGTGAAATTCGAATTCCAGAGTTATGGGGAGTGTGGAGTATCCCTTCATTGTCATTACTCCCAGGTCAACTCTGTCCCAGAGTGGTAATACCTGTTAGGGTCCCGTCTAAAGGTTTAGATAGATCAAAAGTTTTTAAAAAAAGTGTTGAAAAAATTTGAATCGAATGCCCAACAAGAATGAATAAAGCTAAACGTCTCTGGCATAAAATAACCACATAAGGTTGACATGCAGTAAAATCCAACCAACTAACCAACCAACCTAACTTTTATATTATATTTACTGTTTAGAGTTCTATTTCTATTATATTTTATTTTATTGTTTTATGTTCTTTCGTCAAACTACTTCCCGGTTCCTTTGCGTAAGTGAAAAGACAGAACAGTCTTAATTCTTCCTTTGATTTTCTTCTCATTCTCCAGTACGGACTCCGGTTTGCGTATTAGGGTAGGTCGATTTTGGAACTGTAACATCTCCCATGTAGCGAAAGTTACAAATTAACAAAGAATTACCACACAAAATATTTTTCTTCAAAACTTTGCCTTCGTTTGAGGAAATAAATTTAAATCTATTAAAATGTTATCACTGTTACAGCTTAATTATTAGGTAAAAAACAGCATGTCGGAGGTTTCGGTGGTGATTGTGGGAATATTTTCAATTTGAATTCTAGTTATAATATTTTATTTGTTTCGTTTAAAATAAACTTTTGTTTTGAATATTGAAATTGATAAATTTTCTTACCAAACAATTTTTTTTCCTTGGTATGTCGATAACTTTCCCCCTTTTCTCTTTATGGTTTCTTGTTAGTATATCGGAATTCCTAACATTCCGGTTATTGCACTTTCAGACTATTATTGAAGGAAACTGTTTATCTGGTTGGTTGAATATTAAGGCAGGTCAACACTTATTAAGTTATTTTATGCCGAAGACATTTTTGTTTTATCCATTTTTGGGTATTCAATTTTTTAAAAGCTCATTTTTTTTAAACACATAAAAACTCATTTAAAAAAATCTATTTAGCCCATAGATGGGACCGAAACAGGTATTACCACTTCGGATGAGAGTGGACCTGAAAGTAATGACAATGAAGAGGTACTCCACACTCTAGACATTCAGAACAGGAACCTCACTACTAGATGCAGTTTGTCATATCCAGGACGCTCAGACACTGCCTTCCAGCACATAAGGGACTGGGGTTACCATAAAAGCAATACGGTTGGGACAATCATATAGGTGCTAGGGTTTGACGTGACAAGCTGATTGGTCGGGGGGGAGGGGGCTCTCCGATCGCCATTCTAGACCAAGTACCAAAGTAGAGTGTTGCAGGTCGTGGACTGCTCATGCACCAGGATTCCGTCCTTAAGCATCACGGGTCACCACCCACAATTAACAAGAGACTCAATCAGGTGGGGTCTTACCCTCTGTAAAGGTTCAGTCTACATCCCAAGGGTTACTGTTTATTTGGGGTTGGTGGGGCTAACTGCAGCTAAGATGAATTGTGAAAAGCGAAATTGCTGATAGGTCAGTATAAATTTTCGATTTTTCGTTATGAGCAACTATTAAAAAGGATTTCTGTGAATGATTAAATTAATTCATTTTCAACTTGTCACATAGGTTTTGTTTTTCCTTTCCCCGCCCCTATACAATATGTTACTGATTTTCATGTAAAGAACTAATTCTGAAGACAGAGTTTTAGGTACAAATATAATTTGAGAGAAAAAAAGAAAGAAATCAAATATTTTTGATGTTGAAGTATTATTGCTAAGAAAATGAGGTGGGGGAGTGAGAAGGGGCATCTTAAACGACAGAGAGTTACAACAAAAAAAAATTACAAATAGCAAAAAACAAATAAAATAAAATAAAGAAAAAAAAAAACGAAAAAGAAAAAAGCACCCTCCCCCCTAAAAAAAACAAACTCAGAATAAATTGGTTTAATTCAGTTAATTTAGATAAGAAAAAAGATCCACCGCAAAAAAATAAATAAATAAATAAATAAAAAATAATTAAAAAAAACAGAAAAATTAATAACACCCCCTCCCCCAAAAAAACAAACAAACAAAAAAAACAC
>CM042154.1:55308960-55343960 GCA_023376005.1 Doryteuthis pealeii
ATACTGCGGTTATTTTTTTTAATCTTAAAATTTTCTGTACAAGTCATTTAGCCGGAATTATCAAATTTGGAATTCCAATAGGAACATTCACGTATGCGATAATCACAAAAGTTCCAAAATTTAAAATTCGGATTTTGCAAGCAGGTTTTATTTTGAAAATTTAGAAGACAGTGGTTAATATTTTTTTTCAGTACTAACGCAGAATAGCGCGCAAGAAATAATATTAGATTACGTATAAAAAAAAAAAACATTTCACGGAAATACCGGGAACCTTTGAGAAGTTAGTGTTGTTTCCATAATTTAATGCTATTTATATGAAAAAATGCGATTCTAATGATATTATCTCTTGCGTGCTATTTATGCATTTGTACCGAAATAAATGTTATTTTGGTACTAATGTAGAATAACGCGCAAAAGATAATATAATTAGGGTACATATAAAATGCATTACATTCCACGGAAATAACTGAAACCTTTGAGATGCTAGGGCTAGGGTTATGGTAAGTGTTAGGGTACTTTGAGAGTTTCTGTAATCTAATGCCATCATCTCTTGCGCGCTATTTGGCATTTGTACAGTTTTTTAAATTTTTGGAAGGTTATTCTCAAAGGATATTGAATCAATTATCTCCAATAAAGCTTTTTGTTTTTATTTGTTTAAAATTAAAATTTCATTTAAATTCTAGTTTATCATAACTACAAACTCATCATTTACCGATCGTTACAGAAAGCGACAATAATTAAGATTATTCTTAGAAATGCGAAAAATCCTGAACAACGTATAGCATAACTAAAAAATTTTAAATAAGATTATATATATATATATATATATTATATATATATAAACCCCTCCGCACAAGAAGGATGTGACACAAGGTCAATTTCTGAAACGGAGTTTAACAGGTTTGAATTCAGAGTTTTCCTTCTCCTAGACTGGTTACCTAGCCATGGTTAAATAGCCCAGCCTGCCCTACTATTTACCATAGCTTGAGCGAGAATATATGGATTCATACCTTTCCCAAGGGTATTAGCACTATGGGAAATGAAAACAGTCTTGTCCAGGATTTGAACTCGGGTCCATTTCCTACGACTAACCATTACACCACTCAACTCCATAATAAAAGGTATAGAAAGAGGGGAGGAACTCTTAAAGTTTGTTTTTTTACTAACGAGATGTTGGCTTGAAATTGGAGTTTTCCTTCGAGACCAGTTGCTATAGCAAGGTTAAAGAACCCAGTCTGCCCTACTGTTCACCTATAGCTGGAGGGAGAATAGTTTGATTCGTACCTAGCGCTATGTGAAATGCAAACAGTCGTGTCCAGGATTCGAACTCTAGTCGCCGTGTCCATTTCCTTACGACTGTAACCATTACATAACATACTTTTGTACACAATATGGAACACTGCCCTAGTTTTTATTTTAAGATTCCAGACCCTAATCCTTAAATATTTGTTACGAAAGTGTCCAATACTTAAAGTAAAATTATTTTCAAACTTCTGTTCTTTAGGTTGTAGTCCTAAGAAAACAGATTGATGGAACGATACAAGGGTGCTGTATGCTGTCCTCTATCACACAAACCATCCAAGTAAGATGAACAAGACAATTTGGACATTGCTGGAGATGCAAGGACAAACTCATAAGTAACGTCCTCCTGTGAACACACACACACACACACACACAAGCGTAGTCTAACCCGCATCAATGATATACGTGTATATATATATATATATGATGGAGAGAGATGTTTATATTGTATTCTACAATAACGTCATACGTTGTTGTGAACATTTTTATCGCATTTTTGAACAGACATTAATCATTAATTCTAAACACGTATTAACATTTTTTAATTAAAAATCAGCCCCTAACAAGTCTCAAACAAGCACCTGCTATCCTCGGAAGCGCATCTATTTTTTGTAGAGTATCGGTATTGTTCATCAGTCTGACTCCCGAGGAGAAGAGATGCAAGTTTCAGACTTTACTTTCAAATTCCCACTTAATAACTAACGATCGTTGAATTAATGGAAGAGTTACGATAAAAAGAGTTTTAAGAAATACAAAAAAAATCTAATAGAGTTTGATATTTTACATCTAAATGTTTAGACCAATGGTTCTCAACCTTTTTTGACCCCCTTTTAATCCTATTTTACTCTGGTGGACCCCCCATAGCCATTCGTTGTTTAAAAATCCCATTGTATTTTTATAGTTAAATACATTTTACTTGCTTGGGTCCATATGGACCCCCGGTTGAGAACCACTGGTTTAGACCAATGGCTGTTTTTGTAAAAAAGAAATTGAAGCGTATTTATACAAATCTGGTCAAAATCTACTTGGATATTGAAAGTGGGAAAGTATATTAAGTCAGAATTTTAAGGACAAGGAAAAAATGATTTAAAAAAAAAGTAATTCAACTCCTATCCAAGAATTCTGGTGCTAAAAGAGACTCTAAAGTTAAGGTAGGGTGGTCTTGTAAATTATAAAAAAAAAAAAAAAAAAAATGTGAGTAAGAACGAAAGAAAAAGAAATAAACCTTTGTGCTTCAGACAGCGATATCAATCGGATTCATATGATAACTGTTCGAAAATTAATTTACCAGGTATTAAATATAAAGTTTTTAGAATATACACCTTGGTGCTCCAGACGATTAATACACTCGAAGCTTTTGTAGAAATGGCGAAAAAAGTATCTTTCCTAAACTCATGCAGATTGCAATTTTGTTTTTCGAATTGAAAATGTTTAGGAATAAATGAATCATAAAAACGTTGGCAGCACTTAAGGTATGTAGAATTCTAGAATTTTCATCAGGTTACAATTGCTTCGTTCGTAGTTATAGAATTTTAAAAAAGCCTTGAAAGAGTAGAAACGGTTTAAAATAGAAAAATAAAATAAACATACGAAATAAAGGACGAAAATTATTTAGCCTTAGATTTTTTTAAACCTATAAAAAAAATATTTTTATATTTTATATAAAAAATGAAAAAAAAAATGACACTTACCCAACATGGTAATTCTCAATCGGGGGTAAAATTTAATCCAATGAAATAGAAACAATTAAAAAAAATCTGTTATACAAGTAAACAATTTAAAAAAGAACCCTCATTTTTTATCGGTTTGTTTTTCTTATATTGTCTGCAATTTCTGATTCTAAGCAAAACATCTATGAAGCCAAAACGACAAGAATTTTCAGGAAATCATCTTTATATTAATTTGTAGAAGAAAGTACAAACCGTCATGGCAAGAAAAATAATAGTTTTGGATTTTTACTGAGAAAAAGAAAATTCTATTAAAGTTAGACAAGTAAATAGAAAATATTCCCTACAAATCGAATTCGATGTTACATAGCTGCAAAGTTCCACACAATTCACAAAATTGTTTATCACAAAAATACGAAAGGTTGGGATGCTTGTAGAGAATATCTAAAATATTTCTGCAGAAATATACAAAACAAAAAATCCGAAAAGAAAAGTTATTTTAAGTCCTTGCCCCCTCCCCATTCTAAATGAATAGTTACATTTAAATCCTAAACATTAAATAACTGACCCACTATAACTTATCTTTGTGGTTGGGGGGGGGGAATAAAAACTGGAGAGAGATTCTAGAGAGTTGAAGACACAGTTTGGGGGGTTTCAGTAAAAAATAAAAAAATAAAAAAAAAAAAAGTACTGAAACTTACTTTTATCTAATGTGTTTAATGTAAGTATGATATTTTTCTAATATTTTATGCATTTGCAAAGAATGGGGTTATGTAGAACCAACAAATATCTATTTAAAAAAATAAAATGATTTATATTTTATAAATTGCTAAGAGCCTGGTTATTTAATATATATACACATTCAAATACATTTAGACTCTTGAGACAGTTTTCTATACTTATATATATATAAAAATTAAAAACATATCCTTCTGCTAATGTCGGAGTAATCCAGATATTCACATCAAAATGTGACTGCCATCTCTTCAAAAATTCAAATTCAGGTTTTGTTTTAGGTAACGTCCGCAGTTTTGTAAATTTTTCCGTCTTTTTGTGATTGAGAAACCACAGCTTCATGTTAGACAAGGACGGAAAAGAAAACAATAGACAGATTAATTTCATGCATTTTGAAATTATGCCACCAAAATTCTTCAAATGTTAATCCATTTCTGTAGACATTTTAGATTTGAAAATATCTGTACACCTAAAAAAAACAAAAAACAATCATTTGGTGTAGAGACAACTTTTGTGGTGTTGTTTTTGTTTAATGTAGTTTTCAATATCACCCGGATGTGCCGGTCAATACAAAGGAAGAAATCTGTTTAATAGTTGATTTAAAAAAAATATATGTATCCCTTGTACAGGCAATTAATTCCGGAGTATTAATAATCGACACATTCACAACAAAATGTGACAGCTCTCTCTTCAAAAATCCAATGTTGTTCATATTGTGTCACGGTTGTGTCACTTGATGGAATTGGTACACATTCGTCCGATTTTCTTTTAAGGACCTTCATTGTAAAAGCTTTGGGTAGACACCGGAAGTGGGAGAACCAACAGTCTTTAGTCAGACAACGAACGCTGCGAAGGAATTGTGGGAAATGATCAGCTCCCAAATCCCGCCAAATAAGCTGGGTCGGACAATTCCACGGTAGTTCGTTTCGATTCGGGAACCGATGGGGAGTTTTTCGTTTCTTTGATTTGCCGGAACGTCGAATTCTTTCTAAAAACTGTTCGGCTGATTTTCTACTGGCCACTCGTTTCCGATGGTAATTCCCTTCTTCTAATTTACGTACAAAGTTGTCGTCGACATAAAAATCCAGTTCTTCTTCTTCATCATCATTGTAACTTTCAGGTTGGTCATGTTGGTAGCCATTTTCTGTATTTAAAGGTTCCTGTGGCGTATACACAGGTCGATCGACAGCCATGTAGCGGAAATTGAAGGCCGTACCGAGACGAGATAGCAAAGCATCGGCGGAACTTTCTGGACATTTTGTCTTTATACTAAATAAATTGTGATGACCTTTCATGCTAATAGGTGACAAACCGGCCAGTTTTTCACGATTAGGATAAAAAGCCGATTCAATAGACGGCCATGTTACATTTAAATGCCTATCAGGTTTTGTTTTTGGCAGCGTCCGCAGTTTTGTAGATTTTTCCGTCTTTTTGCGATTGGGAAACGTCGGTTTCATGTTAGACAAAGACGGAAAAGAAAAGATGAACAGGCAGATTAATTTTATGGGCAGCATTTTGACATTATGGCACCAGAATTCTTCAAATATTAATCCATTTCTGTAGAAATTTTCAATTTTAAAATATCTGTATACCTCTAGCAACAATCACCTGGTATATACACAACTTTCTCCGTTGTTGTTGTTGTTGTTGTTAAAAGGTGTTTTTCAATGTCGTCCGGATGTGCCAGTTAATAGAAAGAAAGAAATCTGTTTAATGGTCTTGCTGTCTATTTTCTAATAAGGTGAGGGTATACTTCATGCTCTAATGGCGACCGTCCATAAGGCTGGGAAGGTAGGTAAAGGTGTCTGGGCCGTGTCCATTTTAGTATCGGTCCGGGGGAGGTTAATCGTCAAGACTCAAAGGAGGCGGGGGAGGAGGAAGTGGTTGATGACGACGATGTTGAAAAAGATGAACATTATAGATGAAGCTGATATCATATTGTCTTCTTCTATTATATATATATATATATATATATATATATATAATATATATATATATATATCGGTGTATGAGTAAACCGAGCTTAATCTGTCAGAGGGACATAAAATAGGGCATCTAGTGGTATTATTACATTCAGGAATAGTTTGTGAGTTGAACTCGCTATCACTCTACGGCAACCACGCTTACATAGAGGCATGTGCTAGCGTGCGCGCGTGTGTTTTTTTTTTGTTTGTTCTTGTTTTTAATTTTTTTACCATCGGTTCCTTAAAAATGGAGACTGGGGAAAAAAAAAAGAAAGAAAAATCAATTAAAAAAAACAAAAAAATCTCCCTAAGACGTTGGAAACTTTTGTAAGTATCTGATATATGCATACATACATACGATTAGTCATCTTAAGTATGTGTGCACATATAACGCATGTGAGGCGCCCAGACAGAAGCGAGCTCACTAACATTGGCCTGCGAATCTAGCTTGCTAATTATTACACCACAGGACGTGCCTCTCTCTGCCCCCTCTCTCTCCTCTCTCTCTCTCTCTCTCTCTCTCTCTCTCTCTCTCTATATATATATATATATATATATAATTAAAAACGCTTTTGCATCAAATTCTAATCTATATACTAGCAAATATATGCACCCTTCGGTGCAAGTATTCAGGTTTTGATGTAATAAAATATTGTATCAAATTAGAAACTATTTAGAAAATGATAAACTGAGGGGGTATAATAAAAAATAGAACAGCTTTAAATTTAACTCTTCCATCATTTTCCATCACTCCCGTCTTTCATTTTTCCTTATTTATCTATTTAGTTAGATTATGAAGTATTTAATAAAATTACAGTTCTTTCGTCTTGTTTATGGATTTCTTTTAAGATTTATTGAAGAGATTTTTGCTCAGATTCGTCAAGAGAAAACCAAACAATTAGAAATCAATAATACTAAGCATATATTTATTAAAATCAAATTCTTAATATCAATATGCAAATTAGCCTTCTCGTTCACTCTGTAAACCGCTATTTTGTTGAATATATAAATATACTTGCATGTTATTAGTATGTAGAACCAACAGTATTAATAAAGTACAACAATTTTATCAATAATTGAGGTTTAAATAAAAAATAATATTCATGGTGAATGTGATGTCAATAACTAAGGGAATTGTGACTTGAGTAGTGATTTAGTTTCGGTTACAGACAAACAAACACACAATCTCCATTATAATAAGAGATGTGTGTGTGTATATATATAAGGGCCGGTTTAGCTATGTATGTATTTACCCAACCCTTCCCCCACAACCAAGATGTAACAAAAAAGTCAATTTTTAAGCGGAGCATAGATGATTTGAATTATTTAGATTTTTCGGACTGTTGTACTTATCTTCATCGTTATATACATCGTTTCAGCCCTCCTGGCATCTTCAGATGTTTCTTGCTGAACCCGAGGACCTTTTCGTCAAGCTCGGGGACCTTTTTGTCGAAGTTAGGAGCTTTCCTGTCGTAATCGGGATTCTCCAAGGAACTTCGAACAATACAGATAAGGAAAACAGTCCGAAAAATCTAAATAATACAAATTATACAAATAGATCATTTGAATTCATAATTTCATTTCTCCTAGACTGGTTGCTTTATCTAGGCTGAAGAACCCAGCATGCCCTACTAATTACCTATATATGTGAGGGGGTGAGGCAGAATAATTCATGTCTTTCCCAGGGCATTATAGCCGTGGGAAACGCAAACTACCCTGCCCAGGATTTGAACTCTGATCCCCGATTTAATTTCCTACGACGCTATCCGTTACAGTAAGAGCGCTTCCCAGTTTAAACTTGTAGGTTGTTTTCAGAATCCTTTTCTCGTTTGCTCCAATAGATTCGTTTTGTTTAATGACATACCAGCCTTCGTGGGTTATTTAATACCAAATCCATCCTTGTGGAAGAACAGCAGTGGTATTATTTAACTCATAGCGTGTGTGGTGTAATGGTTAGAGTCGTAAGGAAATGTACTCGTCGACCAAAGTTAAATCCTGGACGAGGCTGTTTGTATTTCATATTGCGTTAATATCATTGGGAAAGGTATGGATCCATATATTCTCCCTCCTGCTATGGATAAATAGTAGGACAGATTGGGCTCTTTAAACTTGGGTAGGTAACCAGTGTAGGAGAAGGAAAACTCTAAATTCAAACCTATTAAACCTATCAAATCTATTGAAATTGAACTTGTGTCGCATCCTGCTAATGCCGAGGGATTGGTAAATATATATTTAATGCATAGCTGAAGGATGAGGTGATTCATGCATTTCCCAAGGGTAAGTCCGAAAATAAATATAATACAGTGACTGGAGTTCGAACTCGATTACTATGATATCACCGTCCAGCATGTTAACCACCATGCCACATCCCCCGTCTGTAATGTTTACATACTTTTTAGACCTTCTGTCATATATATATATATATATTAGCTCAGTCGGTAGAGCGTTCGGCTAGAAACCACAAGGTTCCTAGTTCGATACCGGTCCCCGCCAACTCAGCGTATGAGTAGCACAGGGATCTGTGCGGTAAAGTAAGGAGCTGATGGTAGGTGTGGCGCCCCACCTTAGATGCTAAAAACAATCTCCTTGGTCTAGCGCTATTGAAAAGGGGATAGACTCCCTCGCTGACTGGCTGATACCGACTTTAGGCCGCCCCGTCGACTTTACTTTTTTGCTTATATATATATATATATATATATATATATATATATTATATGTGTGTGTGTGTGTGTGTGTGTGTGTGTTGTGTGTGTGTGTGTTTTAAAAGGGAATGTTATAAAATATTCCGACTGCAATTTCTGCAGTTGGAATATTTTATAACATTAGCTTTTAATACCGTATATTTAGCTCCTTTTATTGAGCACTTTTTAAATCGATTTTTATTAATCCAGAAGTAAATTTGTTTTGCTTCGGGGATTAGCAAAGATCCGTGATATATATATATATATATATATAATATATATATATATATATAATATATATATATATTATTACTACTACTACTGCTTTCTGTCCATCGTATCCGATGATGATTCCACGTGATCCATCTCTCAATTGAGAGTACAGATTCTGCTTTGGCAGTCAGTCATCCCCAAGTCTATTAATATATCAAAAACTATTAGATAAAAGTTGGTATTCAAGTTTCCTTGACTGTTGTAATTTTTGTTGATGAATTTCCTGGATGTATTTTATATCTGATTCGTAATTTTTCGATATCTTTATTTGTCTCAAGAAGGAAAAAATGTCATCCATGTTAGTTTTCTCAAACTTTACCTCATATTACATTTACCTCATATTATTTGTGCTGAAATATTTCTTTCTGATAGGAGCGAAAAATGTTTGACAGTGTGTGTGTGTTCGGTGTGTGTGGGGGTGGGGGGTGGGGCTGGCATGTCCCGCACTGTGGTTGATCCTGCTGCGTGAACATAAAAGAGTCCGTAAGTTTTGTATGGTCAATGCAGCCCCCACCCGGTTTCGACCGGGGGTCCGGTGAGCTTCGGCCGCTGGACCGGTTCTGTTATAATAATAGCGTCGATCCCAGGGGGCCATCCCCCCAGGCAACACCTGCCCCCTCGATTTAAAAGGGTAGGGCTGGGTTTATTGCCCAGCGCCTGAGGCGCCCCCCTTGAGGGGGAATGCCGACGGGATCAACGCAATTTTTCACCCGCCACCCCATGAGCTTCGGTTTGTGGGTGGTCCAACGTTAATAGGGACTTTGTGCCTGACCCGTACAAGTGGGGTACGCGGTAAATACCCCGCCCGGTTTCGACTGGGGGTCCGGTGAGCTTCGGCCGCTGGACCGGTGATGTTATAATAATAGCGTCGATCCCTGAGGGCCATCCCTCCAGGCAATACCTGCCCCCTTTGGGGACAGGGCTGGGTTTATTGCCCAGCGTCTGAGGCGCCCCCCTTGAGGGGGAATGCCGATGGGATCGACGCAATTTTTGTTCTCTCCCACCCATTAGCTTCGGCTTGTGGGTGGGCCCACGTTAAAACGGAGCCTTGTGCCCAGTCCATACAGGTGGGGTATGAGACAAATAAATGCAGAGCTGAGCCTGTATTAATTTATAACACTATTAAAGTGTTATGGGTTGATTGGCGATCTGTTAATTAATTACTAATTAATTAAAACTACCCTAATTATTAATTATGGTAGTTTGTTAAAAGTTAAAAGTTACTGTAAGAAAAGAAAATGTAAAAATAAGAAAAACAATAATAATAATAATAATAATGTTTATATTAAAAATATAAATTTATCTGAACAAAGAATTTTCACGTAGACAAAGAAATTCCTTAAATTATGGAATTTGACATATATCATCTGAGTTTTAAATTTTGCCAAAATAATATAATAAATTAACAAATAAGATTCCAGTTTTTGAAAATTGGTCAACAATTTCAAAAACTTAAATTAATGAAACAATGGTTGGCCTTGAGTTGTGGCATTTGGAAAAACCAATGGAAAACTACAACAAAGGCTGGCACAAGGCCATTTAGACAGGTAGGCAATGTTATCGAGTGGCTGGCCAATCAGAGACATATGTTAGGGCTGGGGAGGTCTGGATCCCATAAATAACAGACCGCCAGCCGGAGTCATAGAGACCGAAAAAAAGAGACCGAAAAGAAGGAAAAGAAGAGAGAGAAGTGGAGAACGTCCGCTGGAGTCAGACTCCGAAACCAGGGAGCTCGCCATAGATCGGTGCCATTGCCACAACTTTACCGATACACTCTGATGTCTTGCCACTCGGTACAAAATTGATAATTTAGCCAAAAACCAGCTGTAGATCGCCAATCAACTGATAAAGAAATTACCTCGCTTCTTTGTAAAATAAATGTATATATTTTGTACATAACCATCAAAAAGCGTTCCGTTTAATTGTTTTGTTGATCCGTTGACAGCTTTTGGTTATTTAATCCTATTTCAGCCGAGTTGGTAAAAGGAACGAAACCAGCTCTCCTTCAGGACACTATAATCTGTGTTACGACCAGCATTAGAAGAAATCCCTCACTAGAGTATTATATTTGGTATCATCCATCCCATCCAACGACTATAATACTGAGCCGGAGCATCGTCCCCATTATCGTTCCCATAAACGTGAGACCGTACCCAGCATGTTATTATAAATTCAGTCGGTAGAGTGTCCGGCTGGGAACCTCGAGGTTCCTGGTTCGATTCCTAACAAATACAAATAATTTTCAATCAGATCGATTTGATTCATAGACCGGACTCTAACTGGTACTATCTCTCAGGGTCAGAGTGGACATGGGAGTAATAACAATGAAAGGGTACTGTACATCCCCAACTGTCACCTCACCATCAGATTTGTCATAGCCAGGAAAACCCTTTTTCTTTTTTCAGGGGATTGTACCCCTCAACAAGTGATGTTGACTACAGTCAGCATATTCTAAGCCCTGCCAATAGGAAGCGCAGTGCTTTCGAAGCATATGTACCCCCCCCAAAAAAAAAAACAAAACAACAACACTTTAATTAGATATTCTAACTACATACATGTATATTAATATTGTACGCTATTCATTTCCCTAATAAATTTCATTATCATTATCATTATACACTTTTTATTAGGGCTGATTTAGCTCAGTCGGTAGAGCACTTGCCTAGGGATCGCAAGGTTCCTGGTTCAATACCGGCCCTCGCCAACTCATTGTATGAGTAGCACATGGATATGTGCGGTAAAGTGAGGAGCTGATGGTAGGAGTGGCGCTCCTTTTCAGACGCCCAATCACTCTCCTTTGTCTAGCGCTAGTGAAAAGGAGATAGAATCCCTCGCTGTCAGGCTGATACCGACTTTAGGCCACCCCGACGACTTTACTTTTTATAAATGAATGAATAAAACTGATTTTTATAATGTAGCATTCTTTATCTCTTGGATAAACTTTATTTGGATTCACACTTAAATGACCTTTGGCTATTTCGTTGCGAAATAGAAATGGCAACTGCAGCAGTTTAGACTGAAGAGAAGACCCAAACAATATCAAAAGAAATATCACAGACTTCTTTATTAAGGTTGGGAGATGAAGCCGCGGTAGGGAGCCGATGTCCATTGCAGATGTAGTCTATGGGTGGCTCAACAACTAATTGGTTAGATGTAGCGCCCTCTAGTGGATATTTGTGGCGGCGAGACGCCAATAGAATGTATTGATATGAATTGCGCATATCTGGTCAAGAAGGGGGGATCCTTGGGGAACACTAAAAACAGGTGCATGATAAGAATGGAAGATTGAGAATGTTCGGTGTATTTTTACAGTCAAAGACTCAGTGATTATTTCTCTGAATTTTTGAGATGAGGCTTGATAATTAATATTATTTGGATTATTCGGATTATTATCCTCATCTTTATTGTTATCTACACTATTTTTCTGAATTTTTGAGATGAGACTTGATTATTAGTATTATTTGGATTATTTGGACTATTGTCCTCATCTTTATTGTTATCTACACTATTTCTCTATCATACCGTGCATGTGTTTATTAAAACTAGTGCATGTGTTTATTAAAACTAGTTTAAAGATATAAGGACTGTCTAAGGTGGCATAATCAAATTTTGAGTGCATATAATACAAGGTTTTCATGATTCTATGTATTGACGATTTTAGGTTATGTGACGTAAGCAGTAACGTAGTTTTGGTTACAGACAAATTAAGACCGAATCTCCATTATTAATAGATTTACTTACATTGTTTGGTAGTTTTTTCTTCAGTTTTTTTTCATCAGTTATATATCAAGTATGGAGGTACGTGGTGTAATGGTTATTGTAAGTAGGAAATTGACTTGTCAATCCGAGTTCAAATCCTGAACGAGGCTGTATACATTTTTACATAGTGCTAATATTTTTGGAAAAGGTATGAATCCAACTATTATCCCTCCAGATATGGGTAAATAATAGGACTGGGTTCTTTAACATTGGTTAGACAACCAGTCTAGGAGAAGGAAAACTGTGAATTCAAGCCTGTTAAACACCACTTAATAAATTGACCTTGTGTCACATCTTGGTCATGTGGAGGGGTTAGTAAATATGAATATAGATTTATTCCAGACCCCAGCCCATATATATATATATATATATATATTATATATATATATATATATATATTATATTATGATAATCCATAACTCAATCATATCAAATCAATCCCCATAGAAATAAACTGAAAAGGCGTTAATCTGTCAGGCCGTTAAAAAAAAAAAAAAACACCCTTTTTTTTTGTAAGGTTTTTTTTTTTTTTTTTTTTTTAATTAGAAAAATAGCACTGAACCAAAATTGAAAATAAGGTTTAATGGAAATATGAATTTTGATTGGTTAATATGAACACGTGAGCAAAGGCAAGTGACTGGGTTTTCAGTTCGAAACAGCGAAGAGAACACATACATTTCAGGAGAGCTAGAGTTAGTCTGGGCGTAAAGGAATTTTGGCCCTTCTGGGGACACCATAGCAAAGAATCGATGGGGAATTTGCCGTTCCTTTCTAATGAAGGTAGAAACCAAAAACACCAGAATTATTAAAGACCGGGATAATTATTAACATCTCGATGAAATGGAAAGTGGAGGTGCGCGTTGTCTAATGGTTATCGTTGTAGGAAATGGACTCATTTTGGTAGATGGTTGGTTCGTTGTTTTATTTTTACGGCATATCAACCCTTTTCGGGTCATTTAATGCTGAATCAAGTCATTTTGAGGTTGCTTACAGTACCTAATGTTGCTTAAATGGTCACTCATCAAAGTTTGAAACAGGCCCATCGTTGCTTAACTTGGGTGATCTAAGCGGAACCAGTGTTTTCAATGTGTCTTGACCGTAAACAAATCCTGGATGAGACTGTTTGCATTTCACATAGCACTAGGAAAGGTATGGCGCCAACTATTCTCCCTCCAGCTATGGGTACATAGTAGGGCAGACTGGGATATTTAACATCGGTTAGGTAACCAGTCTAAAAGAAGGAAAACTCTAAATTCAAGCCTGTTAAACTCTGCTTAAGAAATTGACCCTGTGTTGCATCCTACTCGTTCGGAGGGGTTGGGTAAATGTATAAATGAAGTGGCGAGTGATGTGGAGATATGAATATGAGTTTGTCAGATTTTCTTTCATTTTCTCGTCTGTGGAAAACATGGGGGTCAAGTGACAACATCAAAATTTCACATCAAACGATATTCCATTTTTCTGTGTTTTCCGCCTTACGATAAAGATAATATACTTAACCGACCTTCGGGTCTTATTTCAATGGCTTCGGCCTCTGGACGGTTAAGGAATATAATATCAACGTTACCCCTCGTTTAAAAGGGAAGGGCTAGGTTTATTGCCTATTGTCTGAGGCGCCTCAAAAGAGAAATGTCGAGGGGATACACGCCATTTTTAACACTGCATGAGCTTCGGTTTATGCGTTGCTCTCCACGTAAATTGGACTTTGTGTTCATCTGACATTATGGGATGTCGGAAAACAACTACTATTAAGATCGTAGATAATCATAAATTGGCAATGTCGATAAAGACTCATCGACTCTCATTTTCTCTGTTTTTTTTTTTAGATCCTTGCAGCCATCTTTGAAGACACATCCAAGCCTAATACACCCCTAACTCACCATTCATTGGATTTCGAAAAAAAAAAAAAAAAAAAAAGAAAAAAGTGCTATTTTATTTTTGTTTTACTAACGACCCCATTAATCACTGTGTCTGGGCAATAAAACCACTTTACTTCCGGTTTTATTAGTTTTTATTAACTGTTGCTTGCTACCAACCGGAAGTTGTTCAATGACACAAGCAACTGAGACTTAAACGCGACTCCGAAACACTTCTCGGACGTTATTGACATTTACAGCTGCAGAGATAAAAATAAAAAAGAAAAAAAGAAAGAAAAAAAGTAAAAAATAAAAATAAAAGATCTACAACAGTTTCACAAAAATTCCTTTTAAAATTATATACAACCGAAAGCCGACATAAATTATTTCTCAATGAAAAAATAAGTTTTCACAATTAAAAAAATGTTATTTAAAAAAAAAATCAGACCATGTGTAATAATAAACGAAAATACAGATAAGCTTAAGAAAGCTTTATTCTCTTAGAATAATGTTACAGTTTACCGAGAGCTTATATACTCTTAGAAACACCAAAGAGTTCCCCAAAGGGGAGGTTATAATAAAATAGGGAAGGTAACTCTCACTTATTACACCATGTTTTTTAAAATAATTTTGAATATTTTTAATATACCTATAAAGACAATAAAATATGTTTGGTTCGCTTTTGGGATCAGCTTCGCGAAATCTTATAATTCCCCAAAAGTCATCGTATACCACTAATTCATCACCATTCCTTCCTGGTCCACTGTAACCAAGAGTGGTAATACCTCTTAGGGTCATATCTATGGGTTAAATAGAAAAATGTGTTTATAAAAAGAATTGAGTATCCTTTAAAAATGAATTTATTTCAAAGTTTTTAGGCATTAAATGACCCACTGATATGCCGTAAAACAAAACAAAGTTCGAAGTGAATAATGGCTATTTCTATACTTTTACAACATAAGGACCGGGTTAGCTCAATCGGTAGAGCGTTCGGCTAGAAACCAAAAGGTTCTAGTTCGATACCGGCCCTCGCCAACTCAGCGTATGAGTGCGGTAAAGTAAAGAGCTGATGGTAGGTGTGGCGCTCCACCTCAGACGCAAAAACAATCTCCTTGGTCTAGCGCTATTGAAAAGGGGATAGACTCCCTCGCTGATTGGCTCATACCGACACTATGCCGCCCCGACGACTTTACTTTTTTACAACATAAGCAATTATGAAATAATTCATGCTATTTGAATAAAATCTGTTACATAATAAATTAGATAGAGTTTTTTTAATTTCATTTTGTATTTAAAACATTCGCGTACAACAATTTTAACTCTTTGTCAACCAAATTTCCCCATGGCTGTACCAAATTTGCTAGAAGGCGGTGACCGAAGTCCTGGGTATGCCGTTAAACTGGTGATGAGGTTCAATTCTGGAGTGTGGGGTAGCTCTTCATTGTTATTAATCCCATGTCCGCTCTGACCCTGGGTAGTAGTACATGTTAGGGTTCAATCTATAGATAAAAAAAACACCTGTAAAGTGATTACCAACTGTTAATAAAAAAACAAAATTGTTACATAATGGACATGACGTGGAACCATGAGGATGGTCTGAGATGGCCTGATTAGTTACGAAAAAATACTTTTCACGAAAATAAGACTATCCAGGATTTTATATTTCATAAAATGTTTTCTACCAAACTATCGCTATGAATCCAAAAATTAGTCGGCATTAAATGACTCACGAGGTTGATATGCCGTAAAACAAACCAAACCAAATTTATAGAAAATGGGCGATTCCATTGTCATCCCTTAAGGTACTATATGACAAGTTTTTAAGCGGAGTTTAATAGGTTTGAATTTAGGTTTGTCTAACCAAGGTTAAAGGGTGTTAAGTTAGAAACAAATTATCATTACTAAACAGAAATAATTATTTGAAACCATATAATTAATAGTATCAGATAGGAATACTTGAAACCATACAACTGTACTATTTCAATTAGAAAGCAACACCTAATTTATATATATATATATATATATATATATATATATATATATATATATATATATATACTAACCCCTCCGCACGAGCATGATGTTACTCAAGATCAATCTATTAAGCGGAGTTTAACAGGTGTAAATTATTTCTCCTTGACTGGTTCTCCATGGTTAAAGACCCCAGTCTGCCCTACTATACATCCATAGCTAGAGAGAGAATACTTGTATGCATACTTTTCCCAAGGGTATTAGCGGTGTGAAATCCATTGTTCTGTATTGGGGCTCACAGAACACCCAACCCTTCACTTTCACATTGCGTGCGTGGCATTGTCCGACCAGTCCCCGCCACTACTTAGATGGCCGATCCTATCTGGTGGCCTGCCCCCTTTTTTTCAGCCCCGGTGGCTGGAAACAAACAAACACACACACACACACACACACACACACACACACACACTTTCTTTCTTTCTTTCTTTCTCTTCTCTCTCTCTCTCTCTCTCTCTCTCTTTCTCTTCTTTGACCTTTCAGGACAGACGGGTTAGATTTGGTCGGTCCAACACGTGCTTTTTGTATTTCATTCATTTAGTCTTTCTTTCCGTTTATTCTATTTCTTCCTTTTTACTTTTTCTCAATAAGCTTCTTCTTTCTTTCTTTCTTTCTTTCTTTCTTTCTTTTCATGATATATCTTTATTTTCTTCTTTTCTCCCGTCTGCCTTTCATCAATTCTTTCTTTTGGTTGGTGGAGTACTCCCATGGCGTTGAGGATGACGTAT
Source organism: Doryteuthis pealeii (assembly GCA_023376005.1). Classification (NCBI taxonomy): domain Eukaryota; kingdom Metazoa; phylum Mollusca; class Cephalopoda; order Myopsida; family Loliginidae; genus Doryteuthis; species Doryteuthis pealeii. The sequence continues at coordinate 55,325,954 of CM042154.1, forward strand.
TAGATTGCGACATCGTCGTAATCATGTTCGAACTCCAGTCGTGCAATCACGTTTACTTCAGACTAACACCCTTGCGAAAGTGTAACCCCACCCCATCTCCACAGTTATAGTTTAAATTGTACTACTATTGAATTGTATTGTATTTTTTTTTAAATCAAAATTTATCAGAATTGATTCGGTATTAAAAGACCCGAAATGGGTTGATATGCCATAAAATAAGCCCTGTTACACATGCGTTGAGTTGGTGAGGGCCGTTATCGAACAAGGAACCTGGTGGTTCTTTGTTCGATGCTCTATCGATTGACCTAAACCGGCATCTGAAAATAAAGATAAATTACGTTCCAATTCTTCTTTTTCTTCTTCTTCTTCTTGATTGGCAATGCATCGTTGCTGGGTAGGTGAGCATCAGTATCACATATTTAGTGAGGGATTACATGTTAAACAGTTTTCATCCTCTTTTTCTTTCCTTATTTTCTTCTTCACTTTCTTTCAATATTTTCTTTGTTTTTCTCTCTTTCTTTCATTTCTTTTTCTTCATCTCTTTCTTTCAATATTATTTCTTTCTTTCTTTCTTCTTTCTTCTTTCTTTCTTTCTTTCTTTCTTTTCTTTCTTTTCTTTCTTTCTTTTTCTTTCTTTTTCTCTTTTCTTTCTTTCTTTCTTTTCTCCTTTTTCTTTCAATATTCTTTTTGTTTCTCACTTTCTTTCTTTCTTTCTTTCTTTTTCTTTCTCGTTTCTTTCAATATCCTTTTTCTCTTTTTCTTTCTTTCTTTCTTTTCTCCTTTTCTTTCAATATTCTTTTGTTTCTCACTTTCTTTCTTTCTTCTTTCTTTCTTTCTTTTCTTTTTTTCTTTCTCTTTCTTTCAATATCCTTTTTCTCTTTTTCTTTCTTTCTTTCCTTTTCTTTCATATTCTTTTTGTTTCTCACTCTTTCTTTCTTTCTTTCTTTCTTTCTTTTTTCTTTCTCTATTTCTTTCAATATCCTTTTTCTCTTTTTCTTTCTTTCTTTCTTTCTCCTTTTCTTTCAATATTCTTTTTTTTTCTTTGTTTCTTTGTTTCTTTGTTTCTTTGTTTCTTTTTCTTTCTTATTTTTTCTTTCTCTATTTTTTTCAATATCTTTTTTCTCTTTTCTTTCTTTCTTTCTTTCCCTTTTTCTTCAATATTTTTTCTTTCTTTCTTCTTTCTTTCTTTCTTTCTTTCAATATTCTTTTTCTTTCTCCCTCTCTTTCTTTCTTTCCCCTTTTCTTTCAATATCCCCTTTCTTTTTTCTCTTTCTTTCCTTTTCCTTCTCTTTCTTTTTTAAGAGTAGGAAAGTAATTAAAGAAAAAAATTAAAAACAGACATTGATTTTTCTTTTTTTTGAATCCTGGATTTTTCATCTCACCCCCTCAATTCCTATGATTTGCTTTTTCCACCCCTTACATTGTCTTGGATAGTTCCATTGTTCTATTTGTTTTTATATGTCAACACAGCAAGGTGGACTGTTTAGAAAATTGGTTCACTCACAAAAATAAAAATAGCCATTGTTGTAATCATAATTTTGATTAAAAAAAAACACGCTGTATTGCAATTTGATCAATTATTCCAAGGATCACTCAAGAACAGTTTGACCTATGCTAACAAAAGTCATAATCTCTGTTCAAAAGGCATTCGTTTACAGATTAATTGCATTTCGAAATCACATAACATTTTTACCCCCTTGTTTACACCAAAAAATATCAAACCGCACCAATTACATCGGGGTGTGTGTGTATGTGGGGGGGGGTAAAGATGGTTTATTGTTGGCATCATTCCGTCTACGAGAGACGGTGGAGTAGTGTCCATTTTTTATTATTTGTAACTACATAGCCTGGGTGGGTTGATATGGAGGATGAGCTGTTGCCCAAGCAGAAAATCCCTCCTCTTCACACTGCCGCTGTAATCCAAAGGAAAGGTAAGGAACCAATGCAGTTTGGCAATGGTAGTATCGCAGGAGTTGGTGGGTAGCACTGGATTTCAGCATCACGCCACCTTAGGGACTCCGGCTCCTGATTTGTTTTCGGGGTTTACTCCCCTAGCATTTCCTTGAAAGACAGCGGGGGTTTTGTGTTGGACTTTTCCTTGACTTAGATGGGTTGCATACCAAGGCTAAGGAGACCCTTCTAACCCAGTTGGGGAATTATGTGAGTAGTAAGCACCCCAATCATACTACTGATGGAGTCCACCCAAATGGAGTGGTTTGGTTTGTTTTACGGCATATCAACCTCAGTGGGTAATTTAATGCCGATTAAGTTTTGAAATAAATTAATTCTTAATGGATACACAATTTTTTTATAAATACATTTTTCTATTCAACCCATAGATGAGACCCTAACATATACTACCACTCCGGGTCAGAGTGGACCAGGGAGCAATGGTGATGAAGGAGCGCTCCACATTCCCCAGACCTCCAGAACTGAAACCTCACCATCAGATAGAGTTAGCGTAAACAATGATATTATCTCTTGCGCGCTAATCTCTATTAGTATCAATGCTTTTCATACATAATCTAATGATATTATTTCCTGAGTGCTATTCTGCATTAGTAAAAAAGTGTCTTCTTAAAAAGCTGCTAAATAAAAAGATATTTTAAACTTCAGTTTTAATTTACACTCTTATCCAAAGTTATATTATATTATTATGTTCGGGCGTTGTCTTAACCAATGAAGCATAGTTGTTGACTCTTACAAACTGTTTTGCGTATTAGTGCAGATCCAGATCCGCCGATGTAAGCACTTTGTTCCGGTTGACTTGTCACTGAATTGATGCTTCAAGTTTTACTTGCAAGAAAGAGACACGAACGTCTATGGTGACCACCGTGGCGATCCCGATGTTTATCAACCTTTCGTTTCTCTGGTGGTCGAATAATAACTACTTCAGTTTCAAAGACGTCCGTGAAATGAAGCTGATTTAACTCGTCAATATATTTGTTTATTGAAAACTCTTTTGATATTTGATAGAAATACTTGATATCTAATTGTGTATACGGTTTAGCTCAGTCAGTAGAGCTTCCACCTCGGGACCACAAGATTCCAGGTTCGATACCGTTCCTCACTAATTCAGCACATGAGTAGAACAGCTTGGATCAGCGTGATAAAGTAGAGAGCTGATGGCTAGTGTGGTGCTACACCTCAGCCACAAAAACAATTTTTCGGGTCTAGCACTGGTGAAAAGGTAATAGACTCCTTCACTGTCTGGCTAATACTGACAATAGGCCACTGCTGATTTTACTTTATTGACACAGGAATACTTGAAACCATACAGCTGTGTGCACATTATTTATATGAGATAGGAATGCTTGATATCATATAACTGTGCAAACAAATGATTATAAAAAGTTTTAAAATGTGCAATTTAAAAAAAAATGCTATGGAACATTGAAAATATAGTTAGGATTACAATCAGACATTTACAAATGAATCAAATAACCCATAAGTAATTGATATGCCATTAAACAAATAAATCAAATCAAGTTTTTTTTGGTGATGATGAAATCATTTTAGGGATCAGCACTATCACAACCTCCCCTTGCGAGGATCCGTCACTCGGAATATTTGTCATATACTCGTTTGGCTCGGGTATATAAATGGCTCAAAACAGGTCTAAACTGTCACAGATGCAGACTATGCTGATGACCTCGCATTTCTTGCAGCACACCGACACAGGCTGAGTCACTACTACATAGCTTGGAGGAGGCAGCAAAGAACATCGGCCTCTATGTGAACTTTGATAAAACGGAGTTCATGAGTTTTAAAAAAGAAAGGAAACATTTCCATACTTGACGGTAAGCCTCTTAAGATAGTAGAACAATTCACATACCTAGGTAGTAATATCTCATCCACAGAGAGCGATATCAATACACGAATAGGAAAGGCATGGCTGGCCAACAAACAAATTATCAGTCATATGGAAATCCGATCTCGCTGACAAGCTAAAGCGACAATTTTTCCAAGCTGTGGTTATATCAGTACTGCTGTATAGCTGCACCGCCGGGACTCTAACGAAGTGCCTTGAGAATAAACTAGATGGGAGCTGCACAAGAATGCTGCGTACAGTCTTGAACAAGTCGTGGAAACAGCAACCCACAAGGAGGCCGCTGTATGGCCACTTGCCCCCCATCTCCCAAACCATACGAGTAAGACGGACTAGGCATGCATGACACTACTGGAGAAACAAGGACAAGCTCATAAGCGACATACTCCTGTGGAAGCCAACACATGGGCATACTAATGTGGGCCGCCCGGCAAGAACCTACATTGACCAACTATGCAAGAAACTCATATGCTAAACCGTAGCCATGTTAGAGCTACTGTATGGCTGCACCACTTGGACTATAACGAAACGTCTGGAGAAAAAGCTAGATGCGATGTTTATTTCACGTTGTTGGTAATGATTAAGCAAAACTTTATTATATTATAAGACATCTTCATTCTTTATTAAAAATCCAAAGCCCAAAAAGGATTTCAACCACGCGATGAGAAGCTGGCATCTTAGGAGCAAAGAACCCTTACTACACTTACAGACATAATTCGTAAGCTACCGACGAATTATGTAACAGTACAAAAAAATAGTCACAAAAATCATATAAAAATCGCCGAAAACAATTGCAGTTATTAAAACTTAGGAATAAAAAAAATTCAGCATTGCGGGTTCGGATTCGACCACCGATGTTTTTTCAATTTGTTCACGGAGTCGACCTGATTAAACAATGGTATCATATGTTGGGCTACGGCTTATTGGAGCAAAGTGACTCACTGATTTTCGCATTAATTATAAGATATTAGAAATTTCATTATTTCATTATCGATATTCTTCTGTCAACTCATTTATATAATAATCATCCTAAAATTCCGCCGCCCTCTCGGCTGTGCCGACTGCACCTCTGCAGAGGGATAAAATACCTCCAATGAGGCCACCTGTTGTCCGTGTGTGACGACCCGTGATGCTTAATGATTGAATCCTGGTGGCTGAGCAGTCCATGACATGTAACACTCCATTTTGGTCCTTAGGCTAGACGGGTAGTCTAAGAGGCTCCACCGATCAAGCGGCTGGTTACCCCCAGCCCTAGCACCTATATGATTGTCCCGCCCCTATTGCCCTTATGATAAACCCCCGACCCTGAAGGCTGTGGCTGAGGGTATTGGTGCATTTGATATCGTTAAACTGCATCTAATAGTGAAGCTCCAATTATGGAGTTCTGGGGAGTGTGGTTGGTTTGGTTTTGGTTTGGTGGGTCATTTAATGCCGATTAAGTTTTGAAATAATTCTTAATGGATATATAATTTCTTTTTTATAAATTCATTTTTCTATTTAACCCATAGATGGGACCCTAACAGGTACTACCACTCCGGGTCAGAGTGGACCAGGGAGCAATGGTGATGAAAGGGTGCTCCACATTCCCCAAACCTCCAAAAATGGAACCTCACCATTAGATAGAGTTTAACGTCATTCCCAGGACATGTAGACACTCAGTCACCGCCTTCTAGCACCCATATGATAAAAAGGGTTGGGGCTTACCATAAGGGCAAAAGGGTTGGGGTAATCATATAGGTGCTAGGGTTTGACGTGACCAGCCGATTGATCGGGGGGGGGGGCTCTCTGACCGCCCGTCTAGCCTAAGTAAGGGTCTAAGTGGAGTGTTGCAGGTCATGGACTGCTCATCCACCAAGACTTCGTCCTTAAGCATCACGGGTCGCCACCCACGGGGGGAGTCTTACCCCTCTGCAGAGGTGCAGTCGGTGCATTCTAACGCCCCAGATGACAGGGCGGGGGGTGTTGATTATCACTTAATTGCTATTACTTCCAGTTCCATCCTGATCCAGAGTGGTAGTACCTGTTAGGGTACCACCTATGGGTTAAATAGAAAAAATGAGTTAACAAAAATGTGTTAAAAATTGAGTTTTAAAATATTTTTAGTATCAATAAAGAAGGAATAAAACAATGTCTTCGACATAAAATAATCCAACAAGGGTTGACATGCCGTAAAATCTAACCAATCAAACAAACAACCTAAAATCCCGGTATTAATATAACTAGCAAATATATGCACCCTCCGGGTGCGAGTATTTAAGTTTTAATGTAATAAAATATTATACTAAATTAGAAAGGCTAATGAAACTAAATAAGAATGCAGATAAAAAGATTTGAAACAGAGGTGGGGATAATAAAAAATAGAACAACTGAAACTTAATCTTCCATCACTTCCGTCTTTCATTGCTAATTTTTCCTAATTTAACTATTTAGCTAAAATAGGAAGTAAAAATAGAATTACAGTTATTTCTTCTTGTTAATGGATTTCTTTCAAGATTTATCCCCGAGATTTTTGCTCATATTCATTAGGATAAAACCAAACAATTAGAAATCAATAATAATAAGCACATACTTATTAAATTCAAAATTTTAATATCAATATGCAAATTAGCCATCCCGTTCACATTGTAAACTGATATTTTGTTGTGTATATAAATACAATTGCATGTTATTAGTATGTAGATATGGTCAACAGTATTAATAATGTAAAACACTTTTATTAATAATTGAGGTTTAGATAAAAATAAAATCATGGAGAATGTGAAGTAAATAACAAAGGGAATTGTGAGTTGAGTAGTGATATAGTTTCCATTACAGACAGACACACACACAATCTCCATTATAATAAGATTGATAAGCTATTACTGCGCCTTTACGAAAACTAAATTATTAATCTATGAATAAGACAATACAATTTTCAGTGTACATATTGTGAGGTAAATATGTAGATGAATTTGATGAGCTAATTATGGTCATCATCCAATTATTATGTTCTGTCAAACTGAAGATGTTGATAGTCTTCGTGTTCTATCTATTAAAATGAATATCTATTACATTGGCTTATCAAATCGGTCAGCCATCTTGTCATTACATATATCTACAACGCCATTGCTATAAACATATTGACTTTAGTTCTAATAAACTAGAAGAAGATAAACAAAAGAAGAGACAAGGAGAGAGACCAATGATTTGTTTACATCGGCGGTTTAGCTCGATCGGTAGAGCGTCCACCTAGGAATTACAAGGCTCATTTAGCAACTTCTTAAGAAGAGAATTTTGGTACTAATGCAGAATAGCGCGCAACAGTGTCCGACTATGAACCACAAGATTCCTGGTTTGATACCAATCCTCGCCAACTCAGCGTATGAGTAGCACAGGCATCTGTACGGTAAAAATAAGGAGCTGTTGGTAGGTATAGCGCTCCACAAAAATAATTTCCTTGGTCTAGCGCTAGTGAAAAGGGGATATACTGCTTCGCTGTCTGGTCGATACCGACTTTAGGCCACCCCGAAGACTTTACACACACACACACACACACACACACACACACACACACACACACACACACACACACACACACACATATATATATATATATATATGAAGTCATACCTAATTTTGAAAATTAATTAGTTGATAATTAATGAATTTAGGCGGGCATATATGTTCAAATGTAAGGCTACATAAATCGAGAAAATGTCAATCCCTGAATGTACATTTCGACCTATTAGGTCTCATCAGCAGACATGGGAGACTGCTCCGTGTGTGATTCGAAACCTCGACTGTCAAGCTGACAGGAGTCTTCGGGTGGCCAAATGTCGGTATCGGCCAGACAGCGAAAAAAAAAAAAAAATAGAATAAAAAAAGTCAAAAGAAAATAGGAAGATAAGACGAATAAATAAATAAATAAATAGATGATATCAAAGGGAAATGGGGTGGGGGTCTTTAGTTAAAATCTGGAATAAATTGATTTAACAGGGATTCCTAATAAATGACCGACAGCAAAGTACAAACTGGGCAAATCTTTAATTTATAACCGACGGCTGATTACCTTCCAGAGGAGGAGGTATTTGCCTCATACCCACTTGTATGGGCTGGGCCCCTTCCAGAGGAGGATACACACAGGACAATAACAAAAAATCTGTTTTCAACTGCCTTAAAAGTAATAAAGAATTCATCATTCGCATCTGATGATTTGGATCCTTGCACACTTGGTCCAGGCTTCCTGAAATAGACTATAACACAAAGAATCTAAGTTTTCTATTATATTTTTTACTCATATAATTTTGCTCTGTGGCTCTAACAATAAGAGCACACATTGAGCTCCGCAAACTGCGACACTTTTTAAAAACATCTATGTCGTAAGGAAGATTTCTTCTCCAGATTTTTGGATTATATATATATATATATATATATATATATATATATATGAGAGTAAACAAACAGTTTGTTTGAGATGGCGATAGCCGACAATTTTTTGGGAGAATATGTGCTTAATTGAAGTCCTACCTAATTTGAAAATTAATTAGTTGATAATTAATGAATTAGGCGAATATATCTGTTCGGATATAAGGCGTAAACAAATCGAGAAGTTTTCACATATTCTCCCTCAAAATTGTCGGCTATCGCCATCTCAAACAAACTGTTTGTGTAGTCTCATACTGTCGTGCAGTAAGTCTCCAAAAAATGTAGGATATATCAGTTTAAAAACAAACGAGAAATCTGGGAAAACCAGCTAGTGTAATGGCTAGAATCCCCGCATGTCAGCCTGGCAGTTAGGGTTCGAATCACACAAAGCAGCTTCCTGTCTATAACTCTGCTGATGAGGCATACTATGCCGAAATGTACATACAGAGATCGACTTTTTCTCGATTTGTTTACGCCTGATTCATTAATTATCAACTAATTAATTTTCAAATTAGGTATGACTTCAATTAAGCACACATTCTCCCAATATATATATATAAGATCTATCATTGATATTGAGCCCTTCACTAATAATAACACAAAAAACTTCGGGGGGGGGGGGGCTTAAAGTTGGCATCAACCAGACAGTGAGGGAGATCATTCCATTTTCACTAGCGCTTGACCAAGGAGATTGTTTTTGCCGTTTGAGGCGGAACGCCACACCTACATCAGCTCCTTACTTTACCGCTCAGATCTCAGCGCTACTGATACACTGAGTTGGCGAGTGCCAGTATCGAACACAGAACCTTGTGGTTCCTAGTCGAACGCTCTATCGATTGTACTATGCCTATATATATTTATAATTTAATTGATATCTATGTTTTTTCCCTCTGAATTGTTAGTCCCAATTAAGCAATAATACTATAGAAAGGCATCATGTTCGTACTGAACCTAAGAAACCTCCCCAGCCGAAATTCGAACTCTGATTGCCAATTAACTAAATGATCTGATAACAGTAACGTTAAACTAACACCCCCACAACTGATTGTGTGTGGGAATAAGTAATTAAAGTAGATTTGATTTTTAGAAAAGGTCATTTTATAGGTAAATCAAATTCACAACAGAGACGTTTACAAATACGTGTAACAATACGTAAGACACAGACACACACACACACTCACGGACGCGCACACACATAGACACTCACAGACTCAAACACAGACACTCACGGACACACAGTCGAATACATAGACACTCAGACACACACACACACACGCACACACACTGTATTTATTTGTACTTATATCATTTACACATATACATATATTATACATACTTAAATATGCATATATATTCACATATTTATATATACAATATATTTCATATTGCACAAATACGTATAACTACAATCTAAATTTTAAGTATTATGGAAACTGTTTTTGTTCTGTTTTTATTTGTTGTTGTTGTTTTGTTCGCTTGTTCATTTCCCTTTCTTCATGATATCCCCACAAAAAAAGAAATGTTCACAAAAACAAAGTTCATACGCAATCAATTCATTATATATGGTTAGCTCAGTCAGTAGAGCGTTCGGCTAGAAACCACAAGGTTCCTAGTTCGATACCGGTCCTCGCCAACTCAGCGTATGAGTACCACAGGGATCTGTGCGGTAAAGTAAGGAGCTGATGGTAGGTGTGGTGCTCCACCTTAGACGACTTAAACAATCTCCTTGGTCTAGCGCTATTGAAAAGGGGATAGACTCCCTTGCTGACTGGCTGATACCGAATTTAGACCGCCCCAACGACTTTACTTACTTACTTACTTACTTATAATATAAATACATGCATATATAGTTATATACTTACATATACATACACAAACATATAGGATATAGCAATATCATAATCTTTACAGATCATTGCCGTCCCTCACACACACACATATATATACATACTCACACACACACACACACACACTATATATATATATATATATATATATATATATATATATATATATATATATATATATTATATATATATATATATATATATATATATATATATATAATATATATAATATATATATATATATATATTTATATATATATATATATATATAAAATATATATATATATATATATATATATATATATATATATATTGTCCTTTATTCAATTATTTTCTGATAGAAAAAGGAATTGTACATTAGCAGTGTTAATTTGTTATAATACGCTGGCAACGCTGTGTATCACAGCTAGTTCAAAATAAACTCCTGTTAACATGTATCTACATTTAAATACACCTGCATATCTAAGTATACGTATGCACACCAGCACGCACATTTAAGTTATTTGCATACGCGCAAACGTGTGTGTTCAGATACGCTGGTAAATAAATGAGAAACCGTTTGATGACAAATCAAGTGGCGTAGACCTTAATTAGTTTGGTAAATTTGATAGATCACAAAAAGAAAAAAAAACAAAAAACAATTTGGTTCACTGTAAACAGTAAAGAAAAATACAGTGATAATAAGAATAAAAAAAAAACTGCTTAAACCGTACGACAAACTGCATTAGAAGGGGTTAAAGAAAAAGAAAACAAAGTTAAAAGAAGTCGTGAGGGGAATATATATATATATATATATATATATATATATATATATGTGTGTGTGTGTGTGTGTGTGTGTATGTGTGTGTGTGTGTGTGTGTATTAAAACAGTTAAAATCCCTTTCGCATTCTGTGGGTGACGATAGCCAAGCGGTTAACCTATCTGACTGATGCTGAAACCATCGGATTTCTATCCCGGCTGTAGGTAGCTCACAAAATGTCTAGCCACACTGAAGAGACTTGATAAATCGAAATACGTGTCTGTGGCCCTTGATCTTTACAAGTAATAGCGTCGATCCCAGGGGGCTATCCCCCCAGGCAATACCTGCCCCCTTGGGGGCAGGGCTGGGTTTATTGCCCAGCGCCCGAGGCGCCCCCTTTGAGGGGGAATGCCGAGGGGATCGACGCAATTTTTGTTCTTTCCCACACATGAGCTTCGGCTTGTGGGTGGGCCCACATTAAAACGAGGCCTTGTGCCCAGTCCATACAAGTGGGGTATGAAACAAAAAAGGGCACCTCACGTGGTGTAATGGCTAGCAAGCTCGCCTCGCAGACCATTGTTAATGAGTTCGATTCTCATTGGGTACCCCATGCTTCTGGCCTTGTGCTGCATCTAAGCTAAGCTTATTAAATATATATATATATATATATATATATATATATTTTTTTTTCTTTACACATATATCAATTAAAAAATCCAGTAAATCTAACTAGAAAACGGTTTCCAGTAAAATGAATGGACTGGTACGTTTGAATGTATATTTTTCTTAATTTTTTTTTTGATTTGTGAATTATCATATTTTTTCTCATCTCCTGATGATGAACTAAGGCCGAAACTAGTAGAGAACTATATATATATATATATATATATATATATATATATATATATATATATATACCATCAAGTTGTGCTGACACAACAGATTTCCTGGACTCTCTCGCGCCATCCGTCCCTATCGGTGTACGCTCCAGGCACGTATTCAGCTTGATATCCAGTGTTCGTACACAGCTGTTGTATGTAATTCTTTGCTGGTTGACCAACACAGATGTATCCACGGGAAAACGTCACAGCCCTCCGTCAGAGCCCAACATGTCTTTTTCGTCTCACTTGTACGGTTTGTGAGATAGGAGGCAAGTGGCCGTATAGCTATTGTTTTGTGGGATGCTGCTTCCAAGATTTGTTCAAAACAGCACGTGTTGTGTTGTTTCCATCTACTTTTTATTTTCGCCAAGCGTTTTGTCAAAGTCTAAGTGGTGCAACCATACAGTAGTATTGATACTGACACAGCTTGGAAGAATTCACGCTTTATTTTATCAGAGATCCATTTCCATATAATCAATAAGCTGTCAACATCAGTCATGTGGAGTGCCAAACATACCGTCATCTCCCCACTTTACCACACAAATCAGATTACCCAAGCTGTGCTACTCATGTGCTGAGTTAGCGAGGCCCAGTATCAAACTAGGAACCTTGCAAATCCTAGGTGTATGCTCTACTTACTGAGCTGAGCTAACCCTAAATCCTAACCCCATCCCGTCTTCTTTTTTCCGAGTAGATCAATAAATAAATAAATAATTTATCAGTCAAAAGTGGTTCCCCTTTGTTTATGTTAGTGTTATAGGAAATAATCTATTTACATCTTTGGAAATGCTTTTAGTCTTCACTTTTGCTTTTTTGTAATTTAAAAAAATATTTTCTACTTCTTTTTTTTGTTCATTAAATATTTTATTTTAATTATATTTATTTTTTATAATTTTTTACTGCTTTAATTTTTTGAATTGTAACTTTCATTTCTTTCACTCTGCATAATTTATACTCTCTTTTTGTCAGTCCTTTACGTATATTAACATTGATTTCTGTAAATAAGATATTGCTACCTAGGTATGTGAACTGGTCTACGAATTGCAAGAGTTCACATACAGACCAATGCCGTCTTGCTGTCTGCTCTAGGTTATGCAGCAGAGATTTGGATTTGACAGGTGTATTTATGAGAACCAATAGATCCTTGTCCTTGTTATTGTGAAACCATTTTTATTCCTTCAGTCAAATGATGTTTGTAGTATGTAATATAGGCAGATCATAAATAGAATTAGGGCTAATGTATCTCTTTGCAGGTTCTATGTTGTAATTGTTAGCACTTAGTACTTTGAATCCAGAAAATCGAGTTCAAATCTTGGTAGAACCTTAATTGGATATTATTGAAAGACACGAATGCAATGGTTCGTTCACCCGATGGTGACACAGATTTCTTACACACACACACACACACACACACACACACACACACATATATATATATATATATATATATATATATATATATATAGGTGAACAAAAAGTGATAAAACAAACAGAAATATTTCGTTTATGTATATAATCCAATATTAGGCAACGATTAGAAAATATAACCGTTAAAATCACAGCGATAATAAGCGTCCCATACAACTGCCATCCCATAATATAATAATCATTTTTTATCATTCGACTTGTAAGTGGCTCTATCCTGGATATTGACCATTATTACTAAAACAATTACGACATGAAGGCACTCGAATTCGACAAGATGGTTTCGATATTGGGATAATCGGTAGCCTTGGCGGAGCTTCAAACCGAACCCTTTATTCAATCCACGGGGGTACACTGTTCTCATTCCATTAACCATGACCGGGAACAAGTGTTAAGCTATGTTAAGTATTCTATGTTATAATCACCCTTGGAATTGATTGAACCTGCAACCTAGAGATGATTGTCACTTATAACTGTTTTAATTCAACCCTTATATCCGTTGTGCCATGTGTCCAACTGGGTTTGGTTTGAAAATCCGTGAAGGATCTCAAGTTCAAGAATGTTTCCGAGTTCGAGAAGTTTCCCGAGTTCGACAAGAAACACCTGAAGAAGGCCGGGGGCACATCAACCGAAACGTTGTCTATATAACAATAAAGATGAGGACAACAGTCCGAAAAATCTAAATAATACAAACAACAGCAACAACAACTATAAATCAAAGTTTTTTTTCCGTAACTTTCGAACAACCCCAACCCATCTACTCTTTGAATTTGGCGCTGCATCTTCTTCCCTTAATCACATGTTTACTTGTGAATGTGATATAATTCGACGTAGCATCTGCTTTTTCATTCTTATACATCATCCCTGCACTCCGTTTTTTTTTCTCTAACTCATTCTGAACCGAAGTTACCACTGTAGCCTCCATCTTGCCTCCGACCACCTGACCACCGCCACGCCCTTTATAGTTTAAGCGATATCGTTGGCATCCACCCCCGCATCTCGTTCATCAGGAGCAGCATGGATGTTTCCCGCCCCAATAAAATACTGCTCGACTTTTCCCGCTAACAGCAACAGCAGCAGCAGCAGCAGCAGTGGTGGTGGCGGCAATTGAGGTGCAGATCTGGGGTGGTGGTGGATGTAAGGTACGGTACGGTGCGGTGCACCGTCAACAATCTCCGCCTATTCTCATCTTTGTGATTTTCCCGCCTTCGTTTTCACCTCCCCCTCTCTTTATTTGTACATCTCTATTTTCCACACATTTGTCGACGCATAACTCACCACTCTTTCTTTCTGTTTTCTCTCCTCCCCTCCTCTCTCTCTCTCTCTCTCTCTCTCTCTCTCTCTCTCTCTCTCTCTCTCATTCCTTATTTGTCTTTTTTTTGTTACGGCTATAACCTATTTCTTTTTCGTTTCTCCTTCGTTTAAAAAAAAAAAACTTTTTCTTGTTTTTGTTTCATTGATAGTATACGTAACTACAGCTTCTTCCTTTTTTCATTCATCATCATCATCATCATCATCATCATCATGGTTTCTTACATTTTTCCTCATTTCTTTCTTTCGTCTATAATTACTATTCTCTCTACAATATATTTTTCTCACCATTCCACTGTTAGTGTAACTAATGCTCCTTTTTTTCTCACTCATTCCTCCCCATCCTCCTCCTCCTCCTCCTCCTCCTCCTCTCATCATCATCATCATCATCATCATTTTCATCATCATCTATTTCTTTTGCTTCTCTCCTTCCATCTTTTTCCTTCATCATATTGTCTTGTCGTTCCTATAATATTCCTTCTTTTCACTTTTTCTTTTCCACATTTCTTCTTTTTAAACATTTTTTATTACTTTTCTTCGATTACTACTACTACTACTACTACTATTACTACTACTCTCTCATCGTTCTTTTCTTTTTCTTTTTTCCTTTTTTCTTTCTCGATTTTCTTTCCTTTTTCCTCTTTCTATTTGCCCGTTTTAATATACTTTTTATAATAAATCTTGTTTTCTTGTTTTATCGTATTTCAACTGCAACGGCCTTTTTCTCTTTTTCTTTCTTTCCTTTTTTCTTTCTTTCTTTTTTCCAAAGATTATTTTAAAAGCAGATTTTCCTTTTTCTTCCGAATTATTCTTTAAGATTCTCTTTTGGAATTCTCTCCTTGTTTTTTGGGTCTTCATGGATTTTCTCTGTTCTCTTTGCTTCTTATTCCTATTCTTATTCTTATTCCTGTTCATATTCTTATTCTTATTTCTTATTCTTGTTCTTGTTCATAATCTTTCCTTTCCTTTTACATCCCTCATAACAGTCCAGCTGTTTATAGCTGTTGATCACTTTCCTCCGTACGCACACACACACACGCACACACATACGCGCGCGCTCGCACGTATACGACACACATACGAAGGCACGCACGCGCACACACACACACACACACACACACACACACACACACAACTGCCTGCTCAGGTGCATAATATAATATACCGATAAAAGTTCGTAGAAAAGACTGATATTTGTATTATTGATAGGAACGTCGAAATAAACCTCAGTTTATTAATTGTGACTATATTTGAGAATTATTACCAAGCATTGGGGCTCTGTGTCCAGTGGTTTCGGCCATTGGTCCGGTTGATCAGCGTGATCCCAACACCTGACCCCTTGATTTAAAGGGGCTGGGCTGGGTTTATTGTCCCAATACCCGAGGCACCTCAAAAGAGGAATACCGAAAGGATATACGTCATTTTTAGCACTGGCTACAAATGAGCTTCGGTTCGTGTGTTGCTCCCCACGTTAATCGATCCATCTGTTCAACTGACATGGTGAGATATCAGTAAATAACTAATTGAGAATTGGAGGTGCGTGGTGTAATGGTTAGAGACGTAGCAAATGGACTCATCGAGCCGAGTTCAAATCCTGGATGTAATTGTCTGCATTTCATATAGCACTAATACCCTTGGGAAAGGTACGAATCCATATATTCTCCCTCCAGCTATGGGTAAATAGTAGGACAAACTGAGCTATTTAACCTTGGATAAGTAACAAGTCTAGGAGAAGGAAAACTCTAAATTCAAACCTCTTAAACCCCGCTTAAGAAATTGACTTTGTGTCGCATCCTGCTCGTGCGGAAAGGTTGGTAATATATATATATATAGACTTGAGACGTACGAGGATCATTCAAGGAATAAGGTGGATTTTATCTTAGAAGTTGGCAATAGGAAGCACTGATTACAGATACACCTTTTTCAAGGGAATTAATAGTGTCGAATCCTTTCATGGTCCAGAAAACTGTCAGTATGATCTTCTTTACCGACAGCTGCACCCAAAACTTTTTTTACCGGAAAGTTAGTGTCTTATCGACTCAGGCTCGTAATCCCAAACCCATGTTTAGCCCATTTATAAATAATTTTATTTACTAAAACACGTTTCTCCGTCCACGTCAAGCGTTCTTCAGTAAATTTCACATTGTTTGCACTTCTCAGCCAATAAAAACTTGATGACAGATCTCTGTTTGTACTTGTATTACTCTGTTTGAATAGTCTGAAAATAGATACTTTGGAGAGATTAGAATATTTTTTGCTATAGGTAAATAGTAGGGCAGATTGGGTTCTTCGGCCTTGGTAAGACAATCAGTCAAGAAGAAAGAAAACTTTCAATTTAAAACCAGCTCTACTCCTTATTTCTCTCAATTTTTTTTAGATGAGATTTAATAATTTATTCTATTTGGATAAGATCTTGTTTAGTAATTAATTAACAACAAGACTTGGTTGTACTTGATCAAGCTTTTATTTTCAACCCTGCCTATATTGGTTCTGCCGCGGACCCTGGAGTTGACCACGTCCACGCTCCTTGAAAGCCGGGTCGAATCTCCAACTAAACTAACTCATCATTCAACGATAGGACGATTTTCTCTTTAGCTCTAATTGAAAATATGTAATTGTTGACAGTACTGTATTCTCAGATTGTTCAAAATCCATTCTGTCACTTCGTCTTGAGTGACGGCAAAATATGGGAGATCAAAGCCAACACGTCCGCTCTCGACAACAGAATTTCTCCAACTGTGCGGACTCTCGTCTCGTGGCGGGAATCTAAGGTCAGTCGTCATAGGAACAAGCTAAACCGCTGTCTCTTTTAGGGGTGCAAAATTCAGGGGTCGCCAGTACTCTTAAAATTCCGGTTGTATGCTGTCGATATTGGGTCAATACAGTTACATATTTCAGTTTGCCTTTTCCGCTATTGGAACGGTGAGGGTTAAAATCATCATTCAACAGTGAGGTAGTATTAACCACGATGAAACAAATTTTCTTTTTCTTTTTGCAAAGGCCTATATCTACTAGTTGACATACTCGTATTGTGTCACACCACCTATTAAGAACTATCACCATCATCTCTAATCTACTGTCTGTCTGTCAGTCTGTCTGTCAGTCTGTCTGTCTGTCTCTCACTCTCTCTGTCTCTCTCTATTATCTACCCAAGATAACTCTCCCCGTTTACGTACTCGATGAGGCACGTGTATATAACACTTTTAATAATGAGGATTATGTAACTGGCTCTCTGTAACCGAAACTACGTCACCACTGGCATCACGATTTCCTTTGTTATTTAATTTACATTCTCAACGATTATGTAGTCATTATTTAATCTTAATTAGCATCTTATTTATTAACGAGGTCTTTATTAAAGTCTGAGTTAGTTTTGCCGCAAAACCACCCATATTATTAATGCATTTAAAATCCTGAAATGTGTGTTATATATCTCTAAGAAATAAAGATTTACATGATATATAGTGGGAATAATTGCATAATGGTTTTAACAAAACTGGGTTTAATTAATTATTATTTGTTGTTACTTATTTCTAATACTATCATGTTATTCTCAAACGTATACAAAGC
>CM042154.1:55348960-55361460 GCA_023376005.1 Doryteuthis pealeii
GAAGGAGAGGGTTTGCCAAATGTAGGTGAGGCTTTATTATCCAAAAATATGGAAATTAGAAAAGAAAGTAAGGTGTGGTGTTAAGTTAAATAAATAATTAGAAGTTTATTTAACTGGACTCATTTGAACTTTGTGGGATGCTCATCCGTTTTGCTTTACACTCTAACACAAGGTCAATTTCTTAAGCAGTTTAACAGGTTTGAATCCAGAGTTTTCCTTCTCCTAGACTGGTTGTCTAATCAAAGTTAAAGAGCCAAATCTGCCCTACTATTTACCAATAGCCGGAGGGAGAATAGCTGAATTCATACCTTTTCTAAGGGTATTAGCACTAATATTAAATGCAAACAGTATCGGCCAGGATATAGATAGATAGATATGAAGTGACTATGATACATAGGAACAGATGTAGATAGGTATGAGGATATATATATATATATATATATTTATATATTTATATGTGTGCGTGTGTGTGTTTGTGTGTGTGTGTGTGTGTGTGTGAAGAGACTGTGATAGAGTGATAGATAGATACATAGATATACAAGAATGAAGAGGCTAAGATACATAGGAACAGATGTAGATAGGTATGAAAAAAAAAAAAAATATATATATATATATTATATGTGTGTGTGTGTGTGTGTGTGTGTGTGTGTGTGGAGAAAGGTAGACAAACACGGTATGTTGTACAAGATGAATGTTTATTGTAGGTAGTAATGCTCATTAAAAAAAACTTTTTCTTCTTTTTCTGAAGAAGTAATCACTGAACTTTTTGCCTACTTTCAGCAGCTCATCTGACATCTTTTGTTTTGTCTGAGATGAATAAGTAGTAAACTTTGAAATATTCCATCATACAGATAAAAAATGTAGCTACCCGTGATGCTTAAGGATGGAACCCAGGTGGCTGAGCAGTCCACTTTGGCTCTTATTTGGGCTAGACTCGCGATCGGAGAGGCCCCCTCCGAAGACCCTCAGCCACTACATTCTAGTACATATATGATAAAAAGGGTTGGGGGGTTGCCATAAGGGCAATAGGGTTAGGACAGTCATATAGGTGCTATGGCCAGCCGATTGATCGGAGGGGGCCTCTCCGCCCGCCCGCCCGTCTAGCCTAAGTAAGGGCCAAAATGGGGTATTGCATGTCTGATTATTCACCAAAATTCTGTCATTAAGCATCACGGATCGCTACCCACGACGACAGGTGGCTCTATTGGGGGTTGTCTTACCCCTCTGCAGAGGTGCAGTCAGTATATTCTAAAACCCCATCGACAGGGCTCTTCGGACTTTGCTTTTCTGCCCCGGATAACACTGTGTAATACAATTTTTTCCCTATATACTATGTTATTTCTTAACTGACCGTACAACTGTTTTTCTCGTGGGGTGCTGTCTCCACGTTTCATGTAGGATCGCACGCAGCATTACTGATCTGCTCCCACTGAGCTTATTCGCTTGACGCCCCGCTTGGGGCCAAGTGGTGCAGTCGTACATCAGCACTGACACGACAACGGCTTGAAAGAATTGTCTGTCTAGCCTATCTGTGAGTTCGGATTTCCATATGACTGATAATTTATTTATAGCGGACCATGCCTTGCCTATGCGTGCATTAACATCGCTCTCTGTGGATGAGATATGTACGGTCACCTGCCCCATATCACCCAAACCATCCGAGTGAGACGAACAAGACACACAAGACACTGCTGGAGAAGCAAAGACGAACTCATAAGTGACGTCCTCCTGTGGGCCGGCCAGCAAGGACGTACGTTGACCAGCTCTGTACGGATGCTGGATGCTAAGCAGAGGACCTCCTGAGAACAATGATGATGATGATGATTTCTTAATTGCTTACGAGGTAAAGTAAAAAATAAAGTCGGTGGGGCGGCCTAATGTCAGTATCGGCCGGAAAGCAAGGGAGCCTATCCCCGTTTCCCTAGCGCTAGACCAAGGAGATTATATCAGCGTCTAAGGTGAAGCGCCATACCTACCACCAGCTCCTCACTTTACCGCACTGTTCCCTGAGCTACTCATACGCTGAGTTGGTGAGGCGCAGTATCGAACCCGGGACCTTGGTCATTATTCAATGGAAATCTCGAAAAACTACCTACATATAAACATTTTTGTTTATTTTGATTGAGGTCTAGTATAAATATATAATAACTAGCAGGACCTGTGGATATACCACAGCATGATAATTTATTTATTACAACTCTTTATAGGTTTACTCAAGAGCTATTACGAAATAGTTCAATATGTAAAAAGTACAATAATCTTGATTTAATTCTGCTTCATTCTTTTTTCTTTCTTTCTTTCCTTTTTTCATATTTTCATGATGTTCGATTGAAACAGATCAGTGTTATCGCTTCCGTGTGCTTACCCCTCTCTCTATCTTTCCCCTACTCTCTTTCTTTCTTACTATATTTTTCTGTGTTGCATGTCCTTTTTCTTCCTTTTCTTTCTAATAAAAACGGAATGGTTCATTATATAGCTGAGGTGACGTACTCATAAGGAACAATTAAGGAACACGATTATTAATATATAGATCTTATATACCCTACCTCTGAACATGAATGGGTATGTCCCAATCCTCATAGATACGGAAGTGTTATACTGACTGAGTAGTCTTATACCATTAGCAGTGGCTTACCTTCTTCACGCCGCTGTTGAGAATTGTATTTTATTAATGTTATAAAGATTCCATTACATTTCCAACCTCCGTTTGATTATTTCTCATTTAATAACTTTTGATAGGTTACAACAATAGATTAACTTTTTCTCAACCCAATACTTTTTATCCCCAGATTATCCCCAGATTAATATAATCCTGATAATCTTTAGATACATTTTTCAATTTACTTTTCTTCAGCAAATGATTTTATCAGAAAGTTTGAAAATTATGTGTTAGACAATTTTTTATGTACTTACAAAAAATAAATAAATTGAGAGTTATGGTTTCTTTGTTTTTTTTAATGGCATATCAATCTTCGTGAGTTATTTAATGCCCCTATAGAAGAACAGCAGTGGTACTATCTAATCCATAGCGGGAAGGGTGAGGGGTTCCTACATTTCCCAAGGGTATTAGTCTGAAAATGAACGTAATAGAGCGACTGGAGTTCGAACTCGCTTACTACGATGTCGCAGTCCCATAGCTGTGGGGGGATGAGAGGGATTCCTACCTTTCCCAAGGGTATTAGTCCGAAAATGAACCTAATAGAGCGACTGGAGTTCGAACTCGCTTACTACGATGTCACAGTCCCATAGCTGTGGGGGGATGAGGGGATTCATACCTTATTGGAAATTCCACGGCTAATTATCTCCCCCTGCCGCTAGGGGGCGAATCGCCATCATCGTATGTTGGCGCCAATACCAAAAACTTGACTTATCACGGAGCACACGCTGGGGGTAGTCGCGTAAACAGCGGTCCCTACACTTCATTCATCACTTAACCCAAAAACAGGGCTTACTTATCGAAAAGCAGTATTGGAGGAGAGACGTAAAACTAAAAGCTCTCATCACCAAGCCCAAAACAGGGCCCACTTATCACAGAACTCTACAACCAGCTCACTTCTAAGGCATTGTATCTGCATACGTTAAAAGGCAGGTACGATAGCACACTTACTGAAGGACGAGAAACTACCGAGACGAAGCGTCTTATCAACATTTCCTACCGACGAAAAGAATACCCTGTTATCCCCATTACTCCAAGAAAATTATTAACTCAGATAAGTCTCGTTGCAAATACCATTAAATTTGCAACAATTTTATGTAATTTTTTGTTAATACAAGTGTCTGCATTTACTTTCGTGTTTGTTCTTTCTTTGTCCGACAATTTGCTTACAACTACGGAGAAATAAGAGCTCCTTCGAAAACCGTAAATACTCTTATTTTGCAAATTTTAATTGGTTCGCATGTTAGAGGTAATTAAAAACGTAAATTCCTCTTACTGCGAAAATTTTCTTGGCTATCGGACGAAAGAAGTAACTGTTGAATTTGAACATACATTTCCTTAAAAAAAAAGGTGTATTAATTTCATCAAAAAAAAAAAAGTTTCAACCCTTTATTTTCAGCGAAGATAAAGGAAAAACAAAAAAAATTCAACCCTTTATTTCAGCGGGCGCGTTATAAAAGAACCCCCCCCCACACACACACACACAAAAAAAAAAGGTCTTTACAAAAATTGGCTAAATTCTCTAAAAGAATTCACACGTGGAGAGAGAAAAGAATTCTTCTGACCGAAGAAAAAAAAAAAAAATTTACGACTACCTTCAAAAAAGGAGGATTTTTACATGCAGTGAGCGAGCTTTCGACCACGCGGACAAAAAAGAGGGTCACTCAGAGCTCAATAGGTAGTCCTTCGCCAAAAAAAGGGAGGGAGAGGCAGTTATTCGTCCCTTAAAAATTTTTTGCACCGTCACTGCTGAGGGCTGTTTGCCATTTTATATTTGTTCAATATTATTTAATGTTAATTGCCTAATATTACATTTTTTAATATTGTTACTCTCAGTTCGAAGGATGTTGTATTACTGGACTTTAATGTCATTTTGTGGTATTGTTAATACTATTTGTTAGTAATATTTTGTAAGGATATAATTTCAGTGAGAATGACCAACATTATGACTTACAAAGATTTGAAGGTCATCAAAGCGCTGATTAAAGCAAAAAACACAGCTAAGTTCGGTGTTAAAACTAAATTGGACTCACTCGGGTCTAATCCTGATTTGGACGAAGATACTTTCCTGGGAGTGGAGTCTACTATAATGACTTATCTTAGCAAAGTAGTAGACTCTAACGACAGAATCACTGAACTATGTTTTGACAGTGAAATAAATATGGAGGAAACTACACTAATAGAGGATTTCAAAGGAGATAGCACGTATGAAGAAAGCATTAGAAAGCGCTTGTCAGCAATAAAAAATAGATTTAGGACAGCTCCTGCTACACCCCGCGCAACGGCCGAAAATGAAATGCCACCAGGACACAATAAGAGTGGGAATAACCCCAACTATGGAGACTTTACATCTGTGCTACGAATACAATGTATGGTTTTTACTGGTATAGAACCCACTAAATTTGGGTTTTAAAATTTGTTGGTTCAATTTAATAATTGCGTGCACCACATACAGTCGGGAAAAACTAAATTAGCTGTCTTGAAAGGCTATTTGAGTGGATACGCGCTGCAACTGGTGTCCCATTTGACCCTGGAAGAAGAGAATTATGATGTCGCAATAGAGCTGCTAACAAAGGAATACCTGGACGTACCACATATTATAAAGGAGATATTTAGGCAGATTCTGAAGACGCAGCCGAAACTAGATGACGAATTTGTTGGTGTCAAGCAATACCTGGCGAAAATCCGTGCGGACTTAGCCGAACTGAAAACGTCATACGGCGTGATTTTTTTCCAGGATGATTCCTCAGGATCGAAGCTGGTCAGCCATATTGTGTTTGAGGATCTTCCTAGGGATTTACAGCGTGAAATAATTCATCGTGTGGGAAATGATTATCCCACTCTCAACGATATTTTTGAACATAGCAGTGAAGCTATAAAAACCATCCAATCCACAAAAAAGAATAATTTCTTCGGAAATTCCAAACCTAGGAATGTTGTTCATGAAAGAAAAAATTCCGGGGGAGCCTTAAAGAATTTCTCCACGTGGTCGAATGGTCCCAATTGCAGACTATGTAACAGACAGGGACATCGTATGACAAAGTGTAACAAGTTCCCTATATTTCGAGCCAGGAGAGAACAGTGTAATTTAATGAATTTATGTTCGAAGTGCACGAGCAGTAGGCATAATACAGATAGATGCCCAGGACACTAGGGTAGACTACCTTACCCTTGTAATAAGTGCTCCTCGAGAGAGCATGTGACTGCATTGTGTGAAATATCTGAAAGTACGTGTCCTGGGTAAGACACTAAACTGCTTCTAAAAACATGGGCAATGTATAATTTACCACACCATCTGAAGATGAATCCCCAAATGTATGTTCAAGATAAAGACCCGTTGAATTATTAAATGGATAGAGATATATAGGCAAAAAAATGGAAAAAATTAAATGCAGATATTAGAATGGGTAAGGATCCCATTCTCTCTTTTGTTACCCACCATTCTTGTCACTGAGAATTAAGTAAGTAGCCAGGTAACATGCACTGGTGCTCATTGCATGTTTTCTTCGTCATTAGTATATTGGAAATTCCACGGCTAATTATCTCCCCTGCCGCTAGGGGGCGATCGCCATCATCGTATGTTGGCGCCAATACCAAAAATACTATTTCTCTCTTTCTCTCTCTCTCTCTCTCTCTCTCTCTATATATATATATATATATATATATATATATATATAATACGGTGAGGCGAGTGCAAATCCTGAATGAGGTGGTTTGCATTTCTCATTGCGCTAATACCCTTGTGAAAGGTATGCATCCAACTACTGTCCCACCGGACATGGGTAGATAAATAGTAGGCAGACTGGGATATTTAACCTAGGCTAGGTAACCAATCTAGGAGAAAGAAAACTCTGAAGTCAAAACTGCTAAATTCTACTTAAGAAATTAACTTTATTCCTCATTCTACTCGTGCGAAGTGGCTGGTGAATATGTACAGCAGGCAGGGTTCTTTCTTTCTTTCTTTTTTTTTTTTTTTTTTTGGTGGGGGCGGTATTGATTGTTTTGTTTTCGGCATATCAACTCTCTTCGGGTCATTTAATGCAAATCAGGTCATTTCAATAAACAAAGGACTCGTGTTGCTTATAGTAACTGCTGTTGCTTAAGTGGTCACCCAATTAAGTATTGAACAAGCTCATCGTTGCATAAATTGGTGATCTAGAGGAAACCGGAGCTCTCAAACGTGACTTGTCAGAATTTATATATATATAGATATATATATATATATACCAATCCCTTCGCACGAGTAGGACGCGAAACAAGGTCAATTTCTTAAGCGGAATTTAATGGGTTTGAATTCAGTTTCCTTTCTCCTATACTGGTATCCTATTCCAGTCTGCCTTCTTATTTACCCATAGCCGGAGGGAGAGTATTTCGATGCATACCTTTCCCAATGGTATTAGCGCTATGTGAAATGCAAACAGTCTCATCCAGGATTTGAACTCGAATCCATTTCGTATGCATATATATATATATATATATATATATATATATATATCCACAGATACCTGTTTCAGTGTTTCACGCCTCTTCAGTGTGGCTAGACACAACAACTATCGTCTGGCTAGGAGCGAACTCCAACTGAATATTTGCCAGCCTGATTTCTTAACCTCTCGGTCACTTTGTCAGCTACTATAACGGGGCTGGTGTTTAAACTATTCAATACATAGGTTTGTTTATATATTTTACGATCACAGAGAGCAAACGATCATTGCTTATATGAGCTTAGTAGTGAAAGTTAATTTAAATCACCCCTTAATATATTAATAAGTCATCTTATATTAATATACATATATATTACCTCACAATCCTCTTAATTATGAGTCTATAAGTTTCATGTTTATGAGAGCAAAATTATCTCGGATAGGAGATGGATATGTGTGTGTGTGTGTGTGTATGTGTGTGTGTGTGTGTGTGTGTGTGTGTGTAATATAGTGTTTCTAAATAAAGAGTACTCAATATCACATTTTAGCTCCTTTTTTCTTAATTCCTCACATTCTTCATTTTTTTGATTTTGTGCGTCCTGGGGTGCACATATTTCCTTTGAATGAGTTCCCGGGAAAATGTATGGGTTCTAACTAAAGTTTCTTAATAAATTGTATAGTTTTTATTTATAATCTGAGGAAACAACTATCCTGTGTATATAGTGTATATATGGTTTGATAATCACTTAGGCGAGAAACCCACAGTTACTAAGCGCCGTTGACTTTATGTCTACGCTACCCAAACTAATTTGTGTATATATGTGTGTGTGTGTGTGTGTGTGTGAAATCCAAACAACCACGACCAGGAGTTGAACTCTACTGTACATGTCAATTTTTTTACGACGATAACCGTTGTACAACAGCTGGATCCCTTTAATCGATTTACGATCTCGGTGTTTACGACACTGACAACAAGTTTTATTAAGATTTGTTTCCTTCTCTTAGATCAGTTGCCAAACTAAGGTTATCTCTTTGCCTACCAAATTACCCCCTCGGCTATTCAAAATATTTCGGTTACTTTTTACCTGTATGATGGGATATTTCAAAGTTCTCTATATTTTCATCTCAGAACTCATTCTATTCAAATAAAGATGACAAGGTTGTTCATGCCATAAAACCAACCAACCAGCCAACCAACAACCAACCAAGTTCAAAGACCCAATTCCTGATACTGATTTTTAACTCCTTGGCTGAACCAAATTTTCACCTCAGAACTTATTCTATTCAAATAAAGTCCTATCATTATTGTAATTCTGCTCAATTATAGTGAACTATAGCTCAGTCAGTAGAGTGTCTGGCTGTTAACCTCAACGTCCCTAGTTCGACACCGGCTCTCGCCAACTCAGTGTATGAGTAGCACAGTGATCTATGCGGTAAAGTGAGAAGCTGATGGTAGGTGTGGGGTTGATGGTAGGAGGAGCTAATGGTAGGTCTAGCGCTAGTGAAAAGGGGATAGACTCCCTCGCCGTCTGGCTGATACCGACTTTAGGCCACCCCGACGACTTTACTCAACCATCCGTGGTTTACGATAGGATCGCTGCAATGGGAGAGCCGCCGTGATCAGCTAAAAAGTAGCCAAAAAGTTATATGTTTTTTTTGTGAACATTTTAACATAAGCGTATCTGAAGCTCGATCGATCCTTAAATTTTAGCACACAACCCAGAGCAAAAAATCAACCGGGTGACAACTTGTAACTCGGAAAAACACTCATAAGTTGGTATACTCGTAAGTTAAGTTGCCACTTTATCACCCATAAGCATGTGGTGTTTTAATTTAATTCACCGCTCTGTCGGCTGGGGCGTTAGAATATACCGACTGCACCTCTACAGAGGGGTAAGACTACTCCAATGGGGCTACCTATTGACCGTGGATAGCGATCCATGATGCTTAATGATGGAACTCAGGTGGTTGAGTAGTCCATGACATGCAACACTTGACTTGGATCCTTACTTAGGCTAGACGTGCGGTCGGAGAGGGCTTCCTCCGATCAATCGGCTGGTCACGCCAAG
Organism: Doryteuthis pealeii; assembly: GCA_023376005.1. Taxonomy (NCBI): domain Eukaryota; kingdom Metazoa; phylum Mollusca; class Cephalopoda; order Myopsida; family Loliginidae; genus Doryteuthis; species Doryteuthis pealeii. The sequence continues at coordinate 55,358,107 of CM042154.1, forward strand.
CCCTAGCACCTATATGAATGTCCCAACACTATTAGCCTGATGGCAACCCCAACCCTTTTTATCCTATGGGTGCTAGAAGGCTGTGGCTGAGGGTCTATATGTTCTGGGAATGACGTTAAACTCTATCTGATGGTGAGGTTCCAGTTTGGGAGGTTTGGGGAATATGGAGCACCCCTTCATCACCATTGCTCTCTGGTCCACTCTGACTCGGAGTGGTAGTACCTGTTAGGTCCTATCTATGGGTTAAATAGAAAAACATGAGTTCATAAAAATTGAGATCCATTAAGAATGAATTTATTTCAAAACATTGCCGGCATTAAATGACCCACTGAGGTTGATATGCCGTAAACCAAACCAAACCGAAACCAAATTTAATTCATTCACACTCTCGAGTTTGACATAGAAATGAGGGAGTCACAAGCATGTGTTACATAATCTATGCGGTTGCATAAGATTATTGTCAATCCCCTGTATTTCTAAAGGGATGGCCCTTTTCATATCACGGGCGGGACTTTCCATGGAATATTACAGAAAGCCCGGGAAATACGTGAAGTCACGTGGGACCTGGTTGGGTCTTCAGTTTCAGTTTGGACGTCGGGCAGAGAAGATGTACTGCCTTAACTGGAACTCATTGCATACGCGCGCTATGTTAGTCGGATGAAAAATGTTTAGTTAAGAAATAAAAGCTTACGAAAATAATATGGTTTTGTGATTAATGAATGTCTTGGTAACAAGACTGACCTAGAAGACCAGACACGAAGTCCCCAGACGAAGTTCAGACGCTAGAAGAATAGAAGTAAGAAAGAAAGGAAAGACGTATACAACACATGTTCAAAAGTAGAATTTTGGCACCAAATGGAATCGACTATTAACTCTTTGCCTACAAAATTTCCCCTATGGCTGTACCAACTTCTATTTTACCTGTACGATGGGATATTTCAAAGTTCACTATTCACCCCAAAACTCGTTCTATCTTATTATAATAGAGATTGACTATATCAGTACCCAAGTCACAATTCCCTTAGTTATTTATGTCACATTCTCGATGATTTTTTTTTTTTTTATTTAGACCTCAATTATTAATAAAATTATTTAACATTATTAATACTGTTGGCCTTATCTACATACTAATAACATGAAATTATATTTATGTATTCAACAAAATAGCAGTTTATATTGTTAATGGGAAGGCTAATTTGGATATTGATCTTAGAAATTTGATTTTGATGAATATCTGATTGTTATTATTGATTTCTAATTGTTTAGTTTCATTTTAATAAATATGAGCAAAAATCTCATAGATAAATCTTAAAAGAAATCCATAAACAAGAAGAAATTGTAATTTTATTCTTTATTTCCTAATTTAACTAAATAGTTGAAAATTTAGCAAGGAAAGATGGGAGTGATGGAAAATGGAAGAGTTAGTTTCAAATATATTTTCTATTTTACCTACCCCCAGTTTCAAATCATTTTTTATCTGCATTCTTATTTAGTTTCATTAGCCTTTCTAATTTAATATATTTCAATACGTTGAAATTTACGTATAGGTGAGATGTAGATGTGTGGGCTCGCAATCATAGTCAAGTGTATTTGCTTGACTTATCAAAAATAGCAAGATGGACGGAGAAAGACATGGATTGTATATAGTACCGTATATATATATATATATATATATATATATATATATATATATATTATATATATATATATATATATATATATATATGTGTGTGTGTGTGTGTGTGTGTATGTGTGTGTGTGTGTGTGTGTGTGTGTGTGTTGTAATTTGAAAATGGAAGCGAATCCGACGGTTTGAAATTCAAGCGGTCAAAATACAGAGAATTCTTTTTTTTCGAACACTTCAAAATTCTCTGTATTTTGACCGCTTTAATTTCAAACACCAAACATTTTATTATGATGAAGGCCGTTAATCTTTGTATGCTTAAAGATTTTGGAGTTTTCTATTATTATTATTATTATTATTATTATTATTATTATTATTATTTATATTTGAAATAGTAATAAATAGAATACATGTGTTCATGAACAAACGCCAAAAATTCATTTGTTTATTTTTCCTTTCAAGCAGATATCATAACTTGTTTTTGGTTACTTTAAATTTCATTTGATTTAACAGTACGAAAATGTAAACATTGTTTTCATTCATAATTTTCATTATTTTCGTAAGCTGTTGTAAATAGAATATTGTTGTCTTACGAAAAGTTTCACTGAAATCCAGTTTGAAAATAATAGTATTGGGGACAATTTTAAAAAGTTTTAATTGCTGATGAGTTAGAAATACATCGTAATCTTTCTTTCAATTTTTTGTATTGAACAATTCAAACCAATTCTTACGATAAAAAGAAGCTGAAATCGAACATTTAAATTCTTCGTATTGCAAATCTATCTCAAATCGCATTTTAAAAACATATAAAAGTTTCATTAGTTTCTAAAAAAACTTATTTTACCATTTATTAATTACAAAACAATGTTATCATTTTTTATTTATATATATATATATATATATATATATATATATATAAATTTTTACTTGAAGGCACTTACAACGCATGTATCGCATAAAATTATACTTTTTAACAAGTGTAATCCCAGTAAAGATGGTCGATGTTTAGAATACGTACAGACTTTCGACTTTATTAAGTCTCATCATATACTAACGATTTCCCTCGACAGAAATCGAAACCGGGACTTCAGCAGACGCAGTGAAAAACTAGTGAAAACTTTTAACAGGAACAGCTGACCATCCTAGCGAAATTAAGCTTGTCAAGCGATACTACACGCCTTACCATAATAGGTAAGGGGGCGCTATTGAGAATAATAACAACAAACAGACGAATGCCCTTCGGCGAAGTGAATAAGATTTTGGATGTTGTTATTTAGGAACGTTGCTGAATAAAGTATATATAAATTTTTAGAAGGCACTTACAACGCATGTATCGCATTAAATTCGATACTTTTCATAGAAAAAACTTGACAAGTGTAATCCAGTAAAGGATTCGATGTGTAGAATACGTACAGACTGTTTCGACTTTATTTTCAGTGAAACTTTCGTAGACAACAATATTCTATTACAACAGCTTACGAAAATAATGAAAATTATGAATGAAAAACAATGTTTACATTTCGTACTGTTAATTTCGTAATATATATATAATATATATATATATATATATATATATATATATATATATATATATATAACTATCTGGTGAATATTTTAAAACATTTTCCTGATTTTTATTTACATTTAAAATCTTTTTAAAAATGTAACCGTAAAGGTGTTTTGAAACAATTTTAATTTTTTAATTTTTGTGCATGAAAACAATTTAATTT
>CM042154.1:55366460-55371460 GCA_023376005.1 Doryteuthis pealeii
TATATATATATATATATATATATATATATATATATATATCTGTGTGTATGTATACACACATATATGTGTGTGTGTATATGTATACACACAGATATATATGTGTGTGAATATGTCACGCACAGGGCGGTCTTCCGATCTATAGCTCTGCTGATGAGGCCTAATAGGCCGAAATGTACATACAGAGATTGATTTTTCTCGATTTGTTTAGCCATACATTTAAATAGGTATTCCCGCCTAATTCATTATTAATTAATTAATTTACAAAATTAGGTACGACTCCAATTAAGCACTTATTCTCCCAAAAATTGTCGGCAAAAAGCCATTCCAAACAAACCGTGTTTAAAACATATCTATATATATTTGCGTTTGTGTATATATGTGTTGTAGTTCATGTAAACAAATATATTTATTTATGTGCATGTGAAGATATGTTTATTATTTTGTCAAATATCATGACACTGATAACGTCACCCAACACTCCCATCTCCACCCTACATGTATATATATTATATACATATGTTCATTGTATTCATATACATTTAAGCATTACATATACATATTCTATATATATATTAATGATGTGTTCGTTGGTAGGCTTTTGTCATCCTTACTGCATTGATGAGAAAGTTATTTATTGTTATATATATATATATATATATATATATATATATATATATATATATATAAGTATTATGTATATGTATATATGTATATGTATTATATATAAGTATCATATGTATGTATGTTTTATATATGTGAATATGTATTATATAGATGTATATGTATTCATGTATTATATATATATGTATATATTTGTGAGTGTATATATATGTGTGTATGTATATATACATATTACAAGAGGTGTGTGGCGTAATTGTTAGAGTCGTGGGAAATGGTCTCGTCGACCCGAGTTCAAATCCTAGTCACGGTTGTTTGTATTTTACAAAGCACTAATAACCTTGGGAAAGGTATGAATCCATATATTCTCCCTCCAGCTATGGGTAGAATTGACGAGCAGGCTTGGCTCTTTAACCATGGATAGGTAACCAGTCTATGAGAAGGAAAACTCTGAATTTGAAAAACCTGAGGTCAGTTGTTGATTGGGTTTGTGGCATTACTTGTACATCAATTCTTTTCTATCGACTGTGCCAAAAAGTGTGGAATGGTCCAACACAAGCCTTCATCACTATAAACAAAACACTGTGTAGGTTGTTTATTGGATGATCCCTTATGCGTCGAAATCGTCGAGAGAGTCCATTTTCTATACATATTACATATTACATATTTTTCTATACATATTACACATTTTTATTTAGAAACTTGAATTTATCAAACAAAACATTCTTAATTCTTCCGTTTTAAACAAAGAAAACTTTTTTTCAGTTTTTTTTTCAAACATAAACGGTAAAAATGTCCATATTTTCAAACCACAGGGAAGATGAAAAAAAAAATCTTTTGTGGCGTAATCAATTTCGAATACGTTTTTCCTCGTATTACATAGTAATGTAATGGCTGTCAACTCGTGTTCGAGTAAGACCATTTCCTGTTTTTTCTTGTTTTTTTTTATCATCATAGTTGGGTGCCAGTAGCATTTGACACTCTATCCTTGTGTTTTCTCAGATGACTCACCAGGCCAGCCCTGGAGAGATATACTCGTCCACATAAACTACATGTTGGAACTTCTCCACTTTGAATATTGCTGGGCTGAAAATTACCCTTTCTAATAGCCCGCTTCAATTTTTGGTGTTTAATTCGGCTGGACTCAAATTCTTCCACAGGTAGATGGTGGCTCTCCAGCCAGGTCTATTACAAGCTAGCTTCTCCCAGTCCTCCACAGCAATAGCAGTGTTCTTCAGAGTGTCCTTGAGGCAGTCCTTAAACCTCAATTTGGGTTTGCACTAACGACGTTTACCAGTTATTACATAGTAAGCAGAAATCAACGACACTCACACTTATCTGCCCAGTCCTGATGATGATCGGAGGTTCGCATGCACGGTATTTTTATTTTTTTATTTAAAAAAAAATCTAAAATAAATTTTAAATATATATTCCGTACACGTAAAGAAAAAGAGATTAAAACACTCGTGGTGACTTATTAAAACACTAAATTTCATCCTTATCATCGTATATATATATTTCTCTTAGAAACATTTTCTTCAACATATTGTCGGATTCATTTCCATTTTTCTCATTTAAATATATGCATATATATCCATTTTATAATATATATATATATATATATATATATATATATATATATATATATATTTAATTCCTATTAGTAAACCCATGCGGTAAGAAAAAAAAAGATGCAAATAGTTTGTTAGTAAAAATATACTACCAAACTTCACATGGGAAAAAAAAAAAAAAAAAAAAAAAAAGACCAAAAGGGTCGTATTACATTTAAACATATATGTCCGCCTAAATTTATTGATTATTAACTAATTAATTTTCAAAATTAGGTATGACTTCAATTAAGCACATATCCTCCAAAAATTGTCGGCTTAAAGCCATATAAAAAATAAACACATTTGTTTGTTTACTTAACCTATATATATATATATATATATATATATATATATATATATATATATATATATATAAAATTTTCGGGTTGTTTCGAAGCATGAAAGAAATGAGTGAAATAAATGAAGAACTGAGATGAATATCATGTTATAAATTCAATTTATTTACCGATATTTCGAGGAACTACATTCCCCTTCTTCAAAGGTTCGTGATAGACCGACTGTTGTTTCCTGTCTCTGGTCCTTTTGGGGTCAGGTGGTGCTTTTGTCTAGTTCTGTATTTGATGTTTCCTGTGTTGTCCCCATCCTTCTGTTGATTCCGCGGTTGGAATGGAAGTGGCTGGAGTGGGGTTGAATGAGGGTGTTTTTTTTTTCTAAAGGGACAGCCGGTGAATAGTTTAAGAGTCAGTAAATAAACAATTTGAGTAAAATGTGAAGCATCAACACGAGGGGAATGAAGGAATAAATAAATGAATAAAATAAAATCGATTCTTTCTCTTCTTTCTTTCATTTTTCTTTCTTTCTTTCTATTTTGATTTCCGTTTTTCTTTTTTTTCTTTCTTTCCATCTTTCTTTTTCTCTCTCTATCTTTTTTTCTTTCTGTCATTCTTTCCGTCTTCTTTCTATTTTCATTTTTTTTTCATCGGTTCTTTCTTTCTTTCTTTCTTTCTTTTTTTCTCTTTTCTTCTTCTTTCTCTCTATTTGGTTCTTTTCTTTCTTTCTTTCTTTCTTTCTTTCTTTCTTTTCGTCTTGTTTTTTCTTTCCTACCATTTTCTTATTTTTTTCGTCTTGCTCTTTCTCCTCTTCCCTTTCTTTCTTTCTATTTTCTTCTTTTTCTAATCTCTCTTCCCATGTTCTTTCCTCTTTCTTTCTTTGTTTTTATAGTATTTTTAAAATTTTGATTTGGTTGTGCATCCAAACATAAGTGGAATGGAATTGAACCCAGATAAAAATATAATGTTGGCAATTTCTTTAGAAAATAAAACAGAAAAACGAAGACCGTAAATATTTGTATGTTTGGTGCTATATAATCTTACTTTACTGTCATTTTACAATGCACTCACATGATTTATAAGCAATACATATATATATATATATATATATATATATATATATTAAGAAATTTGAAAAAACAAGTGTTCCAAAAATAAGATGAATTTATTTATCGACACTTAAACGTTTCGGTTTCTTTAAACCTTCATCAAGATGTATTATGGGTGAAGAAATTGATGGATGTTTTATAGATGACAGGAGATTAAAAAAAAAAAAAATAATTTATTTATTATTATTTTTTAATTTTTTTATCTCCTGTCATCTATAAAACATCCATCAATTTCTTCACCCCATAATACATCCTGATGAAGGTTAAGGAAACCGAAACGTTTAAGCGTCGATAAATAAATTCATCTTATTTTTGGAACACTTGTTTTTTCAAATTTCTTAATATTGTCGGATTTATTTCGATTTACTATATATATATATATATATATATATATATATATATATAACCTAACACCAACTGAGTTTCTAATTCATTTCATAGCCCATGCTTCACTCAAAATCCCTAAAAATAAATATTATAGGTATATGTAATAAACACATATACAAATATAATATATTCACCCTGAAAACAAGACTCACCATATATATATATATAATATATATATATATATATATATATATATATATATATATATAATAAAGTGTTGTTCTAGGCCCATGGTTTGTATGTTGTCCCCTTCCCTTCATTTTTCACTCCAGCTTCAAGCCTTTCAGAATTTTCGTATCTTCTTCAGGCTTGTTTAATTACTTTCTGATTCCACACACAGAGACACACACACAGACACAGACACAGACACGCAGACACACAGACACACACACACACATATATATATATATATATTTCTCCCCTCCTTCTTGTTCCTCCCTCTAATCGGGGCTGGGTGGGTAGGAGAGGTCATCTAAGTTCCTTTGATTTATCAGAAATAGCGTATATGTACACCTGTGTATTTAATTTTTTTTCAATTGTTCAGCATTTGCTTTCATTGGTTTTGTATATATATATATATATATTATATATATATATATATATATAATATATATACTGTTAGATTTTTAATTTAGTTTGTTCTTGGACGCATGTATTTGATTTGAATGAATCCCGAGAAATTTGAAGGGTTCCAACCAATGTTTCCTCATTAATTATAGCGTTTTTATGTATGAACAACTAAAGCCGTCTAACCTCTCCCTTGTACCCCATACAGTATAATTCGTTTTCAAGAAAATATTGAAATGTATTTACAGTTAGCTAGAAATGGTGAGAGAAGAAAAAACAAAGACCCCCCCCAAAAAAAAAAAAATAACCCCAAAACCACTGGGACACATGGATACGATTTTTATGCGTCCTCTTAGATTTTTATCCGTCAGTAACAGAAGGACGCGTACCTATCAGCATATCTGTACATATACAAATGT
>CM042154.1:55373960-55388960 GCA_023376005.1 Doryteuthis pealeii
CTGCCGACGCCCCATTTTTTTAATTAGTGAAATACATCACTAATTAGGACTGAACCTATTCTAGTAGTGACCACCCCATGCGGAGTTTAACAGGTTTGAATTTAGAGTTTTCCTTCTCCTATACTAGTTGCCTAACCAAGGTTAAAGGGTCCAGTCTGCCCTACTATTTATCCATAGATGGAGGGAGAGTAGTTGGATTCATAACTTTCCCAATGGTATTAGCAATATGTGAACTGTAGCTTCGTCCAGGGTTTGAACTCGGGTCGACGAGTCTATTTCCTATGAACTCTAACCATAACACCACCGCCTTTAACTACCCTCAGAATTAGCATAACTTTATCAATGAATATTAATTTATAGTCAACATTATTAATACATAGAATAGAATAAATATTATCTATTGAAAATGTCTCTATGAAAATCTAATATTTGTCTCAAAACTGCCAATGTTATTAAGGTATTTGCCTCTCATTGCACTTATGAGGGAGTGACAAGTCGAAGCTTATAGGTGGTAGTCACAAAAAATGCGTTGATCCTGTCGGCATTCCCGCTCGAGGGGGCGCCTCAGGCACTGGACAATAAACACAACCCTTCCCCTTTAAATCAAGGGGCAGGTGTTGCCTGGGGGATAGCCCAACGCTGTTAATTATCACCGATAGTCCAGTGGCCGAAGCCACCGGACCCCCGCCCCGGAGGCCGGGTTATTAGTGCATTTAAAAACATGCAATTTTTATAATATATAACTAAGAAATATAGGATTTATATAATATATGGTGAGGTTAATTTGCATACTAATTTTAACAAAACCGGGTATTTAATAAATAATTACATGGTGTTATTGATGTCTAATATTATTGTTTTATTCTCCAACGTATTAAAATTAATCCTATGAATTATTTTATATGGAAACCAATTAAAATATAATTAAAATAAGTGTAATCTTTTTTATTAGTTTGTCTTTGTAATCTATCTATCTATACATATATAAAGGGCAGTTGTGTGTATCTGTATGTCCGGAGGAAACTTCGAAAATAAAACAATTAACGAAAAAGTAAATATATATACACATTAAAATGTTTTAAAAATTGAATACCCATCGAGAATGAATAAAACAAAACGTTGTCGGCATAAAATAACACAACAGGGGTTGGCATGCCGTAAAATACAACCAGCCAACCAACCAACCAACCATTGAAAAATCTAAGGACTTTACTTCAATGTGACAAGGATATAGAAAATCTAAATACATTTGATAGAAGTAATTATATGTGAACTCTTACAGTAATGTCCTGAGTTACGGAACTCCCTAGGCGTAATAGAGTTACTCATGAGGATTCTTCCAGGTTTGGTTCATCTGGAAAGCCAGGAGAAATCCAGAGGACATTTCAGCCAACGAAGTTCTTTTTTATTAGAATTAAATGAAAGAGGAATTACAAATAGCTCCGTCGGCAGGGCTTAGAATACGTAGACTGTATCCCACTGCATAGGAGTGGATACAACCTCCCTAGAAGTGTCTTCTATCCAGTGGTGAGGCTCATGTTTTGAAGCTGATGAGTGTGGAATACCCCCTTCATTGCCATTACTCCCATGTCTACCCTGACCCACTGTGGTAGTTGGTTGGTTGGTTGGTTGGTTTTACGGCATGTCAACCCTTGTTATTATTTTATGTCGAAGATGTTTTTGTTTTATTCATTCTTGATGGTTAGTCAATTTCTTTAAAACTCGATTTTTTAAAATCACATTAAAAAAAAACCTCATTTTTTCTATTTAATCCATAAGTGGGACCCTAACAGAGTAATGTCAATGAAGGGGTACTCCACACCCCACAGAGCTCCAGGACTGGAACTTCACCATTAGATGCGGTTTAACGCCAGGACACTAAGACCCTCAGCCACCCCCTTCTAGTACATAGAGGATAAAAAGATTGGTATTTGCTATAAGGATAATATGAACGGGATAATCCTATAGGTGCTAGGGATTGACGTGACCAGCCGACTGATCGGAGGAAGCCTCTCCGACCGCCCGTCTAGCCTAAGTAAGGGCCAAAGGGGTGTATTGCATGTCATGTACTGCTCATCCACCTGGATTCCGTACTTAAGCATCATGGGTCACCTCAATGGTACAGAGGTGCAGTAGGTTTATTCTAAATCCCCAGTCGACAGGGCTGAGGAATTTGAAACAGCTCCATCGGCGGGACTTAGAATACGCCGACTGTATCCCATGCAGAAGATTTAGACCCCTCCAGAAATGTCCTGTATCCGATCGTGAGTCTCCTATTCTGGAGCTGATGAGTGTGGAGCACTCCTTTATTGTCATTACTTCCAGGTCCACCCTGACTAGCAGTGGTAGTACCTGTTAAGGTCCCATGTAGGAGTTAAATAGATTTGTTGGAAGATTATTTTTTATTAGATATGAATACTTGAATCTATATGACTGTGAAAATTAAATGTATTAAGAATTGTTACTTAAAACTATAATAGTTTATTAAAAATTATTAGTTAATTAAAACCATATAAGTGAGCGTAAATTATGCGCTTTAAGTAATAGTTACTTGAAGTTATAATTGTTTACTAATGAATATTATGAGTTACTTAAATCTATATAATTGTGTGCAAGCAAATAATTATTATTAAGTAAAAATTGTTCCTTGAAAATATATAATTGTGTACTAATTATTTGTATTAGATAGGAATATTAGAAATCATATACCTGTATGTTAATTATTTGTACTAAGAATGGTTACTTGAAGGTATTATTGTTTACTAAGGATTATCATCATCATTATTATTATTATTAGCTACTTGAAACCATATAAATGTGCGAAAAAAATTATTAACTCTTTGCCTATAAAAATTTCATCCACGGCTGTACCAAGTTTCCGGAATGATACTGTTGCGTATAGAAAATCGATACTGATATGGGTTGAAAGTTCCATGCGGAACAGCATCATTCCGCTAGAACATGAAATGAGCACGAAAATGTCTCTAATTAAAGATTCATCAGTCTTAAAAATAAAATATTTCAGTAGCAAACTCACGGTGTGCACCGGTCCAATCAATGGGTCGTAATTGATCATATATGGAAAAGAATGATAAGAAATTAGCTCGATGGAGCTACCATCACCACTTACCTAACTTCCCTTGGACAAAGCACGTTTAATTCTGCCTACAAAATTTCCTCCAATGGCTGTACCAAATTTTCTTGGCATTTTTTCCTTGTTTGATGGGATATTTCAAAGTTCACAATCTATTCACCTCAGAACTCATTCTATTCAAATACAGTTATATCATTATTGTAATCCTTCTTCTCAATTATAATGAACTAACCATTAGTTTTTGTACAGGGGTTTACGGTAGGATCGCAGTGGTGGTAGCGCCACGTATTCTATAGCTCCAACCGACAAGGTGAGAGGATGATAGAGACAGAACATGTACAATGTGATAGATTGAGGGAGAAATGGTTGGTTGGGTTTTATGGCATGTCAACCCTTGTTAGGTTATTTCATATTGAAGATTTATTGTTTTATTCATTCTTGATGATTCTCAATTTTTAAAAAACTCAATATATATATAATATATATATATATATATATATATATATATATATATATAAAGACTGGGACAGGTAATGAGAGGTGTCAACATAATTTATAACTTATAACTTTTGCAATGTTGATAAAATAATCTTACGCATCACCAACGCCGCCGATTCTAAAAAAAAAAAAAAATACTGAAGAAGAACGGGCGAAGAAAACAATTCCGCGTTTTCATCTCTTTTTTCCCGCCGGAGAAGATCACCTGCTTCGTTCCATTCAATGAACTAAATCAACCGCTTCGATTAGCATTCTTTCTTTCTTTCTTTCTTTCTTTCTTTCTTTCTTTCTTTCTTTCTTTCTTTCTCCCACGACGACTTCTCCCACCCCCATTATTCCCGTTTGACTTTTATTTCTTCTTCTTCTTCTTCTTCTTCTTCTTCTTCTTCTTCTTCTTCTTCTTCTTCTTCTTCTTCTTCTTCTTCTATGTGTTAGAAGGCAGTGAATGAGAGTCTTCATATTCTGGGTATGACGTTAAACGCTATCTGATGGTGAGGTTGCAATTCTGGAGTTCAAAGAAATGTGGAGTACCCCTTCATCACCATTAATACCAGGTCTACTCTGACCCGGAGTGGTAGTACCTGTTAATTTAAAAAATGTTTAAAAAATAATTAAAACAAAAACGTCTTCGGCATAAAATGACTCATTGGGTTGACATGACGTAAAACAAAAAACCAACCAACCAACCAACCAACCAACTTCTTCTTCTTCTTCTTCTTCTTCTTCTTCTTCTTCTTCTTCTTCACGTTAATTATGTAATCTCAACACAACCGGAGTATTAATTCTCCGATCGAAAGGAAAAAAATAGCTGATAAAGTTATCGTTCAATTTGGCCCAGACCCACAAGCGGATACAAAACCTTTGATACAGCGACCTGTTCCAGGTTTCGTTTCGTTTCTTCGTTTAATCGCATATCAACCTTTCTGGGTTATTCAACACCAAAAACTTACCCGCCCTGTCGGCTGCGGTATTAGAATGTACCGACTGCACCTCTGCAGAGGAGTAAGACTCCCCCAATCAGGCCACCTGTTGGCCGTGGGTGGCGACCCGTGATGCTTAAGGACGGAGTCTTGGTGGATGAGCAGTCCATGACATGCAACATTCCACTTAGACCCTTACTTAGGCTAGACGGGTGGTCTGAGAGGCCTCTTCCGATCAATCAGCTGGTCACGTCAAGCCCTAGCACCTATATGATTGCCCCAACCCTATTGCCATTATAGCAAGTCTCAACCCTTTTTATCATATGGGTGCTAGAAGGCAGTGGCTGAGGGTCTACATGTCCTGGGAATGACGTTAAACTTTATCTGATGGTGAGGTTCCACTTTTGGAGGTTTGGGGAATATGGAGCACCCCTTCATTGCCATTGCTCTCTCATCCACTCTGAACCGGAGTGATAGTACCTGTTAGGGTTATCTATGGGTTAAATAGAAAAATGTATTTATAAAAAGAATTGTGTATCCATTAAGAATGAATTTATTTCAAAATTTTGTTGGCATTAAATGAGCCACTGAGATTGATATGCCGTAAAACAAAACAAACCAAACCAAAAGCTTACTTATACAAAAACAGTAGGGGTACCATTTAACCTATATCTGGGGGATGAGGTGTATCATAACTTTCCCAACGGTATCAGTCCGAAAGAGAACATAATAGCGCGACTGGAGATTGAACTCGCTTACAACGATTTCGCAGTTCAGCAAATTAGCCACAACACCACGGGGACCCCCCCTTTGATCTGTTCCTTGTTTTGCAAAATCTAATACTTATTATATTTAGTATAGTTGTAACACAAGGATAATGGGTGCTCATGGAAAAATGTAAAATTCGAATTCATTGATATAGGTGGTCATGTTTAATGGAATATCAACCTCTTTGGGTTATTTAATGTCAAAACCATCCGTGTAGAACACTAGTGGTATTATTCAACCCGTATCTGGGGGATAAGGTTGTCTTATTCATTTTCCAAGGGTATCAGTCCGAAAGTGAACGTAATAGAACGACTGGAGTTCAAATGCTCTTACCATGCTTACAACATTAATCACTACATCACGGAAACTCTCCATCTTAGTCATTTAGATAAAAAAAAGTTTTTGTTTCTTGGAATATGAACTATCTTTTTTTTACCTGACCTCATATTTTATTTAACTTTACTTACTAATACATTCAAACATCAAATTATATGAACTATCTTTTTTTTACCTGACCTCATATTCTATTTAACTTTACTTACTAATACATTCAAACATCAAATTATATGAACTTTTTTTTTTACCTGACCTCATAAGGAGGTGTGTGTGGGGTATTACATTAGATCATTGGTTCTTAACCCCCTTTTTTCTATATCGACCCCTTTAATTCTACTCTGGTAGGTTGGTTGATTGGTTGGATTTTTACGGCATGCAAACCCATTGGATTATTTTATGCCGAAGATGTTTTTCTTTTATTCATTCTTGACAGGGACCCAAACTTTTTTAAACACATTTTCTTTAAATTCATTTTTTCTATTTAACCAATAGATGGGACCCAAATTGGTACTGTTATCTCTTATGTGTTGGGCTGGTTTTCTCTGTTCTTCTGGTCTGCTACCTTGGGACTTCTTGGGATTTCTTCATCTCTGTGTTCGTTGTTATTTTTAATAACGAACACAAAAATCTCTAAATTTCTCTGACGTCTTTATTTAGCCTTAAATTAACCATCTTGCTCAGATGAAATAGCCATCATGCAGATACGTCAGCCACCTTCACAAACTAAGCTAGGATTACCCAAATTCTAATTTCACCTTCCGCTTCCACTAATCGAACTGACCAATCAGGGGACAATCATAAGGTCAGTGAAAGGTCAAAGCCCCGAATCAGCATTATTTCTAAATTTCTACTCTACCCTACTGTAACACATAGTTGTTGTGCAGTGTTTTCTGCTTTTATCCATACGCAAAACATAAAAACAAATAAATCTCAAAATTATAACAATGGAGGAACAGATTTTGTAATTTATAAATATTTCAGCGACAATTTGTCTCAATATCGACTCGTTTCAAATCCCCTGGGTTTTATAATTAGCAGAAAAGGAGAGAGAGAGAGAGAGAGAGAGAGAGAGAGAGAGAGAGAGAGAGAGAGAGAGAGTTGAATTAATAAACCCATAAGTGATCCATAAGAAAGGATTCCCTTGAGATCGAAATAATGATAATCGAAACGAGTGCGGACACAGACACCACAATCTAATCATTATCTTCAGAAAATATCTGTATTAATTAGACGAGAACACTCTAACCTTAGCATAAATCTCGCTACTGTGCCCCATTATTGCTGTTTTATGCCCACACACAAACACACACACACACACACAGATATATATATATATATATATATATATATATATATATATATTATATATACCAACCCTCCGCTCGAGCGCTATGGGAAATGCAAACAGCCTCGTCCAGGATTTTAACTTGGGTCACCGAGTCCATTTCCTACGACTCTAACCATTACATCACGCACCTCCACTTATATACCAACCACTTCACACGAACAGGATGTGACACAAAGTCATTTCTTTAACAGATTTGAATTCAGAGTTTCTCTTCTCCTAGATTGGTTACTTTATCCAAAGCTAAAGATCCCAGTCTGCCTTGCTATTTACCCATAGATGTAGGGAGAGCAGCTGGATATATACATTTCCCTAGGGTATTAGCGATATGATTGACAGCCTCATCAAGGAACTGAACTCGGGTCGACGAGTCCATTTCCTACAACTCTAGCCATTACACAACGCGCCCCCAGTTTTATGCCAATATACTCATACATACATTTTCGCCCAGAAGGAATCACTCCCCTATGATTAAAAATTAATTAAGGTGCTTTCTTGTCAGATTCAGGTTGGCCATCGGTAGAACTTTTCTCTAGGTAAGCGCAATGTTCCGTGTTCGATACCTCTTCTCGCCAACTTAGCACACGATTAGCACAGTTTGGCCAATCTGATCTGTGCCTTACACCCGAAAGCTGACGGTAGTTATGGTGTTACACCTCAGTAAATAATCATCTCTCTGTTCTACCGTTAGAGAAAAGGGGATAGACTCCAACACTTTTTGGCTGATATCGACAATAGGTCTCTCCGTAGACTTTTTAAAACTTTTAATACTTTTTCTAAATATATTATGCATAGTGGACTTACCCCCCCTCAAAAAAAAACTAACCTGAATGTACTGTTGATTATCTGATACACACATGCATAATATATCGTATCCCTAATCTCATTTCTTTTTCAGGAACACCAATAGTAGTAAGATTTGGGTACTTGTTACACGCATAAATCCCCAATTGGGTTAAAAGGGGCTCCTTAGCCTTGGTCGGCAACCCACCAAAATTAAGGAGAAGTCCGACACAAAACCTCTGCTGCCTTTCAATGGAAGGTTAGGGGACTAAACCCCGAAAACAAATCAGGAGCCGGAGTCCCTAAGGTGGTGTGATGCTGAAATTCAGTGATACCCAGCAACTCCTGCGACACTACCGTTGCCAAACTGCATTGGTTCCTTATCTTTCCTTTGGATCACAGCGGAAGTGTGGGGAGGGGAGATTTGCTGCATGGGCAACAGCTCATCCTCCACATGAACCCGCTCAGGCCATGTAGTTCAAGTTTTTAAAAAAACTACTCCATCGTCTCTCGTAGACGGAAGGCTTCCAACCAACCATTATGCATGTATCAAATATTCCTAATATATGTAAATTAACTTATCTTGTCTTTCCTTCCATTTATTCAGTGTTAGTGTATCATTGGATATACTAATGCTAATATTGAATCTTGGTGAACTCAACTAAATATTCTTCCTGGCACCGTTATAATTAGTAACGCTCTACTATATAAAGATATTTATAGTTTTTGTGTCATTTGGTGTTTTTTTTTAAATTTCTTTTTGTAATTCATGTTTTTTGTGGGTTGGGAGAAAGAGTGCATTTTAAAATAAGATCACACACCCGTAAATTGTTCATTTAAAAAAAAATAATTCATAGTAAATGAAGACTTTGTTTCTTTGTTTCTTTTTTTCTTTTTGTAATTCTTGTTTCTAGTGGAATTAGTCCAGAGTGAACCCTTTAAGATCACGTTGCCCTTAAATGATTCTTTTGTTAAATCTTTTTTATTGAATTTCCAATGAATAAAGACGTCTTACTTTCTTCCGTTCATTTTGTAAGTTTTTCTTTCTTTCTCTCTTCCTTTCTCTCTTTCTTTCTCTCTTTCTTTCTTTCATTGTGTAATTCTTTCTTTCTTTTCTTTCTTTCTTTCTTTCTTTCGTTCGTTCGTTTTTTTTTGTTATTCTTCTTCCTGGGGGAATTTGACTGGGGAATTTGACTTTTAAAGTATGATCACGCTGCCCTGAAAATTCTTAAATCTTGTATTTAATTTATAGTAAATAAAGACCTATTTCTTTCTTTCTTTCTTTTCTTCTTTCTTTCTTTTTCTTTCTTTTCTTTTTGTAATTCTTGTTCCCTGGGGAGTTGTGCAGATGAGTACCTTTTAAGGTAAGATCACGCCCTTAAAGTGCAGAATTTTTGTATTTCATTTTTAGTAAATAAAGCAGTTTGTCTTTCTTCCTTTCTTTTTTTTTTTAATAAAAATTATCTTAACTTAAAAAAATAATAATTAATAAATGAAGGAATAAAAATGGCCAACGAATAACAAAAGGGATTTCTTGAAGTTGGTATTTAGCCAACCCGTTTGCCACGAGTAGGATGTGACACAAGGTCACAATTATTGGGCATCCACCGAGGATAGAACTCACTCCTCAATAATAATGGATCAGCGAGATTAGCTTGCTTACCATTACACTATGATGGGACGTGTTGTCTTTATAGAGAGTTTCGTCGTTTCACAATTATTTCAACCGTAGCAACCAAAACTTTTACGTCACAGTGGGAGGGGCTTATTATTCGAGTCACTACACTTCCTTTTTCGATGCCCGCCCACTCAAAACACCCCCCCAACAACCCCCCCCCCAAAAAAAAACCCCTCAAAGAGAAACAGTTTTCATGACGTAAAAATTACATGTGACGTCAGCCCACCCATTCTTAAATTACCGGCCAAGGTTAATATCCTGTGGACAAAACACCATTAATTATTACTAGCATGACCTGTGGACATACCACAGTATGATAATTTAATTATTACAACGTTTGATATGTTTACTTAAGAGCTATGAAAAAATAGTTCAATATGTAAAAAGTATAATAATCTTGATTTAACTCTCTTTACTATATATACCACAGTATGATCATTTAATTATCAGAACGTTTGATATGTTTACTTAAGAGCTATTGCTAAATAGTTCAACATATAAAAAGTATAATAATCTTGAGTTAACTCTTCTTTTCTCTCTTTCTTTCTTTTCATCATGTTCGATTGAAACAGATTAGCGTTATCGCTTCCGCGCGCTCACCGCTCTTTCTTTCTTTCTTATTATATTTTTGCGTGTAGCATGTTCTTTTTTCTTACCCTTTTTTCTTTATAATAAAAATGGTCCATTATTTAGCTCAGGTGGCAACAATTATCAAAAATAAGATTTCGGTGGATAAACAACACCAGATAATCAAGATCGACATTTTTGCATTTCATCTTGGACGATTTGGACGGTCTTATTTTTAATCCTTGGGTGTTGCAAGATAATAACGGTCGTACTTATAAAGAACACGAGTGTTGATATACAGATCTCTTTGAATTTTAAAGCACTTGCGTGTGTATCACATCAATGTAAATTACAGGTTCAAACTCTGATGTTGTCTTTCTGTCTTTCCGTTCTATGATTTTAGCAGATTTTAATAAGTTTGATTTCAAAGACAACAGAAAACCTGCTTAGTGATTTCTCAGCATCGGATTTATAAGCATGTAAAGGGGCAATTGCGTTCAGCTCTCTACCAAGGGCTACCCAGTCTTCCTTTATAAAACCTGTAATGATTATAAAATTATTTTTATTATTGAAAAAAAAATAATGGTCATTTGCTGGAAGCCGTAAAGAATTATATCTCTTTGTCGTATAAAACAAACTGAAAAATGCAATAGAGGTTATTCTTACAGTCAATATAATTGAGAAAAAAATAAAATCAAACATTTTCTTCAGAAAATAAATTATATATTTTTTCTTTTAATAAATTGATTTTACTTCAATTTTTTAGAAATTTCTCACGTACCTAATTTAATTTCTATGTTAAGACAAGTCGATGGGCTCCCTAAACTGGCATGTCAAACTGAGTGGCTTCCTAGAATTACATATGTTTTTCATGTAGGGGGGGGACATTTGCTCCAGGATTCTCACTAAAAGTGGCATCTAGACTTCTTTTGATAAAACCTGTAATAACACTGGTTTACAAAAAATATTTTTTGTCTGAGGCAAGAATGTGAATAGGTGTTTTTTTTTTTTTACTAATTTGGGTGTGTTGAATTCAAATTTATAAACAGTTTTTCTCTATCACCTCTAGTTTTCTGTCTTTTAAATAATCTCATTTTAGTATATACAGAGTATATACGTGCTTATTTCAACAGTTGCAGCAGCTTATTACAGATAAAACAGGGTGGATAAAGAACATTGACGGAATAAATATACTTGGATGGCACAATATACACAATTCATAGTACCGCAGACAGTTAGAAGTGTGTTTTCTTAGATGATCTGCTGTATTTTGCCTCTGGGATGTCACGCAAGAACATCCAGCAGAAGTCTCCCATCATGCCGGGGTTCCACTTGCCTTGGTAGTTGCTCTCCATCTTCGTAATGTCTTGGTGGAATCTTTCTCCGTGCTCATCACTCACTGCTCGAAGATTTGGAGGGAAGAAGTTGAGGTGGGAATGGAGAAAATGAATTTTGAGTGACATTCGGCATCCCATACCCTCATAAGTCTTTAGCAACTTCTCAATACAGGCTTGGTAATTTGGTACGCGTGTGTTACCAATGAAGCCACCACAGACTGACTTAAATGCTTTCCATACTCTCAGTTCCTTTAAGGTAAGAAGCTCCTCAAAATCAGTATCCTTCCACACTTCTCGGATCTGAGGCCCGACAAAGATGCCCTCTTTGAGCTTAGCAGCACTGAGACCTGGGAACATAGTATACAAGTGTTGGAAGGCAGCACCATTTTTGTCCATGGCTTTCACGAAATTCTTCATCAAACCAAGCTTAATGTGAAGAGGAGGAAGAAGCACCTTATTCATGTCAACCAGAGGATTTTCCTTGATTCCTTGATGCTGTGTTCGCTGTTGATTGAGACGTGTTGGCTACGCTTAACTACCAAAATCCGTCTTGATATATAGCTATATATATATATATATATAATGTAATGCTATCACTTACATTTATTGCATAATAACTAAAAAAGAAGACATAAGTCGCACAAATTAGAAATTAAACCTGAATGCATATACGCCTTTATGTAAGTATGTGTACAAAATGTACAGTATGCATATCTAAAAAACTAAAGGTGATGAGTAAAAACGGATCAAATCTGAATTCAGCACCCCCAAATTAGGTTAAAACAGCTATTTTTGTGCTTGCCTCAATTTCTTTTGTAAACCAGTGTAATTATAAAATTAGTTTTATTATTGAAAAAAAAAAAAAAGCAAGCTAGAAATCATTATATCCTTTTGTCGTTTGTTTGTTTTTGTTTTACGGCACATCAACATCGGTGGGTTATTTAATGCCGATAAAGCGTTGAAAGAAATTCAGTCTGGATGGATATTCAATTTATTTTTATAAACACATCTTTCTATTTAACCCAGAGATGGGACCCTAACAGGTACTACCACTCCGGATCAGTGTGGACTTGGGTACAAAGGTGATTAAGGGATGCTCCACATTCCTCAGACCTTTAGAACTGGAACCTCACCATCAGATAGTTTAACGTCATACCTTTTGTCGTATAATACAAACTGAAAAATGTAGTAGAGGTTATTCTTACAGTCAATATTATTGAGAAAAATAAAATCAAAGATTTTCTTTGGAACTTAACATATATTTTTTCTTTTGATAAATTCATTTTAATATAATTTTAAATATTTTATGTATTTAATTTCCCCAAATGGGGCCCACTCCACTTTGGTCCTTATTTGTGCTAGATGGGCGGTTGGAGTAGACCGCTCCAAACAATCGGCTGGTCATGTCAAGCCTTAGCACTTATATGATTGTCCCGACCGTTTTACCCTTTTTTTTAATCCTGTATGTGTTAGAAGGCGATGGCTTAAGATCTTAGTGTCCTGGGTATGATGTTAAAGTGAATCTAGTTAGTGGAGTTCCACTTGTGGCGCTCTGGGGAGTGTGGAGTACCTCTTCATCGTCATTAGTCCAAGGTCCATACTGGGTATTTTCCTCGTACCCCACTTGTACGGGTCAGGCACAAGGCACTATTAACGTGGGACCACCCACAAACCGAAGCTCATGGGTGGCGATCCAAGGTCCATACTGACCTGGAGTGGTAGTACACGTTAGCGTCCCAGATATAGGTTATATAGATTAAAAAATGAGTTTAAAAATGTGTTTAAACAAAATTAAGTAGTTAAAAGTATTGGACCAAGTATCCAATAGGAACCCCAGCTGGGAGCTGTTTTGAAAAGGACATCTTTTGTTTTTCACAGTAAACTCCCGTTTGTTTGTTTACAAACAACAGTCGATTCTTTTGCATTAGAATTTTTCTGTAAGATTTTTAAAAAGTTTGTTCATGTATATTTACAACCAAAAGGCATGTTTTTTTATACTAAAATAGTTTTTGATTTTAATAAAAAAATAGTTATTTCATGTTGTTGTTAATTCAAAAGGATTTTTTTCTAATTATAAAACGTTAAACGAAAGACACATTTTTATATTATCATTATATAGTTTTTATTTAATCAGAAGAGAAATGCAGATATCTTTATTTAAATGAATATAGTTTTTATTTACAAAATATTTTTTATGTTTATTTAAACATAAAAACAACATAAATACGGATGATATGCCGTAAAATCCAACCAACCAACCTTATTTAATTTCTATGTTGACGCAACTAGAGGACTCCACATAAAGCAGAAGTACCCGAGAACCACAAAATCTAAATTCGGTTCTGCTTAGCTTTTCATAAAATTCACGACACTGAAAAGTTCTGAAAAAAAACAATAAACCCGTGAAACAAAATGCAAATGATTGATTTTAACGGCATTTCAACCCGTCTAGGGTTTTTTATGCCTAGAGGTTAGGGAATCACAATTTGTGTTGAGAGATTTTCTAAGATGAGTGTGCACAGTTTCTGGTGAGAGCTTTTGTAAGATTTTGGTGATGTTAATTGGTGATTTATTGATTTTAACGGCATGTCAACGTGTCTAGGGTAATTACATGCCTTGAGGTTAGGAAATCCCGTTCATTGTACGTTGATATTTACATTTTGTGTAGTTGTCTTTTTTGTTTTTTTTTGTTGTTTTCTGCACACGATTCTATCGAATACGAATAGTTTTTAAATAGATCTATTTAACTAAAAGATAACAGGTACTACCGCTCTGGGTCAGAGTGAACGTGGGAGTAATAGCAATAAAGCCGTGTACCCCACACTCCTGGTCTCCAGAAGTGGAGCCTCACCATCCGTGTTATACCCAAGACAATCAATTTTTAAGTGGAGACATTTGTTAGCAACAGAGATTGCATAAATTCACAATTGAGTAGTGAGTTCAATCTTAAGTGTGTGAACAATTAGAAAAGAGGATAAAGGAGAGAGAGAGAGAGAGAGAGAGAGAGAGAGAGAGAGAGAGAGAGAGAGAGAGAGAGAGAGAGAGAGAGAAGAATCACTCAAATGCATGAGTGGACTATTCTGGATTCCCATAAGTACCAATTGTCTTGGCACTGGTTCAGTTGTGCTTAGCTTGTTGCTCAAACCAACAGTACGCTAATTTACTTCATGATGGCATGATATAGCAGGAAATTTTCCGCTTCTGTTGAAAACAATAGTGGCGAATCGGTCTAACAACCACTGTTTTCTTTTTTCTAAGTTCCTCATTGCTTGGTGGAAAAAGGGTTTTAGGATATTCAGACTCGATTTTATGGGGTGGAGGGTATGGTGTGTTATACTGGGAATCCATAGCATCGCATGTTATTGAATTAATTGCAGTGGAGATAGAGTTTAACGTCATTCCCAGGACATGAAGACCTTCGACCACAGCCTTCTAGCACCCATATAAAAAGGGTTGGGGCTTCCCATAAGGGCAATAGGGTTGGGGCAATCATATAGGTACTAGGGCTTGACGTGACCAGCCGATTGATCGGAGAGGGTTTATTTTGTAAAAATATAGAAAATGGTCATTATTTTCTTCAAACATTGGTTTTATAAATCTGGATAAAGCAATTTTAAAATTATCCTATTTTTCTCTGTGTGTGTGTGTGTGTGTGTGTGTGTGTGTGTGTGTGT
>CM042154.1:55391460-55408960 GCA_023376005.1 Doryteuthis pealeii
CATCCCGTGGAGGTGTAAAGGTCAGAAACCTAGTCTCGCAGATCCATTACAACTAAACAGTGTATTCGATTCCTCCTACCCATGACGAACGGGTTGGGTAAATACATAGAATATTTTCTTTTAAAGCGGAATTTGAATTCAGTTTCCCTTCTAGACTGGTTGTTATACCAAAGTTAAAGAGGCCACTCTGCCCTAATATTTACGGTAATATTCAAGATATATTCTCCTAAATTTTCATTTTCACCAGTCCTGTTGATATTGTCATATGGTATTAAATAATATGTAGGTAAAGTGAATAACAAACACAAACAATCGATTCGATTGATATTTCGTCTCTATTTCTTCAGAAACTTATTCAAAATGATTTTATTTGTTTATATAATTGGCATATATATATATATATATATATATATATATATATATATATATATATATGGGAGAAATATGAGGAGATTATCCGACAGTATGTGGAGAAAGGTAGACAATCATGGGATGTTGTAGAAAATGGATGTTTATTGTAGGTAGTGATGTCGACGATGCAACGTTTCGGTCTGTTAACCTTCTTCATGACTTTAGGAATAGAGTTCTTGCTTCAGCGGTGAACATTTTCTTTCTAATGAATTGAAGAAGTCGTGAATTATGGGGAGGGGGTCGGTTGATGGTGTCAGAAGAGGTTGGAGGTGGATTTTCTTTTTCTCTAATAGGGAGTGTATCATGGTGGATTCTGATAGTGCCACAGTTGTTAGGTGTTTTGGTTAGGATTGCTTTTGAGTGTATGTGTGTATGTGTTTTTTTTTTATTTTTAGGGGAAGATGGATTTACAATTAACATTCTGTTTGTTGGAATATTTGTGTAAATTTTGGTTGTAGGTGTTAGAGAGATGGGGTGATAGTGAGATTTGTTATAATTGTATGTGTGTGTGTGTATTATTATTATTATTATTATTATTATTATTATTATTATTATTATTGTGTATCATGTACATTGTAATATATATGTTATTATCATATGATATGCCATGTGATGAGACACCAATGTTATATCTCAAAAATATCTCTGACACCAATGTTATATATAAAAAAATGCGTATGGTTTGCAAAAGAAAAATAGACGAGAAGGTTTGGATTAATTTCGTTTATTTTAAAATAAACAAAAGCTGGAATTGTGGAGATGATAATTTCTTTTCGCTCGGTGAAATGAGGGCAAGCGTTGAAGATCAGTTCTGGCTGACGACTATTCTTTGTGTGACGTGAGGTGTGGTGTGGGTCGGATGAGCGGTGGTTCTTTGATCTTGCCTGTCGAGCGATGTTCTTGGCGCGAAGTTGTACAGTCAACTGCTTATCGACTTTAAGACAGCTGTTTTATAGTTAGGATTCGGCTCGAATTCACTTTAAAGGGTTTTGGGGGGAAGATTTTTTATTGGTTGAAAAACATTAAATAGAGGATATCTTTAATTGTTTATAAATTTTGTTTTTCGACCGGAAGTTTTGTTGGAGCCTATGTGTAGAATGACTGTTTTTTGTTCATTTTGATTAAGCTGCCGTGAGGTTAACATCCGGTCGATGTCAGTAGCTTATGTTCTGTTCCGAAGTGTTTTGTTTTATTTTGTTTGTTTTGTTTGTTTTTTTTTTCTCTTTTTTTAAATTCGTTTTGTTGGTGAGTAGATGTATTGTGTAAGTAAAAATTGTGAATAAAGAGAGGTATCTATGTCCGTTGTAACAAAGGTCCCCCAGATATCGATTTGATTCACAATATGTATGCATGGTTGAGTGTGTGCATGTATCCTGTGGGTTTACTGCATTACGAAGTCCTTATAACGCGTTGGCATCTGACTTCGTGTTAGCCTAACTGGGAGTCATTTCATGTCGTTTTGTTGTCGTTCAGATATGTCGTACTGTCTGGAAGATTGTTTTGATTTCTGCGCAACGGATTGGCCAGTGTCCGGTGATTCCCGAATTTGTTGGTACACGTGATCTGGTGGAGGGGCTAGTATGTTGTGGGACAGGTGTTTTGGTCGAGGCGTGAGGCGACGAATGTGGGCTCGGTGAACCCAGTCGGTTTCACCCCTTTCGTTTCTCACTTGAATCACCATGTCGTTTGTTTTTAAAACTTCAAAGGTGCCGATCCAATTCAAGTGAGTTGAATGTGCAGTGGTAGACTGCGGATGGTGCAATAGCACCTTATCGCCAACCTGTATTGGATCCTTGAATACGAGCTGGTTCAGCCTAGCATTTGATTTGTGGTCGACTTCGTTGTTTGTCAGGGCGACACGCCGATGGACTTGCCTCAATAGAGCATTGATCTGCATGCCATATGCCGTGGGGCTTTGGTTTGTGAGCTCGTTGTGTGGCAGTTTGGGCAAACCGATATTGGGTTGACGGCCAGTGATCACATAGTGTGGTGATACGCCGGTGGCACTGTTAATGGTCGCGTTCATGGATAAGATGACGGATTCGAGTACATCTGTCCATTCACAATTCCGGTCTTCGCACAGCATGAAGAGATCATTCTTTATTGTACGGTGTTGTCGCTCGATATTACCCGAACTCTGCAGTTGCCAGGGGCAGTGCAGCTCCTGCGTGATCGACATCAGCTCGCAAAATGTCTTATATATATCTCCTGTGAAGTGGGTCCCGCGGTCAAAGGATATGATTCGTGGTATTTCCCGGTGACGAAGGAAAAAACTCTATAGTCCTCGAGCGGCGTCGATGGCCCGGTCCCTCGCACAAGGTACGGACATGAGATTACGACTGAAACTGTCAATGATGGTGGGGATGTAACGTTTTCCCTTCGAAACGGGCATTGTCACGAAGTCGACGTAGATTATATCGAACGGCTTTTCTCCACGTTTACAACGACCGGCAGGCCAGTGCCGGCGTTTGCCATAATTTCCCTCCCGTTCGGCACAAACTTCACAGGATTCGACGTATGTTCCGATGTCGCGGTTCTTGAATTCCCACCAATAGCTGGCTAAGTGGGCGCGCATACGAGTGACACCTGAGTGGTTGATACAGTCGTGGGTCTGATATAGGAATTTTTGCGAAGTCTGTATGGCAACGCGTTATAAGGACTTCGTAATGCAGTAAACCCACAGGATACTTGCACTGGGTGACCTTTGTTACAACGGAAATAGATATCTCTCTTCATTCACAATTTTTATTACAGAATACATCTACTCACCAACAAAACGAATTAAAAAAGAGAAAAGAACAAAATACAAGAAGTCAGTATATAATAACGTCGACATCACTACCTATAATAAACATCCACCCAGTATTACATCCCGTGTTTGTCTACTTTTCTCCACTTACTGTCGAATTGATTTCATCTTTTTACTCCCATATATATATATATATATATATATATATATATATATATATATATATATATATATATATATATATAAGAATTAATGGCAAAATGAATGAATGAAATAAAAATGAATAAGATGAGTGGAATAAATAAAAAAAATCCTTTCCAAGGGACCTCTCTCAAAAAAAAAAAAAAAAAATAACAAAAAATAAATAAAGGATAAAAATAATTGAGAGAGAAGTTCCTAATGGAAAGTTTCCCTCATTTATTATTGGACTCGTTTGAAGCATCAAATTAATATAATTATTATATAAGCTATTGGAGAAGATAAAATCGGTCTCTTACCTTTGTGATGTTCTATTGAGAAAAGAGTTGAATTGTTTTATATGTATCTAATCTAGTCTGGTCCACATCTGGTGGAATATTGCAACAATGTATCAGTTTTGAATTTAAAATAAAAACGGTCAACTATAACAATTTGGGTAACTTTTTGTAATTGTAAAATAAAATAAATTAAATTGAATTAATTAGATAAATAAGTAAACAAATAAAAATACTATCTTTAATTATATATCATTTATTCCACTCATCTCATTCATTTTTATCTCATTCATTCATTCATTTGGCCGTTAATTATTAACTAAATAATTTAGAAGCATACGCGAAAACTGATATTAAAAACGCGATATATATATATATATATATATATATATATATATATATATATATATTATAATAAGGATATCTACTGAGTCAGACGAACCTACTATTAGTTTCGCAGGGCTAAAATCTGACAGAGTCAGATTTTAGCCCTGAAGAGCTTTATGCGAAACTAATAGTAGGTTCGTCTGACTCAGTAGATATCCTTATTACTTGGCTCTACTTAGGTATCGAGCACTTTTTACAAATTAGCTTCTCCTAGCGGTTATATGAATATATATATATCTTATATACATATATATACATATAAATTGTTTTTTCTTTTGGCCAAATACTATACCAATAGATTATTTTTTGTTGGTACGAATATCTTGGTCTTTTCTTTTTTTCAAAAATTTTTTTCTTCCTGGTTGATGTTTGGTAGTATATTTTTTACAATCAAACTCTCTGCCGGGTTTTTTCTCTCCGCAAGGATCTACCAACACGCTTGGTATATTAAATTATATATATATATATAATATATATATATACTTTGGTGTGGTACCAAGTTTCTTGGTACAAGGTGATTCTAG
The DNA here is from genome assembly GCA_023376005.1 of Doryteuthis pealeii. Lineage (NCBI taxonomy): Eukaryota > Metazoa > Mollusca > Cephalopoda > Myopsida > Loliginidae > Doryteuthis > Doryteuthis pealeii. The sequence continues at coordinate 55,396,005 of CM042154.1, forward strand.
GTGGGTCCTAATTCTCTACCCGTAGTTTGTTGTAGAGTTCAGGTTCCGTATGAGAGCTCAATGTTTAATTATTGTAAACAGAGCAAAGTTATTTGGGAATAAAAAGGCCTTAAATACCATGGGTATCGTGATTATGGACCATTTCCACTCGAGAGCATGCTCAAGAGCTTCTTCCGATCACTGATATATTTTATTTAGACAGGCACATGGCCAAACTCTTTTTATATTCATACATTTCCCCCCTCATTTAGGGGTGGTCATATTGTATTCTTTCTATTCAAGTGTCTTTTGTAGAGTTCAGGTTCCGTATGAGAGATCAATGTTTAATTATTGTAAACAGAGCAAATACCCATGGTATTTAAGGCCTTTTTATTCCCAAATAACTTTGCTCTGTTTACAATAATTAAACATTGAGCTCTCATACGGAACCTGAACTCTACAAAAGACACTTGAATAGAAAGAATACAATATGACCACCCCTAAATGAGGGGGGAAATGTATGAATATAAAAAGAGTTTGGCCATGTGCCTGTCTAAATAAAATATATCAGTGATCGGAAGAAGCTCTTGAGCATGCTCTCGAGTGGAAATGGTCCATAATCACGATACCCATGGTATTTAAGGCCTTTTTATTCCCAATATATATATATATATATATATATATATATATATATATATATATATCAGTGGTGACTATAGGTCATTAACGTTACTCGGGCTCATATAAATATAATGACTGCTACATTTTGACAAATGATAGTCAACTTTACCACCAAAATAAAAACTCAAACATCCTGATTAATAACTAATTCAACTTGTGAAAAATATACAAGATACAGTAGATGATAAGGTAGTAAAACATCTCTACATTTGATCTGATTGAAAGAGTTGTTTATTTCCTCGGTCACAAACACTCAAAAACAAGTAAATCTATTAGACAAAAAAATTGAGTTTTTTTTTATTAATAACAAGCCAAGATAGAAAATAGCAGAATCAACAGAGAGAGTATTTGCCTCTCATTGCACTTATGAGCGCTGGACACAAGGTCTCGTTTTTACGTGGAGGCATCGATCCCGTCGGCATTCCCCCTCAAGGGGGGGGGCGCCTTAGGCGCTGGGCAATAAACCCAGCCCTACCCCTTTAAATCAAGGGGGCAGGTATTGCCTGGGGGTATAGCCCCCGGGATCAACGCTATTAATTTAACCTCTGACAGGTCCAGCGGCCGAAGCTGACTGGACCCCGGCCGAAGCCGGTGACTGCAGAGAAACTGATATAGAATATTAGGGCCAGTTAGGAAGAAGAAACAGAAGCTAAGTACATAAGTCTACGTCCACGGGTATTATTAATACGTAAATACGTCTCTATATACAAGACACTATGTAACACACTACGCTCGGGATTAAATAAAAATAAAGTCGTCGGGGTGGCCTAAAGTCGGTATCAGCGAGAAAGTATATCCCCTTTTCACTAGCCCTAGACCAAGGAGATTATTTTTCTGTCTGAGGTGGGGCGCCACGCCTACCATCAGCTCCTTACTTTACCGCACAGATGCCTATGCTACTCATATGCTGAGTTGGCGAGTCCCGGTATCGAACTAGGAACCTACTATAAAGGATAATGACATATAAAACCCCTTTAAATACGAATAATAATACTAAATTCTATTAAAAGCGTATCAACGTGTTAAAATTCTGGTTGTCATTTTGGGCGTTTAGTTCTTTTATTGGTATGTGAGGCTGGTGTAAAAAAAACGAGTGGCCTGGCGCCTTCCTGTCAAACAAGAGACGAAAGGGAATAAAAAAGAGAGGAAAGAAGCCGCCACAGGAAAGAGAGCCAGAAGGAAGGAGAGACAACAGCAACTTCAGCAAGCATCACTGTTTGTTTGCAGTCACTGCACCAGAGATTGTCCTTCAAAAATTGGCCTGTTCAGCCACTAATGCAGATGCATTTTAAAAATTCATATTTAGCAGACGGAAGTATGTCAACAAAATCCCTGTTAATAGTGGATTTAAAATCCTCTAATGTCTCTTGTATATCACTAAGAAATAAAGGTTTACATAATATATGGTGTTGTTAATTTGCATACTGGTTTTAACAAAACCGAGTTTAATAAAAAATTACTTGGTGTTATTGATCTCTAATATTATTGTTTTATTCTCCAACGTATTAAAATCAATACTATGAATGATTTTATATAGAAGCCAATTAAAATATAATTAAAATAAGTGTAATCTTTTTATATACATTCTTATCTAATTTCGTTAGTCTTTCTAATTTAATACATTTCATTACATTCTAACTTAAATACTTATGCCCGGCGGAGGCCGCATATTCTTGCTAGTATGGGTAAGTACTTCTAGTAAATTTTAACTTATCTCGAGTGCAAGTTTTTATCATTTAGTCATCTTTTTGAAGATTTTTATTTAAATTTTCATTTTTTTTTTCATCATGCGCAAGAAAAGTTGATTCGATTACGGAGAGAATTTGTCTTTTGTATATGTCAAATAGATCTGACCGCACCCCTCGTAACTTTTGGTTGGGGGTGGGGGGAGTTTACCACGCCCTTAATTTAAATTTAAATCAACACGCCCTTTACTAATATTCTTTTAGCGCAAAGTCATTCACCTGGAATAAATATTTTTGCCTCTGAGTGGAATAGTGAATTGAAACACATTGATCAAATTTACTGACATGACCACACTCAACAACCGATTAAATTTTAAAAAAACAGAATGACATTTGAGAGAACACCGATGACACGAACGCCGCGCAGCTGTTATTTGGCGTCGTGTAAGGTTCCCGCCCTAAAATTTTAATTTGAATTGATGTAACGTGTCTGGTTGTGAAGAAACTTGGACAAAAACATATCTATATCTATCTATCTATCTATCTATCTATACATATATAATGGGCAGTTTGTGTGTATGTATGTCCGGATGAAACTATGAAAATAAAACAATTGACGTCAAAGTAAATATATATACACATTCACTATCACCAGATCTTGCTTTTTGAGCAAAAATAATGAAGGTTTGACTTATATTCATGAAGATAATTAATGTGTATGTATATATGTATGTCCGGGTGAAACTACGAAAATAAAACAATTAACGATAAAGTATATATATATATATATATATATATATATATATATATATATATATATATATATATATAATCATTAAAGCGGTTCTTGCTTTTTGTTCAAAAATTATGAACATTTGATTCATATTCGAAGATATTTGAAAATTAAAATATACATAGAAATAGCATTGAAATTCTACTTAAAAATGTCCACCATTTGTAAATCTCAGAAGTAAACAAATCAATACACCAGTTTGTTTGCCCCCACCTCTACCCAGCCGACGCTGGGAAGCCGCTTCTAGTATATATATATAAAGGACAGTTGGTGTGTATGTATGTATATATGTATGCTCGGATGAAACTACGAAAATGAAACAATTTAAAACAAAGTAAATAAATATACACATTCCTTATTACCAGGTTCTGATTTTATGGAAAAATAATGAAGATTTGATTCTTATTCTCGAAGATATCTAAAAATTGAAATAGTATTAAAATTCAACTCAGGCCACTGTTAAGCGTTTCTGGCTAAAACATAAACAAATAAATTACGGAGGCTCAAAACTATAATTTTTTTTTCTTTTCATTTTTTTCATGTTAGCCACTGTTTATAAAATAATCTCGTTCATTTATTTTTTAATTATTGGGTTTCTTTCTTACTGTTCAAATATTAAATATACAGTTATTAGATTAAAAAAAAATTATATTGCTTTGTTCAACATCTATTTATTTATTTATTATTCATTTTTTTCATTGTTTTTGTTGGAAAGAAAAATATTTGTATATATAAGTGAAAAAAAGAAATGAATGAAAAGGATGGAAAAAATAAATAGAGGCGGGAAGAAAATTCTAAATACAACCTGGTATACCCTCAAATAATGGGAAGAACTTGCTGGCAGATCTGATTGGGTGCAGGCATGGTCCTCCTTCTACATAGTTGGAAAGCTATCACTTGCTTAAGTACGGGACGGGTCGACCTGTTGAGAGGGTCTGATGCTAAGGCCCGAACTCTTCAATGAACTGAGGAACAGACCCAATCAAATTTACTTTTTATATACATTTTCAAGTGTCCAAAAACATCATGTCCTAAAAACTCCAAATGGATCTTAATGACAGTGTCATTTGCTCAATATGTTGTATACCCATTTACCGTATATATAATCTGACGAGAGAGTTCTATTCTTCTGATGAGGCATTCGTATATGTCTCCTGCATATTTAAGTCTTTTCTTACTTGAGTAGATCGGTTGGTACTTTATTTCTGTAGTCTGTTTCTTCATTTCTTCTAATTGGTCTTTCTTAGTTCTGGTCTTGTTCTGTCTCTTTAAAATGCTGGTCTAACTTTAAGATGATGGTCTAACTTTAAGATGATGGTCTAACTTTAAGATGCTGGCCTGACTTTAAGATGCTGGTTCGCCATTAGTTCTCAAGAGACAACCAAGATTTATATTTTATGTGATCACGTTTTTATTCAGATCCAGACATTCTCAACCGCGGCGGAGTCGAAACCGGCGCGTGCTTACATCACATCTCCGGTCTAGCAGACTGTCTAAGCTCTTGGCCTTCGTTCTCAGACCAGTCTATGTGTAACCGGAAAGAAGGTTACTTAAAGGTTATTACCTATTAATAATATAACCCTACGGATTCTGAATTTTCAACGACTTTTAATTCAAAATCTAACTAAAATAACTATTAAAAACAACGGTTATTCAATATACAACATATATATATTTCAACACAAGGCCATCCGTTTAAGGTAGGCAAGGCCGGTATGAGCATATGATCTTGAATACAATTCTGTTTTTTTTTTCTTTTAAGATTTGTGTCTTGTAAAAATGCAATTCCGTTCAGCAAGAAATGTAATTAACAATTCTTATAGAATAACTTTATTAAAGTGTAACCAAATCGAAGAGAAGAGTGTGTGTGTGTGTGTGTGTGTGTGTGTGTGTGTGTGCGCGCGCGTATAACAGAAATTGGGTTCGTTTTACCTATGTTTTTTTCACAAGTTCCAATATGAGTTCATATGATTACCATGATTTACCTCATCCGGATTATTAGAGATTTTTTAGTATTGACTTAATACTAATGCCTTTAGTAAAGGTATCAATCCATCTTATCTACCATCTACTAAAGGTAGAATTATAGAGCAGACTGAATCTCTAGCCTCAGAGCAAATATTACAATAATAATAATAATAATAATAATAATAATAATGCCATAAGGACAAACTATATTAAAGCAAAAATTGATAAGACCCAACAAAATAGTAAATGTAGACTAAGCGGTAATAGAGATGAGACCGTAAAACATGTACTATGCGAATGTAGCAAACTAGCACAACGGGAGTACAAAACTAGACACGACTGGGTTGGGAAGGTGATCCACTGGGAATTATTCAAAAAATTAAATTTTGACCATATAACAAAATGGTATATGCATAAACCAGAATCTGTTCTTGAGAACGAAACGCATAAAATTCTCTGTGACTTTGAAATAAAAACGGATCACCTGAACCCAGCAAGAAGAACAGACCTAGTGCTGATTAACAAAAAGAAAGTACTTGTCAACTGATGGATTTTGTAGTTCCAGCAGATCACAGGGTGAAGCTAAAGGAAAATGAAAAAATGGACAAATACCTGGATCTTGCCAGAGAACTGAAAAAGTTATGGAATATTAAAGTCAAAGTGATACCAATTGTAGTTGGTGCACTTGGAACAGTCCCAAAAGGATTGGAAAAGTGTTTGGAAAGCCTGGAAATCAGAGGAAGGATTGATACCACCCGGAACACTGCACTGCTGCAATCTGACAGAATACCCAGAAGAGTCCTGGAGACCTGAGGAGACTTGCCGTCACTCAGACTCCAGTGAAAGACCATCAGCTAACGCTGATGTGAAAACTCAAAAAGAGTAAATAATAATAATAATAATAATAATAATAATAATAATAATAATAATGATCGATCGTCAGGTGAGGTACATTCAATCATATTTGACCGCACGCGAGTTTATGTTTATATGTGTGTGTGTATGTGAGTGTATGTGTGTGTGTGTGTGTGTGTGTGTGTGTGTGTGCAGGTGAGAGAGTTATTATTATTATTATTATTATTATTATTATTTCGTCTGGAACTTGATTAATGAATGAGATGAAAGATGGGGGGACAACAATCAATCCAAATGTTATATTCAGAGAGAGAGAGAGAGACAGACAGACAGACAGACAGACAGACAGAGGGAGATTGTTAAATCATAATGAGGAAAACAGAAAGAAGAAGAAAAAAAGAGGGAGATAAAATAGAGATAATAGGAGAAAAAGAATGAGATAGAGAGAGAGAGAGGGGGGAGAGAGACTAGAAGAAGAAGAAGAAGAAGAAGAAGAAGAAGAAGAAGAAGAAGAAGAAGAAGAAGAAGAAGAAAATAGTGACAAATTAAATTCTTATTGCCTTTATCTCTGTTATGAACGTGTTAATATCATTTCATGTTACTTGACGAATAAAACAAAATAAATGATTAATTCCCAATTAAATGAACCAATAAACGAGAAGAAAATAATTTTCCGCTAACCGAGCAGGTGCCAACTATTATTTATCTGTATTAACCATATTTTTAGACTAATATGAACAAACAGAACTGATAGTTGTGATACGATTATGGACCTGTAGATATACCACAGTATGATAATATAATCATTTAGAGCTATTGCAAATAGTTCAACATGTAAAAAGTATAATAATCTTGATTTAACTCTTTCACTTTCACTCTTTTTTCTTTCTTTTCTTCTTTTCATCTTTTCGTTATGTTTAATTGAAACAGATTAGCGTTATCACTTCCGTGTGCTCACTCCCTCTCTCTATCTTTTCCATACTCTCTTTCTTTCTTTCTTTCTTAACGGAATGGTCCATTTTTGTGACGACACTCATAAGAAATAATGATTAGGCGGATAAGCAAGTTCTGATAATCAGGATTTACTTTTTTGCATTTCATCTTGGACGATTTGGACGGTCTCATTTTTAACCAGGGGTGTTGCGATGATAACGGTCGTACTTTTAAAGAACACGAGTATTAATGTATAGATGTTGAAACTATAAAGACCATCACTCCAACTTGAAGAAATGGTAAGTTTCTACCACTGCTGCTCATGATAGATAGGGACGACAATAATTTATTTACAAAGCTTAGGACAAATCCAGAAGTTTGGGAAACTAACGATGGTCGGCTAGTTAAGTTCGCTAACCATTGTACCATGGGAAGCGCCCAAGGAACACTTGTTATGTTGGTGTGTGGGTTCGTTTCATCCCAGATTTATTAGAATAGGAAGTAAGATAGTCCAATTAGAAGTTAGACAGCATACCACACACACACGCGCGCACGCACGCATGCATGCACGCACACGCACATACACACATACACGCACGCACACACACACACGCACCTCCCATATATATATTTAACAAATTGGGCACCTCAAGTCGTGTAATGGTTGGCAAGGTAGATTCGCAGACCATTGTTAGTGAGTTCGATTCTCACTGGGCGAGCCCCTTATTTCAAAGCCTTGTGCCACATTCAGGCTAAGCTTAGTAAATAACTATATCTAACACTGGAAAGAAAAACTGATTGAAATAGAACATTGAAAATATAAATGTTTATTAAACCTATAATACAAAGTGGACCTTGGAGTAATGGTAATTAAGGGGTACTCCATATTTCTCAGAGTACCAGAACTGGAGACACATTATCTGATGCAGTTTAGTATCATACTTGGTTGTTGTAATAAGTAATTGAGAGTTACCTCCTTTATTTCATGATTACCTACCCTTTGGAGAACTCTCAAGTGAATACTAGACTATATAAACTCTCAATAAGTGTACAAATTATTCTAAGTAGAATAAAGCTTTCCAAAGTCTATCGGTGTTATCGTTTATCATTACAGTTGGCACGTATTTTTAATTTTCACAGATTGGCGCTATACAATCTTCCAACTGAAAATCTTTCTACCTAAAGTGACATAACTTAATAAATACCAATAAGCACAGTGCTCAAGATTCGGACATTTGTTTCACAGCTGATAACTTTTGCCCCTAAACACTACTACGTGTACTTTTTATTTGTTTCTAAAATCTGCGATAAATCAAAGCAATAAATATCACAATAACAGACACGATTTCACTGGTTAGTACAATTACGGTTCATGGGTTTCGAGATATTTCCGGGCCATCGAGAGAAAGTAATAAGATATTCTTGAAGTTTTTTGCTGAACGTCCAGCGAATCCATTACCCGGGTCAACAGCAACATCCTTTTCTTTTAAACACCATCAATAAAAAAAAGAAGTATCCAAGTCACCATCGTGAGTTACTATTTCATCAGCAAGGCCTGATGGGAAAGAACTGTTTATATACACTTCCGGAAAATGAATATAAAACGAAGCAACTGGATAGGCTTGATGCGATCGCTGAGACCTCGACAGTTGGTTACCCGGATGTAGAGAACGGCTGCTAGCCAATCAGCAATCAGTACGTGCACTCGTAAAAACCGTCTCTGTGAGCATGTTTGTTGAATGAAGTTCACAATAGAACAAGTAATAAACATTTCATAGTATTTGCTCTTACCTATTTTCGTGCTATTAGTTTCGTCTTGAAATTATTAATTACCAGTTTGCTTATCGGTATGGACGCCTGGCAGCAAATGAAACAAAAAAAAAAGAAAAAAAAAAAGAAAAAGAAAGGAGAAAAGAAAAATGGCCGCTTTTAACAGATTCTTTCCGGCGTTGAGAGAAAGGTTAGTGAATTTGTGTCCACTGAGCGCTTATTTGTTTTTCATGAGCGTCTGTTTGTCGAAGTGCCCGGATCTAAACCCATCCTTATTTCTCAGAACGAGGTTCGAGAGAACTTTATTTCTTCGTTATCAGCTCGGCGGAGCCTATTCTTCCTTTTGCTGACAGGATTGAATAAAACATCCATCGTTTATACATCTACCCAACCCCTCCGCACGAGAATTTGTGTTGCCTTAATGTGGATTCAGCCTCTTTGTATACATTTACCCAACATTTTTCACGAGTAGGATGTGACACAAGGCCAGTTTTTAAGCGGAGTTTAACATGTTTTGAATTCAGAGTTTTCCTTTTCCTAGATCAGTTGCCATATCAAGGCTGAAGAGCCCAGTCGGTCCTACTGATTATCCATAGCTGGAGTGAGAATAGTTGGATGCATACCTTTCCCAAGGATATTAACACTATGTAAAATGCAACTGACCTCGTCCAGAATTTGAAATCGTGTCGCTGCGTCCATTTTTTATGACGATAACCTCTAGACACAATAGGCATCGTTTAAGACAGGTATGTCAAACATGCGGCCCTCTGGTTGCATGCGGCCCTCAGCAATTACAGGTGCGGCCACACGCAGACTGCGCTCTCATCCGGCGCTATTACAGTAACCCAGGTTTTTTTTCCAAAGATTCTTGGGCGAAAACGGTTGTTTATTTTCATTAGGGCAATATGTTGTTAAGAAACAGAGTGTTATCGACGCATTGTCTATCATCTCTTCCTTTGAAAGGGAGTGAGTCTTTTCTCTTGCCTTCTCCTGATTTCCATCAACACATGCCTATAATTGAAAGTGACAGTGACAATTGTACGTTTTATTATTTGAACTCGGTTAGTAATATTCTTTCTTCCGTTCTTTTTAACAAAAATGCCCTTGTTTAGATATGTATTCAATAGCTTTTAGTTGATAAAGAAATTAATGATAGTAATCATCACTTTATTATTCTTTATTATTATTATCAGAAGAAATAATTAAAGACTTCGTTGTCATGTGCTGCCATTATGACAGATATATGTAATCCATGCAGCCCTTATGATATACATGTGTAATCCATGTGGTCCTAGGAACTACTCAGTCTGACATGCACACAGAATATATATATATATATATATATATATATATATATATATATATATATATATATATATATATATGTTCACTCATGAACCTGAACAAAACCACACCCTACCATTTTTAAACACACTTATAATAAACAATAACAACGTTTTAGAATTTAAAGTCTATCATAAGCATACTAGCAAAAACGGCTACATCCATTTTTATTCCCACTATAATAGGTTTCATTCTTAGAGCACTTAGGATATGTAATAAAAAATATTTAGAAGAGGAATTTGATATTATTGAAAAGTCTTTTCTTAAATTACAATACCCTTTAAACTTCATACACCGTGCTAAAAAGGGCATTGAAAATACACACACACAAAAAAAAAATAACACTACATCTCCTAATAGCACACAACATAACAACAATAACGATTCTGATAGGTACATCATACTTCCCAATAATCCTATCACTGATAAAATAAATAGAAAACTAAAAACGATAGGTATTAAGACAGTTACTCACTCCACGAAAACAATCAAAAACATTTTACAGAATAAAAATAGTTATAAACACACACACTCCGAAGCAGGGGTCTACACAATAGATTGCTTAAATTGCAACAAAAAATATGTTGGAGAGACTTCTATATCTTTGACTAAACGGTTGTCTGAACATAGATATAATATTAAACGAGGTTTTCTAAACAACGCCCTAGCTAAGCATATTATAAACACTAAACATACCTTTAATTTTAAAGGTGCCAAAATATTAACTCACATACACAATAGAACACTACGTAGAATTATGGAATCTTGCGTTATTCTCAGACATCAAACCATCCCACAAAGACAAGGCTTTTTTCCATATATCTCCATTTTTAGCGACACTTGTACTCAGGAATCATAAATCCCTTTCACATAACCACTTTAGACATACACTACCTAACAAATTTAAATTTCACATTATTCCAATACACCCTTACACCATTCATATTTTACATAAAAAAGATGTTTTTTTTTAAATAATTAAATAAGAACATTTCTTTTCTGAAAAAATATGTTACTAACCGATCATGAACGGGTTATTTTTCTATTTTTGAATTTGCAGTATTTCTTTTTCTTTCAAAAACTGTTACACTGAAGAAACACGATGTAGCGAAATATACATGTCGTTAGTGAAACTGCCAAACGCTGCGAATGAACAAAGACGAAGCGAACGCACAGCTTACACGCTTTTGGGGAAAAACAACGTTTCCGGTTTGATTTGAAATTATTTTCTGCTTCTCTCTCGATGAGTCCGGATTAAAAACATTTACATCTATAAACGGACTTAATTATCATTATGCTCTGATGATGATTTTTTTATAAATCGAAATATTGTCAATATTAGCAATGAAAATGATATAAGAATATATTCATTTTAACAACATTGTGTGTTTTCATACCCTTTCTATATATATATATATATATATATATATATATATATATATATATATATATATATATAAAAGGAAGTTTGGTATGTACGTGTCGACGTATAACGCCAAAACGGGGGGGGGGAGTCACTCAGATTCGAAATCTTGCATACAGATTAATATCCTCCTATCTAAGAAACAGACCAAATTTGGTTATTGATTTTTACTGATTAAGGGATATAATCAAACAATTTTTGGAAAGCATTGTATATTTGCCCCTGCTGATACGCCAGTAGTAGGAGCTTGCCTGCTGCCTGTTTTCAGCAGTCATTCAAAATGTCTACTCTGTTTCTATTAATAGGTCAATATTGTTGAATGCCATTGTTTTGTAATTTAGTACGAACTGTTGATTTTTTTTGAGAGCTAAAAAAACTTAATTTAAAATTGTCTTACGCACGAAAAAGTTTTAGAAAAAAATCATTCAAGCGATTAAAAAATATGGATATAAAAAAAGTGGATACCCACATACTGTTATTTTCATATTTCTTAGAATGAAATATGATTAGATATATCCATTTCAGTGTCACTCAAAACGTTTTTGAAAGAAGAATAATGAAATTTAAATTAAAACGCGAAATATAATGTTTAGTTGGCTTCTTTGTTGATTTTGTTTTAGAGCTCAAAAAAAGGAAAAAATATACAATTTTACATTTTATTTCTAACTCAACAATTAAAAACTGAATTTAAAATTGTCTTATGTACGAAAAATTTTTTTTTAATATTCTCAATGTTGTAAAAAAAAATCACAATTCTTAGCGATTTAAAAAAAACCTTATATATTTGAAATAGGTTTTTTTTTAGAATATATTAGGAGAAATATTTTTACGAGCTCCCCACTCCTATTTTATTTTATGAAATCTGGAAAAAAAAACCCAAAAAACGATTTTTTTTCTATAAAGATAAGAGTCTGAATAATTATATCAGACAATTTGTATAAGTTTCTATACGGGACTTTTTTTTTATTAAGTAAAAAAAACTAAAAACAAAAAAACATGGATTCTAAATTCTGCTAAAAATGTCAATATTATTAGACACAATTCCGTAAGTATGAGACATCCAGCAAAGATTGAACTCACTATTCAGTAGTAATTGATTTACGAGACTACCTTGCTAACTATCACACAATGATGGGACCACATCTTCTTTACCCAACGTGTTTCATCACAGGTAGGATCTGGTACAAGGTCGAAAGCAAAGGGCATCTAGCGAGTATTAAAATCGCTATTCAGTAATAATGTGAGTCTAACTTGCAAACCATTACACCACAATGGGATGCTATTAATATTAGAATATGTAAACCTCAAAAAGAGACTATTCCTAAAATAAACTAATATTCTAATACACAAACTGTTAGCATTGTTTAACATTAAATATCCAATAAACGAATAATTTTTGTTCTAATAAAAACTCATTTTTTAATCAATTCAACCCATAGATAGGTTCCTAACTGGTACTACAACTCTGGATCAAAATGGCAATGAAGGAGTATTTCACACTTCCCAGAGATCTAGAATTAGAACT
>CM042154.1:55411460-55421460 GCA_023376005.1 Doryteuthis pealeii
TGAAATGCAAACAGCCTTGTCCAGGATTTACTTACGACCGAGTCACGTTGAGAATACCTGTTCCCACTAGATCATTGAACTTAAGTAGCGTTGAGTTTGCTCAAACTTCTTAGTTGGGTGACCATTTAAGCAAAAGTTACAGGCACTGTAAGCAACCTGATATCAAAATGACTTGATTCAGCTTTAAATGACCAGAAAGGCCAAGGTTAAAGAACACAGTCTGCCCTACTATTTACTCGTAGCTGAAAGGAGAGTAAATAGGATGCATACCTTTTCCAAGGGTATTAGCGTTATCTGAAATACAAAAAGCCAGATTCAGGACTTGAACTCGAGTCGACGAGTCCATTTCCTACGCCTGTGCTTCCCATTAGGTCGGCTCCAGAGGCTAAGGCTACATTTTATATTGATAATTGTAAATAATTTTTTTTTTTTTTTGTGAATTGAGCTTTGGACAAAATTAATGGCCTGGATTTATGAACTCTCTAAGAATAGAGTTAGATAATGGATTACTTCCGCCCTGCTGATGAGTCGTAAACAGACACGAATGATGTCAGTGCCTAATGTAAGAATCTCGGGGTGGGTGGGGGGTGTTGTGTTTTGGGGAGGGTACGAGAGTTGATATTAATAACCAAGACAGTCTTTCCGCGAGATTCCAGTCTATTTATATATTAATAACATCGTAATGATCAACCAACGGCCGCCATGGGCCATTTTTCGCGTGGGTTTTGGTTAAGAGTGAACGAGACAGAGAGACTAAGTGATGCCTAACATCCAATACCAACGTACGTGACGGCTTTTATGACACAGGTCAACACAAACGGACTGGTATTGTAAATCAATTCCTATGGTACCAGCTCTCATCGTGACGGCTTTGCCGTGACACCTGTCCCAGCCAAACGTTCCCGAATAAACATCTAGTCACTTTATGAAACCGCCCTGTCGGTTGGGCCTGAAGAATACACTCGTTCGACATACAGGCTGTACCAGAAACATGAACAAAATAGAGATTTTAATTTCTATCGAAAATATGTACTAAATTAGGGTTGTTTTAAAAGCCTTATATCATATACTAGCAGCGGCTACCGGCGTCGCCTGGGTAGAGAGGGATTTTTTAAAAGTTGGTCCCACAGATCCATTATTACTGAATCGTGAGTTGAATCCCCATGGGATGCTCCGTTTAAATCCCTATGTAAAAAAATTGTTAAAGAAATGTTAATGTCTTCTATCTAAAACAAATATTAAGTGAAAAATAAAATCCATGCTGTTATCATTTAAATTTTTTAATTATCTTCACGAATATCAATAAAATCTTCATTATTTTTTCTCAAAAACCAAGCCCTGGTGATATTTAATGTGTATATATATATTTACTTTGTCGTTAATTGTTTTATTTTCGAAGTTTCCTCCGGACATACATATACACCTAACTGCCCTTTATACATGTATAGATAACTGCTTGCAAGAAAATGACTGACTTGAACATTTTATAACCCAACAAGGGTTGAGATGTCTTGATTTTAAACACTGATTTTTAAGACAGGATCGCTGTCTACTACATTAAAAAAGATCTCTATGTACTACGAAAATCACTATGGGTTGTTTTTAAACTATTATATCTCTGCCAGTTCTTTGAATTGACAATTTTTAGCATCTCTACTTTTCTTTTGTCTTTCCCCCACTATTTCAAGCTAACTGTAAATACATTTCAGTAGTTTCTTAGAAATGAATTACACGGGTTAGGTTACATGGTAGGAGATAGACAGCTTCAGTAGTTTCCCTAGATCATAAATAAAAACTCTACAATCTATTAAGAAACTTTAGTTGGGACCCATCAAATTTCCTGGGACTCATTCAAAGTAATATGTGTGTCCAGGACGCACTAAATCAAAAAGCTATCAGCATCTCTGCACATCTGCAAAGTGATAAAGCCTTCAATAAGGCCACATCTTGGCCGTGGTTGGCGAACCGTAATGTCTGAAGAAAGTATCGTGGTGGCTAAACAGTTCGAGACCCGTGACGTGCAATGCTCCACTTTGTTCCTTACTTGGCCCATCTGATCAATCCCTAGCACTTACATGATTGTCCCAACCGTATTCTTCAAATTGCTCTTATAGCAAAAAACGTGTCTTTTTATCATATTGGTGCTAGAAGGCGGTGATTGAGGGTCAACCATCAGTTTATTAATTCTATGTATATATATATTGATGTTCATTAATCTTCCGAGCGTTATCAACCCTCTGATTATCTGGTGTCACTTATCCGCCGAATTCTTATTTCTTTTGAGTGTCGTCACCTCAGCTGAATAATGGGCCATTCCGTTTTTATTATAAATAAAGAAGGACATGCTACACAGAAAAAAATATAATACGAGAGTATGAGAAAGATAGAGAGAGGGAGGGAGAAATCGGAAACAATAACGCTAATCTGTTTCAATCGATGACGAAAAGAAGGAAAGAAAGAAAAAAGATTGACAGAGAGTTAAATTAAGATTATTAATACTTTTTACATATTGAACTGTTTAAAGTAGCTGTAAAGTAAACATATCAAACGTTGTAATAATTAGATTATCACAGTGGTATATCCACTGACCTGCTAGTCAATTAACTAATACACCTCAAGTTGATGAAAATTACTTCTACCTGTTTATAAAACTAAACTAAACGAAAATACTTACCTTCAAACTATTCGCTTTTTTAATTTTGTTTTTCAAATCGACCCGTTTTGACTGTTTGTTGAAAATTATCAGGCATTATCAGACCCGTTAGAGGCTTGATAAAAATACCAAATTCAATGTTATTTTATTAATTTTCAATGTTGCTACACACGTTTTTTAAAATTTTATTATTTTATTAGCGCGCTTGCATGTAAAAAAAAACTCTCAAAGTGCGATTTCGAAAATTTTCCTAAATGTTTCGACCGTACCAACTATCGAGTATGGTATAAGAGCATGGGCCGTTGCTAGAAACAACAGGTGGGACGTTAATTAATCCCAATGTGCACCACATATGGTACTCACCAATAAAACTGTATATATTCTTAAAATGGCAATAAATCAGTTTTAATTATCAAATTTCAAAAATACGAAACATCCAATATGGTTTAAAGGGACGGGGTTGGGTTTATTGCCCAGTGCCTGATACGCCTCAAAAAAGGAATGCCGACGGGATTCACACCTGCTTGGGTAGATACATAATAGTAAAGAGTCAGCATTAGCCAAACAGTGAGGGACTTTATCCCCTTTTCACTAGCGCTAGATCAGAGAGATTGTTTTTACGTCCGAAGTGGAGCTCCACACCTACCATCGGTTCCCCAATTCACCACACAGATCCACACTGTGCTATTCATGTACTGAATTGGCGAGGCCTGGTTTCGAACATTGTGGTTCCTAGGATGATGCTCTAACGATTTAGTTCAACCGATAGCATAAAACTAGTAATAAAATAATAATGTTGTACTACTACTACTACTACTACTAGTAGTAGTAGTAGTAGTAGTAGTAATAGTAGTAGTTGGTAATCAAGTTGAGTGTATATCTTAAATGAAGCATTATCAGTTACTTGCGATATCGGTGGATATAACACAATATGATAATGTGATTATTACAAGGTTTGAAATGTTTACTTAAGAACTATTGCAAAATTGTTGACACCTTTCCGACCACTAAGGACGATGGCGTAGTGTAAAAAAAATAACAAAAAATAAAAAAATAAAAAATGAATAAATTATCTGCATCTGCGCAAATGTCTGTGCAGGCCAATTCTTGAGTGACAGTCTTTGATGCACTGAATGCACACAAACTGCGATGCTTTCTGGGGCTGCTGTCTTTTCTCCCTCTTTCTGGTTCTCTTTGCTGTCGAGGCTACTCTCCTCTCCGCCTCATCCCTCTCCGTGCCTTGCTTAACATTAAGGCGCCAACCCGCTCTGTTATTTTTTGCATCTACCTCCCACGTGTTTGTGTCAATATGTCGTATCCTCATATTGCAAAATAGTTCATATGTAAAAAGTACAATAATCTTGATCACCCTTTCTTTCTTTCCTTCTTTTCATTATGTTCGATTGAAACAGATTAACGTTATCACTTCTACCCTCTCTCTATCTTTCCCATACTCTCTTTGTTTGTTTCTGTATTTCTTATTATATTTTCTCTGCGTAGCATGACCTTTTTTTTACCTTTCTTTCTTTCTTTATAATAAAAACGGAATGGTCTATTATTTAGCAGAGGTAATGACACTCATTTGAACTGTCTCATTTTTAACAAGAGTGTGTTGCAAGAAGATAACAGTCATATTTCTCTGAATGTTTGAGATGAAGCTTGAAGATTAGTATTATCAGCGTTAACTATTGTCCCCATCTTCATTGTTATTTGTACAGCGTTTCGGCCGATATGCCCTCCGGTCCTCGGGAACCTTCTTTCGAACTCGGAACTTTCTTGTCGTATTCAGCCATACTTGAACCTAACCAATTGGACACATGGCCGAGTGGATTATGCAGTTGGGTTAAAAGACAGTTCTAAGTGACGGTTATCTCTGGTTCCCGAGTTCAATCCTGAGTGAAAGCAGTTAGAAAAATAATTAATTAACACAACTCCTACCCCAGCTATGGTTAGCGGAATGAGAACAGGATACCCCCGTGGAATAAATAAAGGGTTAGGTTCAAAGTTCCGTGATGGCTCCCGAATACGACAAGAAAGTTCCCGAGTTCGAAAAGAAGGTTCCCGAGTCCGAGAAAGTTCCCGTGTCCGACAAGAAATACCTGAAGAAGGCCGGAGGGTATATCGGCCGAAACGCTGTACAAATAACAATGAAGATGGGGACAATAGTCCGATTAACGCTAATAATACTGATACCAGTCGTATTTTGTACGAACCCCAGTATTATTATCAGTTATTATTCATTTTTAGAATTATTTTGTTCAAGAATTAATTCAAAATAGACGATTGAAATGCAGGAATTAAAGACGGGGTCAGTTTATGACTGAGCTAAACCTTACCATTACATAGAATAACAATATTGTAATTGTAGTAGTATTAAGTAATCTTAAGTTGAGTGTATATTTAAATGAGGCATTATCAATTATTCATTTCTAAGGATTATTTCTTTCATATTATTTCTTGCTTTTTATCGCAAGTCCCAGGTCGCTATTCTACGATCGTCAGAGGCAACGTGGATCAGAAGTGAAGAATAAGCCCCATCCTCATCCCTCCCCGCTTCGACAAGAATCCGAGGTTAAGAGATGCGAGTTCGAATTTCTAGGACAATCAGCATAGTGCCATGCGTGTAATATGCAATTCTAGAGTCACCTCCCACGTCATCTTTTTGTTATCCAAGCGTAAACAACTTTATTTATTGCTTACTTGCTTGAATTCAAAATGGAGGATTGAAATACAGAAATCAAAGATGGAGTCAGTTTTATGATGAAATGTAACCAGGCAGATTTTCTTGCGTTTACGCATGCGCAGACGAAAAGCATGGAAAAGAAAATGATT
This sequence comes from Doryteuthis pealeii, assembly GCA_023376005.1. Classification (NCBI taxonomy): domain Eukaryota; kingdom Metazoa; phylum Mollusca; class Cephalopoda; order Myopsida; family Loliginidae; genus Doryteuthis; species Doryteuthis pealeii. The sequence continues at coordinate 55,416,946 of CM042154.1, forward strand.
AATTGCCATCACGGTATTAAGAAAATGAAGTATTATACAAACAAAAAACCTCCAATCATAACATTTTCAAAGCTAAAATATATTAGATTATATCAAATTACTTTCGATTATTACATACACTAGCAAATATATTCACCCCCCCCCCCGCTGGGTGCAAGTATCTAAATTTTAATGTAATAAAATATATTAAACTAGAAAGGCTAATGAAACTAAATAAGAATGCAGGTAAAAGGATTTGAAACAGGGGGGGGGGGTTATAATCGAAAAATAGAACAACTGAAACTTACTCTTCCATCACTTCCGCCTTTCATTGTCTAATTTTCCCAATTTATCTATTTAGTTAAAATAGGAAGTAAAGAATAAAGTTATTTCTTTTTGCTAATGGATATCTTTTAAGATTTATTCCCGACATTTTTGCTCATATTTATTAAGAGAAAACCAAACAATTAGAAATCAATAATACTAAGCACATAATCAAATTTCAATATCAATATGCAAATTAGCCTCTCCATTCACACTGTATACCCCTATTTTGTTGTATTTATAAATACAATTGCATGTTATTAGTATGTGGCTATGTTCAACAGTATTAATAATGTAAAACAATTTTATTAATAATTGAAGTCTAAATAAAATCAAATCATGGAGAATGTGACGTAAATAACTAGGGGAATTGTGACTTTGTAGTGGTATAGTTTCGGTTACAGACAGAAAAACACACAATTCTATTATAATAAGATATTCTATATATAATGGAGATTCAGCGTCTGTCTGTAACCGAAACTATGATACTGTTTACATCACAATACTCTCAAGAATTGCGTAAGTTTATCAATGAGTGTTTAATTTATAGTTAAAATCATTAATACATACGAGAAATATTTATTATTGATTTCTCTATGAAAATTTGAGTTAGATTTGGCTCAAAACAGCTCATGTTATTAATGCGTTTAAAATCCTGCAATGTGTCTTATATATCACAAAGAAATAAAAGTTTACATAATATATGGTGTGCTTAATTTGCATACTGGTTTTAATAAAACCAGGTTCAGTAAATAATTACTCGGCGTTATTGATCGGTGTTGTAAAAATATCAAACGTTGTAATAATTGAATTATCATATTGTTGTCATGCTAGTATATATCTAATAATCTAAACGTTTTAAATGTCGATTAAGTTTTCAGATATTAATAAACAATCTTCATAACTCTTAATTCTCTTACTTATTTATAATTTTCCACGTATATCAAGACTAAGAGTGGCTACCCGGCGTCACCTAGGTAGAGGAGTGATTTTTAAAAGTTAGTCTCACAGATCCATTATTACTTATCACAAGTTAGATCCTCACTGGATGCCCCATAAAATTCCCATGTAGATATTTAACAATATTGTAACAAATTTTAATTCAATGATTTACAATTAAAAAAATACAACATAAATGAGGCGATTAATCAACATCATATTACAGTTACCTTCTGTTACTATACAAATTTAAATTTTTAAATATCTTCCCAAATATAGATAAAATCTTCACTATTTTTGCTCAGAAACCAAGCCCTGGTGATATATATATATATATATATATATATATATATAATATATATATATATATACTTTGTCGTTAATGGTTTTATTTTCGAAGTTTCCTCCGGGCATACACATATACACAACTTCCCTTTATACATGTACTAGAAGTGGCTACCCGGCGTCGCCTGGGTAGAGGGGAATTTTTAAAGTTAGTCCCGCAGATTCCTTATTACTGAATCGTAAGTTGAATCCTCGTGGGATGCCCATTTAAATCCCTATGTAAAAAAATAGACCTTGCATTGATCCAGCTACCCTGAAAATAAATGTTAATGTCTACTATCTAAAATATTAAATGAAAAAAAGCTATGCTGTTATCATTTAAATTTTATTTTTGAATTATCTTCACAAATATAAATCAAATCTCTATTATTTTTGCTCAAAAAGCAAGCCCTGGTAATATTTAATGTGTATATATATATGTACTTTGTCGTTAATTCTTTTATTTTCGAAGTTTCCTCCGGACATACATAGACACACAACTGCCCTTTATATATGTATTTGAAACTAATTGTTTTCTAAGAATTATTAGTTACTTGCATTATTAGTTACTTTCTAAGAATTATTAGTTACTTTCTAAGAATTATTAGTTACTTTTAAGAAAACAAAGGAGTACAAAGGAGCGCTACTAAAGTAATGAATGATTTGAAAAACACGAAGAAGGACTTATGAAAATTCATTTACCAACGAGCTAGGTGATATATGATTGAAGTCTATAAATACACTCATGGATTTTATTCAACAAATTTTAACTTATTTATGGTATTTCACTGGAGTCTGAGTGACAACAAGTCTCCTGAGTATTCTAGCCGATTGTAGCAATGCCGTAGTCTAGATGGTCTCAATTCTTCCTCTGATTTCCAGTCTTTTCCCAAACCTTTTGCGACCGTTCTAAGTGCACCAACTACAATTGGTATCACTTTGATCCATTTGTTTCTTCTGGAACCTCTTGATTAAAAGAGGTTCCAGAAGAAATACTTGGACCTTGCTAGAGAACTGGAAAAAATGTGAAACATGAAGGTGAAGGTCGTACCAATTGTAATTGGTGCCTTTGGAACAGTCCCCAAAGCTCTGGAAAAGAATTTGGGTGATTTCAACAAAAAAAAAAAAAATTGGAAAAATCGAGACCATCCAAACTACAGCACAGTTAAGATCGGCTAGCATACTCAAAAAAGTCCTGGAGACCTGAGGGCACTTGCTGTCACTCAGCCTCCAGTGAACAACAAGCTACGGCAGTTGTGAAAAATCAATAATAATAATAATAATAATAATAATAATAATAAGAAGAAGAAGAAGAAGAAGAAGAAAGTATTGTATAAAAAACAAAGGAATAATAATAATAGTAATAATAATGATAATAATAATAATAATACTTCGAGATAAAAACGGATCACTCTATCCCAGCCAGGAGACCAGACCTAGTATTGATTAAAAAAAAAATAAGAGAACGTGTCAACTGGTTGACTTTCCGGTTCCAGCAGATCACAGGGTGAAGTTGAAGGAAAGCGAAAAGATGGATAAATACCGGGACCTTGCCAGAGAATTGAAAAAGCTATTGAATATGAGGGTGAAAGTGATACCAATTGTAGTTGGTGCACTTGGAACGGTCCCAATAAACTTGGGAAAAAGACTGGAGGATCTGGAAACCAGAGAAAGAATTGAGACCATCCAAACTACTAAACTGCTACAATCGGCTAGAATCCCCAGAAGAGTCCTAGAGACCCGAGGAGACTTGTTGTCACTCAGACTCCAGTTAAATACCATCAGCTAACGCTTGTGTGAAAAACTATAATAATAATAATAATAATAATAATAATAATAATAATAATAATAATAATAATAATTGTGACCTGTTATTAAAATGTCAATTTTAACAATACACGGAAACGCAAAATGATTGATCACCGACCTTATTTGCTTACAAACAAATTATATTGATAGAGAGGTTAGCAGATAGGAAGGTAACAAGAGAAGACAACATGAACTACACACACACACACACACACACACACACACATATATATATATATATATATATATATATATATATATATATATTCATGTTTGTGCATGTATATTGATATTTACTAAACTTAGGGCATCACAAAGCCAAATGAAAAATGAACTCGAACTGTTTGTCTTACAAGTAGGTTGGTCTTGAAAATAGAGCATTCAAATGTTTGACTTTTAACCAGGTTCGATCTCCAATATTACTTTTGTAGTGCCTTCGATCCTTGCTGGTGCCCTACTTGTACTCAAAGTCAAATTCAGCAAATACTGATCTGAAAAAAGACGGGATAGATACATAGATAAATGGATATAAACAAAGAGAAATATATATATATATATATATATATATATATATATATTATATATATATATATATATATAGAGAGAGAGAGAGAGAGAGAGAGAGAGAGAGGGAGAGAGAGAGACTCCTCTTTACTCTGTGGTCCACTGGTTCAATCTCTAGTGGCGGAGATTGTGGTATGCACTGCTGAGGAGACCAAAGGAGGTCGAAACAGCTATCCAGTGCTCCGGATGTCGCAGATGGTGTTTGCCGAGTTGTCTGGTTATGGTAATATGATTTCAATTATCAATTATATATATATATATATATATATATATATATAGATAGATAGATAGATAGATAGATAGATAGATTTGGGTACATTCCCACTGACTAAAATGAAAGAAAAACTAGGTCACTAGTCCAAATAAAAGTTATCAGATGTCATTGTTTCTCTCCTTCATAATTGTGTCAAACATTATTCATAGGAAAAAAAAGACGATTCCATTCTCATTATTTAGGTACTATATGACAAAAATATTATTAAAAACTAGCAGGATCTGTGGATGTACCACAATATGATAATTTAATTATCACAACGTCTGATATGTTTACTTAAGAGCTGTTGCAAAATAGTGCAA
>CM042154.1:55426460-55443960 GCA_023376005.1 Doryteuthis pealeii
TTTAAGGGCCGGGTTAGCTCAGTTAGTAGAGCGTTCGGCTGGAAACCACAAGTTTCCTAGTTCGATATCGGCCTTCGCCAACTTAGCGTATGAGTAGCACAGGGATCTGTGTGGTAAAGTAAGGAGCTGACGGTAGGTGTGGCGCTCCACATCAGACGTAAAAACAATCTCCTTGGTCTAGCGCTAGGGAAAAGGGGATAGACTCCCTCGTTGATTGGCCACTTTAGGCCACGCCGACGACTTTTTATGTATGTATATAGATATCGATGGGAAACAAAATTGTTGATATGACGTCTGATATTATATATATATATATATATATATATATATTGTTAATAGTTGAATAGTATTGCACAGTATCTTGTTAGAGATTAAGCTGTTTGCCTATTGTGTCCAGAGATAGTTTTTCAAATGTGTGTGGTGCCTGGCATCAAGCTTATCCTATGACTCCTGAAAAATACATTAAGAGCTTTACTTCTATAGGAATCACTACCATTTTTTCTATGTTGCAGCAGCTTTAATTCTCTTTGAGACTCTTAGACTCCTTCATAAAAATGGCAACAACACTGGAATAACAACATTCACAATAAACTTTTCCTAATCAAACCCAATTTGGGAGGCTGGAGACCAACTTTAAGAAAGTCTAGAAAGGAACAAGTCATTGTATCCCAATTACGCATTGGTCACACAAGACTAAGACAATCCTATATACTCAAACAAGAACAACAACCACAATGTGAAACATGTCAAACACCTTTGACAGTTAAACACTTATTCATAGAATGCAGTTTTTTTTTTGCTCACATCAGAAACCTTTATTTTAATGGAAACAATATGAAAGATATGTTTAAAAATGTCAACATGGAAGACATTCTGTCCTTTTTGAAGGAAATAAAATTATATCATAGAATATAGACATGAACCTAATCAATATCATACGACATGATACCCAATGGTGCTAACAAATTGTTAAAACCAATTACTAAAAAGTATAAATATAAATACACAACTTATATTACTTCCTAACCGTTAGGCATGGCATAACCCCAGACGGGCTGATATGCCGTTAGAATCAATCAACCAACCAACATCTTAAATAGTTCCTCATCCCTTCCCACTGGATCTCTAGAGCACGGATCTAGGCCTAAGTGAATACATCACACAATGGTATCTATCGGAATAGTGATCCGTAGCTATCACATCCCAATCACTCTTACCTTTTCAATCTCGGACGCTAATCTCTCTAGTTAGCCGTGGCAGGGCTTCAGGTTGATCATGAGTGTGATGGCCCATTTCAATGGGGTAATTACTACCTCTGTGGATTTTTAAAAAATACCTTTGGTGGGTGTTCCAGTTCTGGAGCTCTGATATTCGCATTTATTATTAGATTAAATATGAATCCCTAATGTATAAGTAACATTTAATATACGGGTAGATATCTTTGAAAAATCGTATAATTAATGATGATCGCGATTGCAGACTCTGACATCCATGTGTCTGTTGGTATCATGAAAACAAGCTATAGAAGAATACTTTCACTATCCATTCTGTAATGTAATAGGAGTTACTGGAGATGAACACACCATAAGGCGAGAAAATCCACGCGATCTGCGTTTGTCTTGGGTATAACGTTAAACCCAATCTGATAGCGAGATTCCAAGTCTGTAGCAGTGGGGAATGTGGAGAACACCCTCATCACCATTACTCCCAGGTCCACTCGGATCCGGAGTGGTAGTACTTGTTAGGATTCTATCTATGGTTTAAATATATATATTTACCAACCCCTCCACACGAGCAGGATGCGAAACAAGGCCAATTTCTTAAGCGGAGTTTAACAGGTTTGAATTCAGAGTTTTCCTTCTCCTAGACTGGTTACCTAGCCAGGAATAAAGAGCCCAGTCTGCCTTGCTATTCACAGATTGCTGGAAGGAGAATTGGATTCATACCAAAAGTTTTTTTCGTCGAATATATATATATATATATATATATATATATATATTAGTTTAGAGTAAGGAAATGAATCCGACGGTATTTATATAGATAAAATGGTATGGAAACCGTTTTAAGATGGGAATGTTTTAAATCGGATTCTTAAGAAAATTTTTCCAGTTGAAATTCAAAATATTCTCTGTTTCTCTCTTGAAGAGCCCGGTTTAAAACATTCGCATCTTAAAATGGTTACAATTATCATTATGTCCTGATGAAGATTTTTTGATAAAATTGAAATATTGGCAATATTAGCAATGAAAAATTGTAAAAATAAATTCAATTTAACAACATATGTGTTTTTCATACCATTTTATGTCTCTCTCTCTCTCTCTCTCTCTCTCTCTCTCTCTCTCTATATATATATATATATATATATATATATATATATATAAAAAATTAACCTCCTCCGGTATAAAAAAAATCCTAAAAGAAATTTAAAAAAAACTAGAAATCCTCTATATAAATAACAATAAGAAATGCCTACAAATTCTTGAGGCGATCTGTATAAAAAAAACAACAAACCCTGCATAAATAAAATAGCATTTAATATTGGTAACAATATACTAAACATATTCAATAACTAATACACTAATCTTAGCAACCCCGTAAAAATAATAGACTTTCCTCATTTGAAAATGCAATATATAAAAGAACAAGAAAAAATACCTAACACACTAAAACCTACAACCCCCTGATGACGACCGAAGAAACGGTTAAAAGCGCTAGGGTAAAGAATATGGGACAATTCCTATACGAGCTGGATCCCGAACTAAGGAAAATAACTAGATGACTAGAAAAACTTCAGTTAAAAATCATGAAAAAGAAATATTCCGTCGTCTTTAACAACACTTGCCCCCCCCTCTCTCTCTCTCTCTCTCTCTCTCTATATATATATATATATATATATATATATATACTCTATCACCGATATTGAGAATCCTTATATATACAGGGTGTTCAGGATAAATTTGAGAGTTTCATATGGAAAAGGAAAAAGTGCTTGGTAACTACAAAATTTAATGGATTGTAAAGAAATTCAACAGGTACGGAAATTACACTACTGTCAACGAGTTTCACTCAAAATAACATCCATTAGCGTTGATCACAGCCTCAATCCTACTCCGGAACCTGGAGCAAGCTGATATTGCAGTTTTCCTGGGAAGCATCTCAAAAACTACCTTAATTCTGTCAATTAACTGGGCTTTTGTAGTACTGGCACGGCGATTGGTGTCTTTCTCAACAGCACACCATACATAATAATCCATGGGGTTAAGATCTGGGGCGTTCGAAGGCCAAACTTTGGGACTGGTGTAGTCTTAAAAATTCGCCGACAACCATTTTTGACTTTTTCCGGGGGTGTGGCAGCGGGCCGAATCCTGCTGCCATACATATGGCCTACCACTGGCTACCCTTGTTATTCAGGGCTTGACTACAGTGGTTAGCAACTCCACGTAGGCATCTGAGAGTCCGCCAACACGTTTTTCTATAGATTTTCAACGAATTCTGCTGTACGAACGCAATCAGATCGACTGTTATGTTGCTTTCTTCTAGCCACAGCTTCGTAGTCTCTATTGCAATTCTCCAGTTTATGCCTGATTGTTTTTACAGTGTTCAGGGAACATTGGGCAGCAACCATAATCTCCTTATTTTTATGGCAGGTGAAGATCATCATAATACAAATTATTCTCTTCCATGATTCAGGGTGGTTCCGATCTTCCATTCTCTCTGTCATCACGTATATGAATGAAGAAGGGTCAACACTTTAAAATGATGCATAGTGTGCGTCAATACCTCCAACCTACGGAGAAAAATAACCAAATATAAATATGACAAATTAATCCCGAACATCCAGTATATATGCATATTTTATTTACATCTCACGGTTTATATCTATCTCATTTGTTCATATCTATCTATCTATCTGCATGAAAGTCTGCTTGTCTTTAGGTTTCTTTCTTTCTATCTACCAATCTCTGTTTATCTATCTCAGTTTTTTTTTCTTTCTTTCTTTCTTTTCTTTCTGTTTGTTTTCTTTCTTTCTTTCTATCTACCAATCTCTGTTTATCTATCTCAGTTTTTCTTTCTTTCTTTCTTTCTTCTTTCTTTCTTTCTTTCTTTCTTTCTTCTTCTCTGTTTTCTTTCTTTCTTTCTTTCTTTCTATCTACCAATCTCTGTTTATCTATCTCACTTCTTTCTTTCTTTCTTTCTTTCTTTCTTTCTTTCTTCTTTCTTTCTTTCTTTCTTTTTCTTTCTATTTATGTCATTTCTTTCTTTCTTTCTTTCTATCTGCGCGAGTATCTGCATGTCTTCAGGTGATATTTTGTATACCCGTTACCAAACTGTTTGATCCAAGTTGAAAAAAAACCAAAAAAAAACAAAAGAAAAAAAAACAAACAATAAACAACAAAACAAAACAAAAGCAAAATGCATACAAATCTCCTTATTATAATTTTCAATCTTGATTTATACTGGACTGACCAGAAGGAGATATAACCAACGTCCATTTACGGGGACTGAGAGAACGAGCAACTGACCATTGGCCGTATTCTTCGCCGTCCAACACCTGTTCGAACCGAATACAACAATGGATATCAAAAACAGAAAAAGGTAATTCCCAATTACCTGTTGCAAACGCCCACGTCTCGTTCGACCACGTGATGTCGTTGTGGGGACCTGTCTCGACAATCCTCACCGTTCTTGTGCATGCCAACGGCAGGTGGAAACAAAAATAAGCGACGCTTTTGCCGCACTCCCACCCACCAATCTTTGGAACTGGAAACGGGCGTTCATAGTATCATGTGATGGCGATGAATTTACTTAATACGGATTATTATTTTATTATTAGTTTTATTCTATCTTATTATGATTGCTTTTTTTTTCAACACTCTGGGTCGAGATATTCTTCATTATTATTCATTTTTTTACCACTTTGTTTTTAAATATCAAAGTCAAAGGAATCAATTTATATATATATATATATACATATATATATATATATATATATATATATATATATATTTGAAAAAATAACATACTTTATTGATCAGCAATTTTGAATAGTAAAAAGAAAAGGGAGCGAAAGAATGATATGATATGGATTGGGTAAAAGAGGGAGATTAAACCATACAAAATGGTGGGGCAATATGAAAGCAAAGGGGGAGAAAAAATTTTTTTTGTATATTATACCTTCATGTAATCCCCACTTCAGCTATCACATCCCCAGCAAAATTGCCAGGGAGTGTTTCAAGTGTCTTTGTCTACACATGGCAGTAAAAAAATGGAGGCTGTCTCGAGGACATTAAGGTGGTGGCTTGTCCTAGTCCTGTATAGAATAGACAATTGCTAATCATTGTAGTTGATTTTACAACTATTTATGCTACAGAAGTGGTCACCGATGACAGAATATTATATTATAAACTTAAAATTTTAGAGACTTTATATATTCTGACCAGTAAGCCTACTCTTTTCAAACAAAGAGAGGGCTTACTCAGTTTAAATATTATAACTCCATAGTCTCTCATTTTCCTCCTCTTTTAGGAGAAAAGAAAAGAATTTGTTCTTTTCTTTTATTGTTTCTTTTTCTTACTTGTCCCATTTACTCGTTTTAATCTAGTATCCTCGATATTTAGCTCTGTTGAGTGAGGATCAAAACTAGTTAGTTAGCTACTTATTTTTCCTCATTCGTCCCCCCCCTTCTATTGTAAAATATATTTTTTAAAATAATGAATCTATTATTATGTCTTTTTAAAGGTCTAATAAAATTTTGTACGCCAATTTTTTTTACACACACACACACACACACACACACACACATATATATATATATATATATGTATATATATAGTGATGCTGATAGGTTTTTGATTTAGTGCGTCCAGGGATGCACATATTTGCTTTGAATGAGTCCCCGGGAATATTTTTGGGTTCCAACTAAAGCCATCTAACTCCTACCTTGTAACCTATACTGTGTAATTCATTTCTAAGAAACTATTGAAATGTATTTACAGTTAGCTTGAAATGGTGGGGAAGAAAAAAGAAAAACATTGGGACGCATAAATATGATTTTACTGCCTCCTTTTAGATTTCTATGTGCCAGGGACGCAGGATGCATACCTATGAGCATATATATATATATATATATATATATATATATATATATATATATAATTGAAATTTTAAAAAACTGAGAAAACTGTGCTCTTTAGCCTTGGTAAATCAACCTGTCAGGGAGAAGGAAAAATCTAAATTCAAACAAATTGACTTTGTTGCTAAATTGCTTTCTCTCCAAGCATTTAGTTAAATTCCAAGTTATGCAGCGGTAGGTTAGTACTTAAACGCTTACAGTTGGGAAGAATTTTCGCTTCATCTTATCAGAGAGATCCGATTTTGGTATGATTGATAATCTGTGTAGCAGTCCTTTCATTTCCTATGCGTATATTGACATCGCTTTCCGTTGATAATGTTTAAAATGCTTTTGAGGCTATATTTACTCTTAACTCTTTGCCTACTTTAAACCGCCCACAGCAGCTCTCCCACAGGGTGATCCTACCGTAAGCCGACGGCAGCGGCTCTCGAATGTGTCACTTTACACTTAATAGATTTATATTGGAATAATAATAGGACTTTGTTTGTTTGTTTGTTGTTTTGTTTTACGGCATATCAACCTCGGTGGGTCATTTAATGCTGATAAAGTTTTGAAATAAATTCATTCTTAATGGATACTCAATTTTTTTTCATATACACATTTTTTTCTATTTAACCCATAGATGGGACCCTAACGGTACTACTACGCTGGGCCAGACTGAACCTGAGAGCAATGGTGATAAAGGGGCGCTCCACATTCCCAAAACCTCCAGAACTTGAACCTCACCATCAGATAGAGTTTAACGTCATACCCTGGACAGGAAGCCCCTCAGCCACAGCCTTCTAGCACCTATATGATAAAAATTATTTAAATCAAGCAGAGTTATTTGGGACTATAATTGTTTTTAAAATTATTAATATATAGGAATATGTTCGGTTTGATTTATTCTTTTAACGGCATATCAACCCCATATGTGTTATTTAACTATTTGCCTACATTAAGCCATTCACAGTGGTTCTCCCACCACTGTGATCCTACGCATACCACGCCCAAGTAGAAAAAACTGATGATGAGTTCATTATAATTGAGTATAACGATATGCTGATACCGACATATGCCACTTCGCCTAGTTTACATTTTTATTTATCAAACTCTGCTTAAAAATTGACTGTGTCACATCCTGCTTGTGCAAAAGGGTTGGGTAAATACGTATCTTTTACAATGGAGACCGTTGACTTATTTTAAGATACGCAGAAAGGGATGTCAATAGGAATAGTTAAGTGTCTCCTCAAGAAACAATAATGGACTTTATTTGAAATAGCAAAAAAATTAATTTTTGAAAGAGATTGTCTGAGGGAAGTGGGAGTTAAAAATTCAATGTAAGTAAAATAATCAAATTTATTAAAGGATTAAAAAAAGACAATTTGAAATGAAACTTAGTTTTGTCCTCCTCGAATAAAATGTTGCGCACATCTATTAATTATTAATCAAATAATTATTTTGAATTTTTTATATATAAATTTTTCCACAAAATCGTTTTAGTTAACTTCTTGTTACTGAAAAAGGAGCGAGAGTAAAAAAATATTTTTTCAAATTGATTACAAATTTTGCAAATAATCTCTTCCATTTAAAGTAATACAATTTTTCAATAAATTTCATAACCTATATAGTTTATTTATTTAGATAATATATTGTTTATTTATTATAATGTATAGATAAAATGATATGAAAAACATAGATGTTGTTTAATTTAATTTATTTTTTACAACTTTTGCATTGCTAATATTGCCAATATTTCGATTTCATAAAATCTTCATCAGAGCAATAATGATAATTGTGACTGTTTTAAGATGTAATTCTTCGAGAGAGAAACAGAGGATATTTTGAATTTAAACTGGAAATATTGTTTTTTTCAAAAAAGCATGTGTCACGTTCGTTCGGTACGTCTCGATCGTTTGGTCGGTGCATCACGTTTGTTTGATATGTTACGCTCATTCGATGTAAGTTTTTTTTATAAGAAAAAGAAATACTTCAAATTTAAAAACAGAAAATTTGTCTTTTTCAAAAAAAAAAAAAGAAAAAAAAAGAAAGTGTGTATCACGTTCGTGGCCGATTTGTAACGGATTTTATAAAGAAAAGAAATGTTTATATTAAATTATTTTTACCAATTAATTTTATGAAAAAATATGAATGGTGCGAGGGAAGTAACTTTTGGATACTTATTGAAATAATGTGAAATTTAAATTTGTTCGGAAGTCTTTGTCTAAAATGGTTATGTCAAAGGTATTATTATAATGTAAAGGATTCAAATGTTGAATTATAAGGAATAACTTTTATTTATTTTCTTTGTAATAATTGTTTTTTGTTCTATGTATTGACAACTTTGGTAATTGTGACGTAAGCAGTGAAGTAGATTTTGTTACAGACAAATAGAGACCTAACCTCCATTATTAATAGATAGAGTTCTGAGGTGAATAGATAGTGAACGTTGAATTTTCCCACTATAGAGGTAAAAATACCAAGAAAATTTGGCACAGCTGTGGTAGAAATTTCTTAAGCAAAGAGTTAATGTAAAAATTTGATGAAAATAATTTGCACTTTTCATGTACTTTTATCTAATATCAATAATTTTCAAGTAAATATATTTGACTCATGAATAGGATCCTAACAGGTACTACCACTCCGGGTCAGAGTAGACCTGGAAGTAATGGCAACGAAGGGTAGTCCACAACCTTCGTGGTTGCAGAACTGTTGCCTCACCACCGGATACAGTTTAGTATCTTAACCTCGTGGTGTAATGGTTATCGCCGTATGAAATGTACACGGTGACACGAGTTCAAATCCTGGACGAGGCTGTGTGCATTTCCCATAGAACTAAAACCATTGGAAAAGGTAGGGTGTTTTATGGTGGTGTGATCCTTAGAAAACTTGTCACGCAAATCAATTGTTATATACTCATATATACCCTTCTAATGTACTCGGGTATATAATCGGAGAGAGAGAGAGAGAGAGAGAGAGAGAGAGAGAGAGAGAGAGAGAGAGAGAGAGATTAGATTAGATTAGAGTAGAGATGATAATTTTTACTTTTTACAATACTGCTTTTGATTTCTCGTCTAGCTCAGCTAACTCGTCTAGTTCGTCGGCCGCCATGTTATTTGCTTGATTCCTATCAAGGGCTGGTTTTCCTCTTCTTCTCGATTATTCTTGCTGGAATGGTCATTGGTTGTTTAATAATTTAATTAACAAACACAACAACTTATTTGTTTCTTGATCAAGTTTTATTTCTTAGCCCATATTGATTCCGCTGCGGGGAGAGATGGACCCCGGAGCTGACAATACATCTACGCTACTTGAAACCGGGCCACATCTGCTAACTAAACTAACTTATTCTCACGCGTCTGTAATGGCACGTTTTTAAGGAATCAAAAAGTTAATAACCGTCACAGTGTAATTTTCCATGGGTCTTCATTACTTTTAATCTAACGGCCATAATTCAAATTCTAGCTACAGGCACATTCACAATGTATGACTGCTCATAAATTGTAACACAAATACTACTGAATAGAAAGTTTGATCTTCACTGGATGCCCCGTACATTGCGCTAATACCCTTAGAAAATGTATGAATCCAACTATTCTCCTTCCAGCTAGAAGTAAATTATAGGACAGACTGTTTTTATTTTAACTGTGATATGGCAACTGGTCTAGCAGGATGAAAACTTTAGATCGATAGAGCATCCGACTCGGAACCACAAGGTTCCAGGTTCAATACCGACCATCATTAGCTCAGTGCATGAGTAGCACGGTTTGGGTCTGAGTGGTAGAGTGGGGGAGATAATGGTAGGTGTGTTGCCCCACCTCAGACACGCAAAGTATCTCCTGGTCTAGCGCTAGCGAAAAGGGGATAGACTCCCTCGCTGCCCGACTGATACCGACAGTAGGCCACTCCGCCTAGTTTACTTTTTTTAATTTATCAAACCCCGCTTAAAAATTGACTTTTTACTAAACTCCGCTAAAAAATTGTCTTCGTGTCACATCCTGCTTGTGCAGAAGGGTTGGGAGATAGTAGACTTATTTTAAGATCTGCAGACAGGGCTGTAAATAGGAATAGTTAATTGTTCCCCACCCCACAAAAAATATTTGTTGACATGTAAAACCAACGCATCTACCAATTAACCAACCAACCAAAGAACCAATCAGCCAACCAACCAACCAACCAATCAACCAACCAGCCAACCATCCAACCATCCAACCAGCCATCCAACCAACCACCATCATCCAACCAACCAACCAACCAACCAACCAACCAATCAATCAACCATTCAACGTGCCAACCAACAAGGCAGCCAACCAACCAACCATCCAGCTTTGTGGATGAAATCCATAGCTTGATGGATTAAAAGATGCACATTTTACTCACATGTCAAATATCAAAACCAACGTCAGTATTTTATCTGAAATGACGAATTGAAATTAGACGAAAATCCACCAGATTTGAATTAATTGTAAAAGTTCTAAAAAATTATCTAATTTAGGTTAAATTTAATTAGAAGACGATAAATTAGAAGAATCAATGGACAATATGTCCTAGAAAGTAAAGAGTTCTTTTGAGATGTTCGCTCTGGAAATAAATCTAATTTACACTGTACTTGTGCCATACTTGAGCGATCTTTGAAGGAGATCAATGGAATTTACTCGACTGGTAGGAGGATTAAATCGGGGGAGTTAAGCTCTAATGGCGGTCGATAAGGCTAGGCTATTGGTCTACCCTTTCTTTTCTCTTTTATGCATACATATATATCTATGTGTGTGTATATATATGTATATATGTATATATCCTTATTGGATTCCCAGCTGTAATAGGTTATATATATATATATATATATATATATATATATATATATATAATTATGTGTTATGTTCTTGTGAACGTTGTTTGTTTGGTCTTTTGAAGCATTGGAAAAAAGAACAAAAACAAGAAAAACAGAACAAAAATCAGAATTTTTATATATTCAACCTTTGCTCTGATCCTGGTTTGATCAATTCCGATATTTCGGGTGAAATTTCACCCTTTTTCAAGGTATATCAGACTGTCTGGAGGAAAAAAAGATGAAATGTTGTATATGAGGGCAAAAAAGTAATTCAATGAAGTGAACGGATTTGGCGTTTTTTAGCCGTTAATTTTCTTTCGAAATTGTGTGACGTAACTCATCCGAAATACGATCATGGTAATCGTTCGAAATGTTGCATGACTTTGATCGTGAAAGTCATGTGCAACTTAAAGAAAATTTAAGAATAATAAATAAATAATTAAATAAAAAATAAAAAATGATATTACGTCACAGCATTAGTCTTCGGCTCGTCGCCGTGTTTTAGGCCGAAATACGCGTTTTCATGGAATTTCTGCATATATATAAATTGAGAACTCTAGGTGAAGGTCATTTCCCCTTAGAAATATAGCAATTAAATAGCCTGCTATACTTGGCGACTGACTGTGGATGTGTGGGTAAGAGGCTTGGCGAGCGTAAGTTCGTTCGGGTTTCGAACCCAGCCAGAGGCAGCTGCTAAAACCGTATAACTATACTGATGAGAGGTGATACCTCGAAACACGTGTCTATAGTTTACCCCTATTATACATATATATATATATTTATTTAATTTGCTGAGTTTTTATAGATCAATGTTTATTATAAACAGCTACCCAGGTTTCATGCCTTAAATATTAGCTCTCACAATTTATGATTGAGCACTGTATTTTCTTTGTTTCATCACAAAAAAAATTGTTTATATATATATATATATATATATATATATATATGATAAGTTGTAAACACGGTTTGTTTGGAATGGCTTTTTGCCGACAATTTTTGGGAGAATAAGTGCTTAATTGGAGTCGTACCTAATTATGAAAATTAATTAATTAATAATGAATTAGGCGGGAATACCTATTTAAATGTATGGCTAAACAAATCGAAAAAAATCAATCTCTGTATGTACATTTCGGCCTATTAGGCCTCATCAGCAGAGCTATAGATCGGAAGACCGCCCTGTGCGTGATTTGAAACCGGACTGCCAAGCTGACAGGCCGATCCCATAACCCCTACACCAAACGGACTTCTTAGATTTTACGATTTGTTTAGAGTAGGTTAATATTCCTCTTCAGTGACTTTTATTACACGACGATATGATAAGTTGTAAACACGGTTTGTTTGGAATGGCTTTTTGCCGACAATTTTTGGGAGAATAAGTGCTTAATTGGAGTCGTACCTAATTTAAATAGGTATTCCCGCCTAATTCATTATTAATTAATTAATTTTCAAATTAGGTACGACTCCAATTAAGCACTTATTCTCCCCCCCCCTATATATATATATATATATATATATATATATATAATATATATATATTAATTTAAACTTCCAAGAAACTGCAGAAACTGGTAGGTAAGGTAAAGTCGACGGGATGGCCTAATGGTAGTAACATCCAGACAGCGGGGGAGTCTATCCCCCTTTCACTAGCGCTAGACAAAAGATATTGTTTTTGCGTCTGCGGTGGAACGCCACACCTACCATCAGCCTCTCACTTTACCGCATTGTTCCCTGTGCTACTCATACGCTGAGTTGGCAAGGGCCGGTATCGAACAAGGAACCTTGCGATTCCTATATATATGTATATATATGAGCGTACAAATAAGTTTTTTCGGTGTTACCATCTGGGAGTTAATTTCCCTAGAGTTGGCTCATTTTCGTTTCCTTTGTTCGAACCATTGAGCTAAGCCCTGGCGTGTAAGTATTGTCAGCTGTGGTCTCTATTCCCCCCACCCCAACACAAGTCTTTTTGTACGTGTCGGCGTTTTGTTTTTTTTTGTTGCTCTTAGTCGCAATTAATCAGTCAACTCACCTGTTCGTTTATCTAACCATTTGCATATACGTCCATTGTTGACTATTCACTTTCACTCTCTCTCTCTCTCTCTCTCTCTTTCTCTCTCTTCCTCCTTCTCCCTCTCCTTCTTTTGTTTCCCTCTCCTTTTACGACCTTCACTCCCTCCCATCCGTCCCATTCGTCCATCCATTCATCTCTCATTCGAAAAACTATAAGTAGACCTTTTTTGGTCATCACTTGCGCCAGTCCCATTCACAAGTCACCATTAATTATGTCCAGTCTGTCGTACAGCCGATTACAGAGATATTGAGGAGAAGAAAAACCCCAAAACAAACAAACAAACAACAGAACTAAAATAGCCCCTCCCCCACCAAAAAAAACAAGAAAAAAAACAACAACAAAGTAAAAACAAAATATAAAAAACAAAAAACACTCAATCCCCGCACACGAAAGTAGACTTTAATTTTTAAAAAGTTTTTATACTGCTCTACTGATCAGCATTTGAGCACTGCTCTTAGAATTGATTTATCAAATGTTTTAAACGATTATTTATTCTCATCTTGGCCAATAATTTGATATATTGAGCACCTTTTTTATTCATGAATATGGCACGGTACATTATGAATTATTCACACACACACACGCTCTCTCTCTCTCTCTCTCACTCTCACTCTCACTCTCACACAGACACCCACACTTTCTCTCCCTCTCTCTCACACACGCACACAGACACACACACACACACACACTCTCTCTCTCTCTCTCTCTCTCTCTCACAGACACACACACACACACTATCTCTCACAGAGACACACACACACACACACACACACATTCTCTCTCTCTCTCTCTCTATCTGTCTGTCTGTCTGTCTGTCTCTCTCTCACTCTCACTCTCACACAGACACACACACTTTCTCTCCCTCTCTCTCACACACGCACACAGACACACACACACACACACAACTCTCTCTCTCTCTCTCTCTCACAGACACATACACAGACTCTATCTCTCACAGAGACACACACACACACACACTTCTCTCTCTCTCTCTCTATCTTCTCTCTCTCTCTCTCTCTCTCTCTCTCTCTCTCTCTCTCTCTCACACACACACACACACACACACACACATATATGTATAATTACCAGTCGCTTTTCCTTGATACAGCTGCCTTGTCGGCGTGACCAAAATTATGCCAACTGCATTCCCTGTAAAGGGGCAAGAACCCCATAAAATGGGTGTACTGGATAAAACACTGAACTACATTTGGTGAGGCTCCATTCCTGTAGTTTTAGTGTGTGTGGAAGTCATACCTTCGTTGCTATTACTTCCAGGTTCACTCTGACATGGAGTGGTAATACCCGTTCGGACCCCATTCGGAGTTATTTACTAGAGCTTAGATTAGAAATTGCACAAGCCCAGAGGTAGGGGGTTGCCATATGAGGATCGAACTCACTATCAATGGCCTGCTAATCTTGCTCGCTAACAATTACACCACGTGAGGTGCCCATCTATTAGTCAACTAGATCTGTTTCAGGTAGAAAAAATGTCTACCTGTTCAAAATGATTGAAAAGAAAGATAATTGTAGCAAATATAATTGGAGTCCATAACTGTTGAACTGACCTCAACTTCAACTATTTGCCTACTTTAAGCCGCTTACAGCGGCTCCTCCATCACTGCGATCCCAAGCATACCATAGCCAAGCAAAGTAAAAAAAAAACCCAAAAACAATAAAAAAGAAAAAAAAAAAAATTAACGAATTACAATTTTGACGACTGGAAAAAACACCTCGAATGATTCAAGATAATAGATATTGAAAAGTGTTCAATAACTGTATAGCAGATCTGGGGAACCGAGTCAGCGACAGAAATTAACTACCTAGGTAAAGGATCTTCAGGATAATTCTGACTGAATATATATACATATATATATATATATATATATATATATATATATATATATATATATTATAATTTGCTTGAAGCATTCTTAAGTAAAGTATATTACTATTTATATTCTAAAGGCAATTACAATGCGTATAAATTAGTATCCACGTGCATCCTCATTCCATAAACATTTAATCAAATGTAAAAATAAGGACAATCTTATATATATATATATATATATATATATATATATATATATATATATATATATATAGACTTAGGTGGGGCACCAGGTAATTTAGTATGATTCTAAGCTGGTCCTTTCTTCCAACGGTACGGTGTTGACGAGTTCAGGTCTAATTTGAGAGCTCAATGTTTAATTCTTATAAACATGCTCTGTTTATAAAAATTAATAATTAAGTTTTTTTCCTTTACTAATATATATATATATATATATATATATATATATATATATATATATATATATATATATATATGGTGGAGATGTGAGGGACAAAAGAACAAAACTCAGACAAAAGTGTGTAGGATATATTTCGCTAGAGCTTTGAGCTTGGCATCATCAGTCGTTTTAATGAACTATCAGGTTTTCATACAAGTGTTTTATAGAAGGGGTAGTGCGGCGGGAGGGGGTGGATAGGAGAGGAGGTCAAGTGGATGGGTAAGTGTTAGTGAGGAGAGGTTTTGAATGGTTAAGCAGGAATCATTGGAAGGAAGAGAAAGAAATCAGAAGGGGGGAGAGACAGAGACAGTGAGCAGGGAGAAAGTAGAGAGATGTATTGTAAAAGAAACAGGTTAGGAGCGGAGGTGGGTGGCCTTCTTGGAGAGAGCAAAAGGGAGTAATAAAAAGGGAGTGGTTGGATAGGGGAGCGTTAGGGCAGAGTAGGTCACTGAGTGTGAGTGGAGGGGTCAGGAGAGGAAGTTTGGTTAGTTGTAGGGGATTGGGGAAAGTGGTTAGGTGAAAGGGAGGGGAAAGGAGGGAAATTTTGAAACATAGGCAAAAAGGGGAGAAAGTCAAATTATGGGTGAAGATTCTTTTTTCTTTTTTTTTTAATTTTTGAGTTACCCATTTTCAATATCAATTTTAATTTTATGTTCATGTGATAGTTTTTGCGACAGATAAGTCCAGGTTAAAAAATCCGGGTCTTAGGTTTACAGTTTCAGTGTGGGCTATTATAGCTGATTCGCATAGGCGTCTAAGTCTTTTTCTGTGTATTAGTTTGATAAGTGAAGTATTGCTGAAATTAAATGTATGGTTGTAGTCAGCCGTGTGGTTGAATAGGGCGTTCAGGTTATCATTTGTTCTTATCGATCTCTTATGCTCATAGATGCGTTTGGTGAGGCTGCGTTGGGTTTCTCCGATGTAACGTTTGTTGCAGTCGTTGCGATGGTGAATATGCCGGCTTTGGGAGTGTCGAGGGTGTTGGGTGCATTTGTGCGCGTGGAGGAGTTGGTGAGGTCTTTGATTGTTTGTGAAGTAGTCTGTATGATCTTTATTCATAGGGCAGTTAGTTTGTCATAGAGTGGTTTGTTTTGTGTATTGGTGGGTAGGGTAATCTGTCTGTGGTGGGGATTGTGGTGTGTGGTAGTAGTGGTGGTGTTTTTTAGTTTAGTGTTTGAGTGTATTTTGAGGGCCTTTTTCTTGGCGTTGAGGATGAAATGTCTGGGGTATTTTAGAGTCGTGACACATTTAAAAAATTGTTTTCTTCTATTCACACCTTCAGTCTTTTGTCTTTATATATACTGTAATTAGTTTCCCCTTTATATAACCCCAGCGATATGTTGGGGGTAAATTTATTTTGTAAAATACAGATTTGACGCCATCTTTGGCAATACCTACCTACTCCCAATTATCTATCGAGAGCTGAATGGCTGACCCAACGGGTCACGTTTTGTCTATATATATATATATATATATATATATATATATATATATATATATGTGTGTGTGTGTGTGTGTGTGTGTGTGTGTGTGTGTAAAAGCATTAAAAATAGATCTATCTATCAATTACCATGTACGTTGGGTTTTAAAGCATCAATAAACACAAATTAATATATTTATATATAAACATATTGTAATTGATATGCACATTATATCTATCTATATATCTTTCTATCTATATATCTTTCTCTCTCTCTCTCTCTCTCTATATATATATATATATATATATATATATATATATAATAACAATAATATATATATAATATATATTATATAAAGAATATTATATAATATTATATAATATATATAATATTATATATATGATATATAATATTATAACAATAATATATATAATAATAATATAACAATATATATATATATATTATGATGGTATACACAGGAATAACCTACTTGAGTTTCACCATAAGGATCATCAGGGTTAAATCCACTGAAGTTATCAAGATATTGATTAATTGGAGCCAATTGTACGCGTGTATAACAACTAAATACACGCGTATAATGGGCTGCAATTAATCAATATCTCGATTAATTCAGTGGATTTAACCCTGAAGATCCTTATGGTGAAACTCGAGTAGGTTATTCCAGTGTATACCACCATAAAAATAAATTTGCTCTACTTACGTATTGAGTACTTTATATTTGTTATATCGTTGTCTTATTGTGAAACTTGTATTAAC
>CM042154.1:55446460-55463960 GCA_023376005.1 Doryteuthis pealeii
ATAATAATAATATATATATATATATATATATATATATATATATATATATATATATATATATAGATAGATAGATAATAAGGGGCCAGGTTAGTTCAGTCGGTAGAGCGTTCGGCTAGAAACCACAAGGTTCCTAGTTTGATACCGGCCCTCGCCAACTCAGCGTTTGAGTAATACAGGGATCTGTGCGGTAAAGTAAAGAGCTGATTGTAGGTGTGGCGCTTCACCTTAGATGTAAAAACAATCTCCTTGGTCTAGCGCTAGTGAAAAGGGGATAGACTCTCTCGCTGATTGGCTGATACCGACTTTAGGCCACCCCGACGACATTACTTTACTTTATATATATATATATATATATATATATATATATATATATATAATATATATAATATATAATATATATATATATATATGCACACACACACACACACACACACACACACACACACACACACACCAGATTTAGTGCCTTCAGACTATCATCTCTTCGTCCTCATGAAAGAGCGTTTGAGTGGGAAACATTATTCCAGTGATGAGGAAGTGAAATCTGCTGTGAAGAAGTGGCTCCAAGAACACTCAACAGAATTTTACGGGACAGGGACACATGTTCTCATTCAAAGGTGAAACATTGCTATTGAGAGAAACAGTGTTTATGTAGAGAAGTAGAGATGTGATCTACAGAGGAACAGCTTCATTTTGATGTATGATACATGTTCCTGGATTGGTAATTATACCTGTCCTAAACAAAATGGCATTACTTTTTAACTCACCCTTGAATATATATATATATATATATATATATATATATATATATATATATATACTAACATAGTACCCGTCAAATTTGATGGAATTATTTACGTTTGGTATTTTCTGTCTAGGATCAGAACATCTGTGCACTGTGGCTAGAATCAAAGTGTCGCTTCATGCCTAGATTGATTGGTTGGGATTTAAGGCATTACAACCCTTGTTGGATTATTTTATGCCGAACACGTTTTGTTTTATTCATTCTTGTTGAGTATTAATTTTTTTCAAATTTAATTTTTTTAGACACATTTTTAATACTCACTTTTTGAACTATTTTACCCATAGGTAGGATCCTAACATGTACTACCGCTCCAGTTCAGGGTGGAACTGGGAGTAATGGCGATAAAGGAGTATTCCACATTCCCTAGAATTCCTGAACTGAAACTTCATCACTAGATTCAGTTTAAAGTCATACGCAGGACACTAAGACCCTTAACCACAGCCCTCTAGCACAGATATGATAAAAATGGTGGTTTGCTCTGAGGGAAATACACTTGGGACAATTATATAGGTGGTAGGGCTTGATATGATCAGCCAAGTGATCGGAAGGGGCCTCTCCTATTGCCCATCTCGCCTAAGTAAAGGCTAAAGTGGAGTGTTGCATGTCATGGACTACTCAGCTACTAGGATTTTGTACTTAAGCATTTTGGGTCAACACACTCGGCCAACAGGTGTCCCCATTGTGGGGTGGTATCCCTCTACAGAAGTGAAGTCAGTTTATTCTACACCCCCACCGACAGGGCTCCTGCATAGGATTAGAGCTTAGTATCTACGTTCTGTGAAAAGTCCACCCGTGTATGTATATACTAGAAGCGGCTACCCGGCGAAGACTGCGTAGAGAAAAAATAACAATAAAATAAAGCTGGTGTAATGATTAGCAAGTTAGTCTTGCAGATCCATTACAACTGAATAGTGAGTTCGATCCTCGTATGATAACAATCCGCACGTAAAAAAGATCTTTTAATCTCGCCTGGTGGGGGTCCAGGGATTTTTTGTTTGTTTTCGTCAGGGTAGAAGAAATGACATTACATATAACGATATAGTAAGAAATTTTAATTCAATAGTTAGCAACATTTTCTTAAAAATAAAATATAAATGAGGCGATTTGTTAAATTAATATTTCAAATAAAAGAAACAACAAAAATCATACGAAAGAAATTAAATAAACAAAGTAATTAAATTAAAAATAATTTTTTGATTTCAATTTTTTTGTCATATGTAAAATTCAATAAATAATTTAAAATAATAACATTAATTCAAAGCGTAGCCGATCGAATATCAAATTATTATTGTAAAAAGTCGAAACCTACTTAAAAACAAAAAAGAATTTTGAATAGCGTTTACTTAGGATAAACGGGCAATTGTGCTAAATTATGGATTACAATGAGTCTAGCCCTTTGTGGTTATTTACTCTTAACTCTTCGCATACTTTAAACCTCTCACAGTGGCTCTCCCATTACTGGGATTCTACCGTAAGCAGCTGGCTGTGGCACTCGTACGTGTCACCTATAATTGAACAGAAAGACTCAGTTTACAATAATAATAGGACTTTATTTGAATAGAATGAGTTCTGAGGTGAATCGAAAGTGAACTTTGAAATATCTCACCATACAAGTAAAAGAATTCCACCAAAATTTGGTACAGCCGTTGGGGAGATTTGGTAGGCAAAGAGTTAAAGTCTGCTTAAAATTGACCTTGTGTTACCTCCTAATCGTGCGGAGGGGTTTGGTAAATACATACTTTCAAAATGGTCGAATATCTTTTTAATAGAAATTAAAACAAGACATATTTATAGAGAGAGGCCAAGCGCAGAGTCTCATTTTGCTAAGATCTCGTCGCCGGCCTTGTGGAATGACGAGACGTTACTGATGACGGCGAGTAGTAGTGGTTGATGAATCAAAGCTTTTAAGGATTCGCTGATGAGGAAACGAAAATGACGACCTGGGAAAGATGAAGAGGCTGGTGGTACCGACGTCACTGATCGCTGACGTTTCTTGCGTTGCATGCTTCTGCTGCTGCTGCTGCTGTTGCTGCTGCTGCTGTTGCTAACTCATTCTCTCCCTTCTGATTATAGGCATTTATGTGGCTTGTGCTAATGTTGGATTACAATGAGTCAAACCCTTTGTGGTCATTTAGAAAGCTTTGCTTAGTCTAGTACAAGGACAAAAATATGGGACACACAGTGAGACAAAAAAAAAACCCAACCAGAGCTTAGATTTGGCACGATGTTACCGGTATTGGACCCTCAGTGCAATTTTTATTTTGTAACTGAAAACTGTGATATCTATGTCTGTTATATGTATTTATTCTACCTCCCTGTCCCAAGCAGGGTGTGACACAAGGTCAATTTTAAGCGGAGTACTGCTGGTTTTTATTTAGAGTTTTCTTTCTCCTGGACTGATTGCTTTACCAAGACTAAATAATCCGGCTTGTCCTTGACGGATAGATTCGTGCCTTTCGTAAGGAAATTAGCGTAAATTGAAATGCAAACATTTGTAGAGTAGACCAAGTATAGAGATGAACATAATATAGAACCGACCATTAAAAAGACTAAATCAAATTGATTTTTAAAGTAAATCCCTTTAGAAATAAATAAAAAAAATATCGAAAAATAACTGCTGTCATTGGATTTTAAGCTTCGAGTTGTGCAGGAAACGAAAAATAATAATAATAATAATAATAATAATAATAATAATAATAATATACACATCAAGCCTCATGTTAAAATTTCAGAAAAATAATTGCAAATAGATTTGTCCAGGATTTGAACATGGTCAACGATTCAGTTTGCACTATAAGCAAAGCGAGTCCTTTGTTTATCAAAACGATTTGATTCGTCTTTAAATGACCCCAGAAGAATTGATATGCCGTAAAACAAACCAACCAACCAAACAAACATACAAACAAACAACAACCAACAAATTCTATTTTATAATATTACACAAAGCACATATCATGTATCTATTGTAGTTTCGGTACAAATGCAGAATAGTGCGCAAGAGATAATATCATTAGAATCGCATTCTACGTATATAAATAGCATTAGATTACGGAAACTCCTGAAATAGCCTAACCCTAACCCTAACCCTAACGCTAACCTTTACTTCACCCTAATCCTAGCGTCTCAAAGGTTTCGGGTATTTCCATGAAATGTAATGCTTTTTATACATGAGTAAAGTTGGCAGAGTGGCCTGTTGTTGGTATCAGCCGAACAGGGAGTCTATCCCCTTTTCACAAGCGCTAGACCAGGGAGATTGTATCTTGCTGAGGTGGAGCACCACACCTACTGACAGGCCTTCACTTTACCACACAGATCAGGTTACCCAATCTCTGCGCTGTGATTTCTTAGTGGGTGCTCTACCGACTGTACTTGCGCGCTATTCTGCATTAGTACCGTAGTTGCCATGGAAATATATTGGAGACATTACTTTCGGATTTCCCTTCGTACTATTTTAAATATCGGAATATTTCCCATAATTCATTGAGTCTCATTACTTCTCTTATCTTTTACAGGATGGAATATTTAATAATAGTAAGTAGTTTTAATTGTTTTCTTCTTTAATCTGTAAAAAATAGGGTAATCCTTAACTCTTTCCTCGTAAATTCCTACCATAAAATAAATTGAACCGTCATTTTATGTCCGTGTTTTTGCAATAAATGTTTTATTTTTCTTGTACCCAATATTTTACAATACTAAATATATTTTCTTTATCATTTTAATATTCACTCAATTGTATATTCTAAAAGTTTTTATTTTGTGAGAATGGTTAGTTTTAAAGTGCGGGCTCCTTTTGTTGTGTTATTTCTTTCTTTTTTTTTCTTTTTGGCTTTAGTACTCTAAAATAAAACGTCAGATTTTAATCATCGTCGACGAAAAAACAAAATTACGGTCATAAAAGGAGAATTTATGCCTAAATTGTAAAACGAGCCCCACTTTAAACTAACCATTCTCACAAAATAAAAAACTTTTAGAATATACACATTGAAGTGAATATTAAAATAAATAAATAAAATATATTTAGTATTGTAAAATATTGGGTACAAGAAAAATAAAACATTTATTGCAAAAACACGAACATAAAATGAGGGTTCAGTTTATTTTATGGTAGGAATTTACGAGGAAATAGTTAAGGATTACCAAAAATAGTGCCAGTTGTTTGGTTTGTGGCCATTTTCTCTTTTTCTTGCTCCTTTCTTCTCTTAACGTGTGAAATAGGGGAGGTTGATTTTTCACTTTTTAAAAATATCAAATTCTTTCAAACAGCAAAAGTTGTATGTTGATATAATAAATACTGATACCAATAACTAGATCTTTTACTTGTACCATTGTTTGAGGAAATAGCATCAAAGATTGTCTGTTAAAATGCCAATAAAAATTTTCGTTTTTGCAACATTTAACCGAGAAATTCGTTAGAAAATTTAGCAATTTCAATATTTAAAACAAAAGGTTTTTATTTTAAAGGAAATGAATAAAATACAATAACTAAAATGCAAATTGAAAATATATCCCAATCACCACCGACACCTCCTTTGAAGTTGTATGTTGGTATAATGAATACTGATACCAAAAACTACATCTCTTACTTGCACCATTGTTTAAGGAAATAGCATCAAAGATCGTCTGATAAAATGCACAAAAATTATTGTTTGTGCAACATTTAGCCAACAAATTGGTTAGAATATTTCGCAATTTTAATATCTAAAACAGAAAGTGTTGTTGTTTTAAACGAAATGAATAGAATATAAACTAAAATTCAAATTGAAAATACCCCTCCGATATGCTGCTTTTTACCTAATAATTAAACTGTAACAGTGATAACATTTTAATAGATTTAAATCTATTTCCTCAAACGAAGGCAAGTTTTGAAAAAAAAAAAATTTATATGATAATTCTTTATGTTAATTTACAACTTTCGCCACATGGGAGACGTTACAGTTCAAAATCGACCTACCCTAGTGTACAATTCAGTAGTTGTATGTCTTAAATGTGCATGTTTGAATAACAAAACATCATCTCTTATTGTTCATCTTTTGTTTCTCTTGCTTGTAACACTGACGAATACAGTAACAAAAACTTAAATCAAATCATTTCATGAATAATTATGATATTTCGGACTGTTGCCCTCATCTTTACCGTGCATAATAAACACAACGTTCAGGCCCCTGTAACCCCGAACTCTGTTTTAGGTGTCTTTTTTTATCTATTATTTTAATTACCTTAAAATAAGCCATCTTTAGACGATTACCCATTACTTCAAACGCAGTTTCGGAGCTTAATCGTTACTGCTTACTCAAGGGCGCTCAAAGCAGCATAAATGCCATCAGACTTATTGACAAAATTATGATTAGATATGTCGGTATCAGCCATGCAGCGAGGGAGTATGTCCCCTTTTCACTAGCGCTAGACCAAGGAGATTATTTTAGCGTCTGAGGTGGAGCGTCACACCCACCATCAGCTCCTTACTTTACCGCACATATCCCTGTGCTACTCATACGCACAGTTGGCGAGGGCGGGTATCGAACTAGGAAACTTGTGGTTTCTAGCCGAACGCTCTACCGACTGAGCTAACCCGGCCCTACTAATGATTAGATATAGAAAAATCAAATGGAAGAAATTACTTATTCTAAAAACTGAAATTTCAAAATGTCGTAAAGAATATTATCCGAAACTACATTTGAATTAATGGGTAGTCGTCTGAAGATGACTTATTTTAAGGTAATTCAAATAATGAATAAAAAAACACCTAAAACATATCAAGCCTCATCTCATAAATACACATAAAAATATATGAATCATCTCATGATCTAAATGTTCGATAGTGGGTACAAATGAAGAATAGCGCGCAATAATAACATTAGAATCTCATTTTACGTACGAATAGAATTAGATTACAGAAACTCCCAAAGTAGTCTAACCCTAACCCTAACACTAACTCTAACATTAATCCTAACCCTCATACTTACCCTAACCCAAGCGTTTCAAAGGTTTCGGGCATTTCCGTGAAATGTAATGAAAGGTAATGCTTTTATATGTAATCTAATGATATTATCTCTTGCACACTATTCTGCATTAGTACCACATATAAATAGCATTAGATTACGGAAACTCACGAAGTAGCCTAAATCTTATGTCTCAAAAGTTTCGGGTACTTCCGTGAAATGTAATGAAAGGTAATTCTTTTTATACGTAATCTAATGATATTATCACTTGCGCACTAATCTACCGTGCAGGGTAGGGGTCCTATATAAATCAGAATCTATAAGAAAAATTATTTCAATCTGAAAGAGCACCTTGTCAACAGAGTCTAGAAAACGCCGATTGTATCACCCGCAATCGGGTATGGTCCTCTCCAAAAAAAAAAAAAAAAAGGGTGTCTTGTACCTGACTAAACGGCATTCGGTGTGAGGCTCCAGTTCTGGAGTAAAAATGTGTGGAGTACCCCTTAGTAGCCATTACTCCAAGGATTTGGAGTAGTTGTAACTGTTAGGATCCCACTTACCAGTCCAATAGATATACCATCCTGTCGGCTCGGGCTGTAGAATACACCGACTGCACCTCTGCAGAGGAGTAAAAAATCTGTGGGTGGCGACCCATGATGATTAAGGACTGAGCAGTCCATGACTTGCAACACTCAACTTTAGCCCTTACTTAGGCTAGACGGGCGGTCAGGGAGCTCCTCCGATCAACCAACTGGTCACGTCAAGCCATATGATTGTCCCAATCCTATCATTACAAAAATAAATAAATAAATAAAAGAAGAAAAAATGTGAAAAACTAGACGAATACTTAGAACTTGCCAGAGAGTTGAAAAAACTTTAGAACATGAAAACCTCAGCACTGTTAAAATTTCCAAGGGCACTTCAGTGAAATCCATTAGTGGTATGAAAAGGTGGCATAATTATGATGATGATGATGATGATAACAGAGGAAGTTCTCGTGGCATAATGGCTTATGTGCTCGACTGTGACACCATAGTAAGTGAATTCGAATTGTGGTTGGTGCACTTGGAACAGTCCCAAAAGGATTAGAAAAGGGTTTAGAAAGTTTGGATATCAGAGGAAGGATTGAAACCATTCAGAATACTGCACTGCTGCAATCTGCCAGAATACTCAGAAGAGTCCTGGAGACCTGAGGAGACTTGCTGTTACTCAGACTCCAGTGAAAGACCATCAGCTAATGCTGATGTGAAAACTCAAAAGGAGTAATTAATAATAATAATAATATAAAACGAATCCCGTCATCCCCCAAGCTATGGGTTAAATAGTACCACTACTGTTCTTCTATAAGGATAGCTCTGGCATTAAATAACCCACGAAGATGTGATTTGCCATTAAACGAAAAAACCAAAACAAACCACCCCTGTATAGTCTATACTCAAACAATGACTATTAGTTAAGTTAATAAAATAATTATAATAGCACTACTGTTCCTCTACAAGGATGGCTTTGATATTAAATAACCCACGAAGGCTGATATGCCATTAAACAAAGAAACCAAACCAGGATGATGATGTAAAGAAGAAAAGTGAAGATAAATAAACAATCATATTCACTTTTGCAAACAAAAACAAAACAAAACAAGAATAACTCACCAAGAAAATTAAAAAAGCAAAGAAAGAAGAATAAAAAGCAACAAATATAAGAACAAGAAATACAAAACAAAAAAATAACTCACTAAGAAAAAAGAGAAAAAAAACGAAGAGAAAAACAAATAAAAACTAAAAGAAAAACAAACAAAAATAACCCAGTAAAAAAAACACAACAAAAACACAAGATAAAAAACGAATAAAAAACAAAAAATAACCCAGTAAAAAAAACACAACAAAAAACAAAGATAAATAAATGAAAAAAACGAATAAAAATAACCCAGTAAAAAACAAAAACAAAAAACAAAACAAAAAGTAAAGACAAAAACAAAAGAATAAAGAAAAACAATAAAAACAAAACAAAATAACACACTAAGAAAAAAGAGAAAACAAATGAATAAAAACAAATAAAAAAAATAACCCACTAAGAAAAAAAGCAACAAAATAAACACAAAAAAGACGAAACAAACAAATAAAAAAAACAAAAAATATAACACACTATGAAGAAAAAAAGCAAAGATAAAGACAAACGAACAAAAAACAAAAAACGACCCCCCCTTGACCTTCCTCCCCCCCAAAAAAACGAAACAAAAACAAAACCAACCCCAACGAAACGAAACGAAACCCCTTCAGTAGAAAAGTGACGTATTCCATTTAAAGGCTGAGATATCAGAAATGTCTGACATTTACTAATCCAAATCGAATTTATTGCGTCAACTCCGTTGTCTTGTAAGTCTGTATCAATTGAAGGATCACAAAAACCCACAGGGGTCACACATCACCGATCTCTTGGTAAATGATACTCATAAAATTTAGAACACATAAAAGTCCAGCACCGCCAACCAATCATATCGTATATTAATATCACGTGGTGTTGGTGGCTCGGTGGGGGGCGGCGAGGGGTGGTCGCTGATGTACGTTTTGTCTTTAAGATCCGTAAGCAAAATGTTTTATCATCTAAACGTGATATTCATAGTCGACTTGTTTCCATCTTTAACCTCGTTCCCTCTCACTTGTGACCGTTCCGTTATGTCATTTTGTAGAAGCGTTAAAGAAATCCTCTTTCATTCAGATCGCCAGTTTTGCAGTACATTACAATGAGAAATACCGTGTTTCCCCGAAAATAAGACCAGGTTTAGATTAATCTTCACTCCGAAATATAACACTTGGGCTCATTTTCGGAGGAATGTCTTATCTATTTATCTATACATGGATAATCTATTTATCTATACATGGATAATCTATTTATCTATACATGTATAAAGGGAAGTAGTGCGTATATATGTATGGGTATATGTCCGGAGAAAACTACAAAAATAAAACAATTAAAGACAATATATATATATATATATATATATATATATATATATATATATAATATATTAAACTTGATAGAGGAATTATATATAATTGATAATTGAATCATATTACCACGACCAGACAACTCGGCAAACACCATTTGCGACATCCGGAGCACTGGACAGCATGGTAATATGATTCAATTATCAATTATATATAATTCCTCTACCAAATTTAATATATACCTTTTGCCCATTAGGTTGTGTATGAGAGATTCGGGCCCTGAATTGGGAAGTCGTTGTCCTGGGGGTGACCTTGCCCTTTGTAATCCTGCGATGGGATACACGGCAATACAGGTTAGGTGGCTGCGCAGTTTGAATTATTGTTACCATTGACTAGATGATTTGGCATTCTCCGTTTATGGCATGGGCTGGTGGCCCAGTGTGTTGAGTCCCCGCTCTTCACGCTGTTGTCCGCTGGTTCAATCTCTAGTGGCAGAGATTGTGGTATGCACTGCTGATGAGACCAAAGGAGGTCGAAACAGCTGTCCAGTGCTCCGGATGTCGCAAATGGTGTTTATCAATATGATTATATCAATTATATATATTATATATGTATGTGTGTGTGTGTGCGCGTGCGAGTTTTTGTTCGATCCTTTCTAACTGTTTGGCATTCTATTCAATATCTGGGTGGAATTGGTGTATGAATCCACCAATGGTTTTTGCACGAGCGCTTTCTGCACAACTTTATGCCATCATCAGGTGTTGAACTGGTGGGATGTTTCCATTGTCTCTTTTTTTTTTAACAAACAGTAGCAGTAGGAATTAGTAGTAGGAGGGGCTCACAAGTTTCTTTAAGAAAAAACAGTAGCAGTAGAAATTAGTAGGAAAGGGGGACTCACAAGTTTATAATAATGTATGGGGAATGGTGGGAGGAGAATTGGCCGGAAATTATTGGCATTTGAAGACATGTTGACTGGTTTCAAAGTTTATCTTGTTTAAGGTGTTTTTTTTTGTTTGATATATAAGGCTTCGAGTATTTGAAGTTTTTGTTTGTTTTTTTCTTTGTGCAGTATAAGAGTATTTTCAGTTGAAATTTTCCAGTAAGTAGAGGGGGGGGGGCATTAATGTGATTTTAAGTGTTGCATTATTGAGCATATATTATGTAAACCTTTAAAACCGTTTTTTATATTAACCCGTAATCATGACATTGTTAATTTGTGATGTTATAATTTCTGAATAATATTCAATTTAGATATGAAGAGAAAAAAGAGACAAAACTTAGCATTCTATAGCTGTAGTGTTCTATTTCAAAACTATGTGACTTTATTAGTGTTTGAAATTATACCCCCCCCCCAATGGTATTTTCTTTAAAAAAATTAATTGTTGCTCATATCTTTAATATTTTTTTATTACTTTTATATTGTGTAGTCTTCGAATTTATTTAAGAATATTAATTATAGATATTGAGCACATTTACTAAAATGTATGTGTAGTATTTAAAAATGTAGATATATGATATGAATGAAATATAATATATCGGATTTATTTCCATTTTCTTTTATAATTATAACCATATTTTCAATGTTTCACTGAAATTTTAAAAAATATTACACACGAGGACATGCCTACAAAATCAGAAAACAGCATAGTTCACATGACTTTCGGAAGCACTTTCTTTCACGCTCAGAGTTGATAAGGCGTGGAATAAACTGCCTGCATCTGTTGTAGGTTGCCAAAACACTACATATTTCAAAACCTCCATGCTTCCTGTAATTCAACAATATCGCTTGAGTAGCACAGGGATTTGTGCGATAAAGTGAGAAGCTGATGGTAGGAGTGGTGCTCCGTCTCAGACGCTAAAAAACAATCTCTTTGGTCGAGCCCTTGTGAAAAGGGGATAGACTCCCTCACTGTCTGACTGATACCGACTTTAAGCCACCCCGACGATTTTACTTACCTTTTTATACATGATACCCCCTCCATACTCATATGCATGCGCGCACATACATACATGTATATTAATATTGTACGCTATTCATTTTCCTAATAAATTCCATTATCATTATCATTATACACTTTTTATTAGAGCCGGTTTAGCTGTGTCGGTAGAGCACTTACCTAGGGATCGCAAGGTTTCTGGTTCAATACCGGCCCTCGCCAACTCAGCGTATGAGTAGCACAGGGATCTGTGTGATAAAGTGAGGAGCTGATAGTAGGTGCGGCGCTCCACCTCAGACGCCTAAACAATCTCCTTGGTCTAGCGTTAGTGAAAAGGGGATAGACTCCTTCGCTGTCTGGCTGATATCGACTCTAAGCTACCCCGTCGACTTTACTTTACTTACTTGTCTATAATTATTTGGAGGCGCGTGGTCTAATGGTTAGAGTCGTAGGAAATGGACTCGTCGAGTTCAATTCCTCGACGAAGCTGTTTGCATTTCACATAGCGCTAATACCCTTGGGATAGGTATGAATCCAAATCTCCCTCCAGCTATGGGCAAATAGCAGGGCAAACTGGGCTCTTTAACCATGTCTATGTAACCAGTCTAGGAGAATGAACACTCTGAATTAAAACCTGTTAAACCCCGCTTAAGAAATTGACCTTGTGTCGCATCCTGCTCGTGCAGAGGGGTTGGTAGATATATAATCATTTGTTTGCACACATTGATGGTTTCAAGTTTTCTTATTAAACATTTTTAAACAGTTCGATTTGAACCACTGATGGGACCCTAACAGGTATAAACACCCCAGGTGCTTGTAATCAAGTGAAACTCCACACTCCCCAGAGCTCAGAATTGAAGCCTCAACATCAGAACAACCTTTTTTAGGGAAAGGGGTTTACTACTCTGTAGGGGATATAGTCGGCGTATTCTAAGCTCATTCGACAGGACAGTTATTATCATTTATGTAAATAAATTTAGTTTATTGTGTACTAGAGGTGGCCACCCAGCGTCGCTTGGGTAAAGGATGGTGGTAAAATAGGTAGTCTCGCAGATCCATTATTGTTGAATTGCGAGTTGGATCTTCACAATAAGCCCCATTAGAATCACAACGTAAAAAAGACCTTGCGTTGATCCAAACACTGTGAAAGAAAAGATTAATGTCTCCTATTCAAAATACTAAATGCAAAAAAAAAAAAACAAAAAAAAATCCATGTTGTTATCATTTAAATTTAATTTTTCTAATTATCTTCACGAATATAAATAAAATCTTCATTATGTTTGCTCAAAAACCAAGCCCTGGTGATATTTAATGTGTATATATATTTACTTTGTCGTTAATTACTTTATTTTCGAACTTTCCCCCGGACATACAAATACACACAACTGCCCTTTATATATGTATAGATAGATAGTTTATTTGTATATTCAGTGGTTCGTAAGTCAATTTTCCTCGTATGTCAAAAGAAGAAGTAATATTATCCAGACTAAGAATAGGACACTCATACATTACCCATTCATACCTGCTCAAAAAAGAAGCAGCCCCATATTGCATACCATACCAAAAACCCTACACAATCAAACACATTTTAACAGAATGTAGCAACCTAAAGCAAATACGAAAAAATACTACCAAACAACAAATCTAAAACAGATATTCTACCAAATAAACCCAGAAAAACTACTCGGATATATAAAAGAAGCACACATCTACAACAAAATCTAAAAATCCCCCCCCCCAAAAAAAAATGAAAACACAAAAAATATATGTTAAAAAGAATCATCTAAAAGTTCCATTCACAAAAAATATGTCAAAAAAAATTTTAGAAAATTAAACATTATCACCAATTCATTTCAAAAACGTAGTCGGCATTAAATGACCCATTGAGGTTGATATGCCGTAAAACAAGAACAAATCAAATCAAATCGTATGTCAAATCTCCATTGAAATAAACGGAAATGCTATTAATCCTTTCCAGCCCCCCCCAATACCCTAATTAAAAAAAAAAGAAAATAGCATTGTATAATATAAAACAATAGAATAGCATGTAATAAATTATGTACTGTAATATTATTGAATGTTTATTGATCTGTAAATAATATTTTTCTGTGGCGTAATAAATTTGAAAACTTAGAGTGCCCCTTTATCACGATTACTCCCAGGTCCACTCATACCCAAAGTGGTAGTACATGTTAGGGTTCTATCAATTGGTTAAATAGAAAAAAAATGAGTTTAAAAAATGTGTTTAAATATTGAGTTAAAAAAATTGATTAACCATCAAGAATGAATAGATAAATAAGCAAATTTCTTGCATTGAAAAGTTGCTCAATGCTATAATAGCAGAACAAATATAAAACCTAAAACTATAAAATCCTGGATACTGTATTTCTGTGACTTACGTTTTATGTGTTTAAAACCATCTTCGGTAGAATAGTAAGAAGTGGGTAGTCAAGCGTTTGTATAGAGTGACATATGTTCACGTGGTTAGATCTTTTACGCGAGTCATTTACTTGAAAACACACACACACACACACACACACACACACACATATATATATATATATATAATATATAATATATATATATATATATAAAATTGAAATACAACATGCAAATGTCAGACTGATCTTTGGTCGCGGAGTTTGTGTCTAATTGTATTGTAGATGTTCCACGGGTTCAGCTAGTCCATCAATGACTGCCCGTATATTGTTTTGGGAATCGTGTACGTGTGTTTTATGTGTATGTACGTGTGTGTGTGTGTCTGTGTGTATACATATGTACGCACGTGCGCTTGTGTATGTGTGTGTGTGTGTGTGT
The DNA here is from genome assembly GCA_023376005.1 of Doryteuthis pealeii. NCBI lineage: Eukaryota > Metazoa > Mollusca > Cephalopoda > Myopsida > Loliginidae > Doryteuthis > Doryteuthis pealeii. Next base: position 55,460,907 of record CM042154.1, read on the forward strand.
GTGTGTGTGTTGTGTGTGCTATGTGTGTTTCTGATCTGGTATCAGGCTTCAACTTATCGCAGATAACTTTCTAAGAACGGACTTTGCATTTCTGATCAAATTCAAGACCGCCAGGCAATCAACGTTTACCGCTATCGCTCACGCCAAAGCCGTCAGTGCGCATGTGCATGATAATTTTACATTCAATTCTAACGATTTTATCCGATTGCATTGAGGAATGGGGGACTTTGAAAGATCCCACATGGGCACTCATTAATTCACACATACAAATAAATACAAGCACTTGCCGAAAAACGTATTTAGTGCGTACAAACATACATTGCAGAGAAATGAGAAAACTGGAACATGAGGGTAAAGGTCGTACCAGTTATAATTGGTACCATTCGAATGGTCCCTAAAGGGCATTGAAAAAATATTAAACAATAGAATCGAATCGATTTTAATTGTAGGGATAGAGCAGTTGTTCCCAAAAATATGAATTGAATGATACTCTTCATTTTTTACCGTTAACAACATAAACATAAGAACCAGTAATGAATAAAAAATAGAAATAAGCCCGAAACAGCAATAAAAATTATAAAGATAATAAAAGAAGAAACATATGCACAGGCATATGATTATATATATATATATATATATATATATAGAGAGAGAGAGAGAGAGAGAGAGATATTTGTATTGTTTGAGGAATCCTGTGTCGTTATTGAGTCCGTGTATATGTGTACGTAGGCACACACACACACACACACACACACACACACACACACACACATATATATATATATATATATATGAAATAAATAAATGGAAAACTGTGTTCCAAAGGGCGTCTCTCAAGGGAAAAAATAACTTTTCAACAGAAAATCCTTGATGGAAAATCATTTTCATTTTTACTGGACTCTTTTGAAGCATCAAATTAGTATAATTAATATATAAGATATTGGAGAAATTTAAAACTTAAAATCAAAACTGAATAGAATTAAACAGATATTTTATTGTAGCTAATATGTTTTATTTCCGGTATATATATATATATATATATATATATATATATATATAAACTTAATTTATATTTGAATTTAAGATAAAAACGGTCAACTGGATGATTTTAAACAAATTTTTCAGTTGTAAAATAAATAAATAAAAAATGATTTATAAAAAAAAGTATTAGTTATTCATTTAGATTTAAATTGATGAATGATTTATGAAAAGTATATTTTATAGTTTTTAAATTTAAATGGATGAAATAGAATAAAATAGAATATTTAAACTATAAGAGGTAAAGTGTTATTTTTCAATAATCAATAATTTTAGACTGACCGTAATTTTAAGAGGGTATGACATTTAAGAATTAATTATATATAAAGATAAATACTTATCATTATAAACGTATTACATAATTTGAATTTGTTACCGTAACTTATCATCTCGAACTTATTCCTTTATGAAACAAAGTAAATATATGCAAAGATTAAAGGAGAAGTAAATATTCTTATGATTTTATTATATATATATATATATATATATATATAATAATATATATATATATATAGGAGTAACCTACTCGAGTTTCATCGATTGATTCTTCAGGGTTACATCCGTTTAATATTCACAGCGTTCGGATTATCAATGGATTAAAAATTCTAACTTGATAACTTTGTGTTATTAACAGACCCCTGACTATTTCAAGAGTTCGTTTAATGTATCTTCCAGGATCATTGAAGTGTTATATAATTGATTGATGGGGACTATAAATTATGTACGGTAGTGTAGAAATTAAAAATAACGGTAATTCTAAATCATGGAAAAAAACGTAAAAGTAAATTGACAGGGCTAATACTTTTGGGGATGTGATCTAATGGTTAGAGTCGTAAAAATGAACTCGTCGACCCGAGTTCAAATCCTAGACGAAGCTACAGCTCACAAAGCGCTAATACTCTTGGGAAAGGCATGTATCCAACTACTCTCTCTCCAGCTATGGGTAAATAGTAGGCCAGACTATGCTCTTTAACATTGGTTCTGCAACTAGTCTAGAAGAAGGAAAACTCAGAATTCAAACCTGTTAAATCCGCTTGGGGTGGCCAATACTGAATAGACTCACTCCTAATTAGTGATCTATTTCACTAATTTTAATTTTTAAAATTAAAAAAAAATTAAATTCAAAGATGATATGTAGTTATTCTCAGATTGGTCAATCCATTTTGTAAGAATAGGAAGTAGATGGATATTTCGGAGTTTTGGTTGGTTTTTCGAAAGAGACTCCGAAGATGGCTTATTCTCCACGTGTGTAGGTTTAACTTTGTTGAATAAAGACGTCTCAACGGGCATAAAGATGAAAAAGTCAACCAAAGAAGGAAGTTCAGAAGAACAGAGAAAGATAAATTTCTCTAAACTTTTGAGATAAGGCTTGATAAATTATTATAATTTATTGGGACAGTTGTCCTCATCTTTATTGTTATCTGCACAACGTTTCTACCGATGTGTCCTCTGGCCTTCTTCAGATGTTTCTTGTCAAACTCTGGAACCTTCTCGAACTCAGAAACCCTCTTCGTGCTCGGGAACCTTCTTGTCGAACTCTTAAGCAGCCCAAGTACTGAGATCAATACAATATGGGAACCTATAATTAAAAAGGTACATTAGATTAAAAACAGTTCCATAAAGGATCCTGAGTTCGACAAGAAGGTTCCCGAGTTCAAGGAGGTGGTTCTCGAGTTCAAGAAGGTTCCCGAGTCCGACATGAAATACCTGAAGAAGGCCGGAGGGCGCATCGGCCCTTTTTATTGGTATTTTTTTTATAGATGTATTTATTCAGCTCTAAGCTAAGTATCATGTTCATAATAGATATTTATCTTGGAGACACGTCAGCCTCCTCTAAAACCAAGTTAACTTTTTTAAATTCAAAGCTCACCTCCCTCTCCCACGAACCGGATGTTAGCTACAATACCACGGAGATTCCACCGTTCAACTGTGGTAGGAATACTTGAAACCATACAACTGAGTGCAACTTATTTGTATTAGATAGAAGTACTTGAAACCATACAACTGAGTGTTGAA
>CM042154.1:55468960-55471460 GCA_023376005.1 Doryteuthis pealeii
TGAAAGAAAATTAATGGATGGAATACAACTGCCAAATCAGGACTCTATAAAATCACTTGATGAAAACGAAAATTACAAATACATAGGAATTTTAGAAGCAGGTGGACTTTGGGGTTCCAGCAGATCACAGGATGATGCTGAAGGAAAATGAAAAGATGGATAAATACCTGGACCTTGCCAGAGAAATGAAAAAGCTCTGGAACATGAGAGGGAAAGTGATACCAATTGTAGTTGGTGCACTTGGAATGGTCCCAATAAACTTGGAAACAAGACTGGAGGATCTAGAAATCAGAGGAAGAATTGAGACCATCCAGACTAATATATTGCTGTAATTGGCTAGAATACTCAGAAGAGTCCTGGAGACCCGAGGAGACTTATTATCACTCAACCCCAGAGAAATACCATCAGCTAACGCTGATGTGAAAAACTCAAAAGTAGTGAAAATAACAATAATAATATAATAATAATAATAATAATAATAATAATAATAATAATAATAATAAGAAGAAGAAGAAGAAGAAGAAGAAGAAGACAAAAAAATTACTCGTTTTTACGAATATTTTTATTCATCAACAACGGATAGTGTAAGGGTTAAATTTAGAATTAAAGATAGAAGAATAAGAAGAAGTAAAAGTATTTCTTTCATTAGCGGTTTCAGTTTTTTGTCTTCTATGAAGATGTGTTTGGTTGTGAGCAGTTCTCCACTTAAACATTTGGGATGCTTTTCTCTTTTAAGTATGTACTAGTATGTTGGTTGTGTGTGTCCGATGTGGAGTTTGAAGAGATAGAGAGGGAGAAAAAAAGAAATGGGCACTTTACTTATTATCATGATTAGCGTGCTAAGTTGATTGGTTTCATTCTACGGCATGTCAACCCTTCATGGATCATTTTATGCCAAAGAAGTTTTGTTTTATCCATTTTTGATGGTATTCAGCTTTTCTTTCAAATTTTCAATTCTTTAAAAATACATTGTTTTTATTTTTTTCTATTTAACCCATAGATGGGACCCTAACAGGTACTACCACTCCGGGTTAAAGTGGAACTGGGGGTATGGTGATGAAGAGGTACTTCACACTTCACAAAGCTCCAGAATTGAAACTTCACCATTAGATGCAGTTTAACGTCATACCCAGGACAATAAGACCCACGGCCACTGCCTTCTAGCACATATATGATAAAAAGGGTTGGGGATTTGTTATATGGGCAATAGGATTAGGACAATCATATAAGTGCTATGGCATGACGTGACCAGGACTTGAAGTAGGGGTCCTCTCCGAAGATCCGTATAGCCTAACTAAGGGCCAAAGTGGAGGGTTACATGTCAGTCACCAATATTCCGTTCTTAAGCATCTCGAGTCGCCACCCACGGCTAACAGGTTATCTGATTGGGAGGATTTGAACCCTGTTCAGAAGTGCAGTCGGTGTATTCTACCCCAGCCGACACGGTGGTAGCATGCTAGGCTATTGAGTTATATTCTCACTGGGTACCCCATACTTTTAACCTTGTGTTAAACTAAACTAAACTTAGTAATCCACCTTGTCAGCATGACTTAGAATCTGGTCGCCACAGTTTATTAACAATTCTTTAGAGTTCTACAGCCTTGTTATAAGGGTAAAAGTAAGTAAAGTCGTCGGGGTGGCCTAAAGTTGGTATCATCCAGACATCGAGGGAGTCTATTCCCTTTTCACTAACGCAAGACCAAGGAGATTGTTTTTGGCGTCTGAGGTGGAGAGCCACACCTACCATCAGCTCCCCACTTTGCCACACAGATCCCTGTGCTACTCATTCGCTGAGTTGGCGAAGGCCGGTATCGAACCCGGAAAATTGTGGTTCCTAGTCTGACGCTCTACAGACTGAGCTAAATCAGCCCTAAAGAAAGAAAGAAAGGAAGAAAGAAAGAGCGAAAGAAAGGAAGAAAGAAAGAAAGGAAGGAAGAAAGAAAGAAAGAAAGAACGAATGAGAGGAATAAAAAGGGAATGATTTGATGTTGTGTAGGTAAAATCCTAGGGAAGAGGACGTGAGGGGAGTAGAGAGGAGGTAAAGCATTATTCGTGGTCGGGTTTCGTTTGGTTTGGTTTGTTTTACGGCATATCAACCTCAGTGGGTCGTTTGATGCCGGTAAAGTTTTTGAAATAAATTCATTCTTAATGGATAATCAATTTTGTTTATAAATTCATGTTTTTCTATTTAACCCATAGATTGGACCCTAACAGGTACTACCACTCCAGTTGAGGGTCTTCATGTCCTGGGTATGACGTTAAACTCTATCTGATGGTGAGGTTCCAGTTTTTGGAGGTTTGGGGAATGTGGAGCACCCATTTATCACCATTGCTCCCTGATTCACTCTAACCTGGAGTGGTAGTACCTGTTAGGGTTCCATCTATGGGTTAAATAGAAAAATGTGTTCATGAAAAAAATGAGTTTCCATTAAGAATAAATTAATTTCAAAACTTTGTCGGCCTTAAATGACCCACTGAAGTTGATATGCCGTAAAACAAA
>CM042154.1:55476460-55492506 GCA_023376005.1 Doryteuthis pealeii
ATGTGGTTTCCAGGATTTTTTCAGTCCAGCACGCAGCATCCTTGTGTGATTCCCATCTGGATTTTATCAACCGTTCCGTTCAAGATGAATACAAAGAAATACTTTGTATTATTTAGATTATTCGAAATATTGTCCTCATTTTTATTGTTATTCCACACAAGAAAGGTGAGGACAATAGTCCGAATAATTTAAATAATACAAATTATCAATCCCCATCTCACAAATTCAGAGAAACAAAGAAATACTTGTAGTCTGTTATTAAGGATTTATCATTCGTTTAGATATTGCAAAGTTCTGGGTTCATATGGTTTCTGCCAACGCAGCGCATGAGTAGCATAGCTCGACAGAAACTTGATTTTTCCTTTTGGGATTTTACGACATGTCAACCTTTATTGGGTTATTTTACACCGAATACGTTTTGTTCAATTCATTCTTGATGGCTATTGAAAATTCTTTTTTTTAATTGAATTTTTTAACAGACTTCGTTTTCTTCTATTTGACCCATAAATGGGACCCTAACATGTACTACCACTCCGAGTTAAAGTGGAGCTGCTAGTAATGGCGGGGTAGGGGTACTCTACACTCCCCAGAACTTCAGAACTAGAACCTCACTATTTGATGAAGTTTAACACAATACCCAGGATATTAAGACCCAATCCGCCGACTCTATTACTTTACTTGGCAACACTAGAGTTCCATTGTTAGTAAGGGTGCCCCCACCCATCGCCATTGAGAAATATTTTGTGTGTTTGAATCAACCAAACGAATAATCCTGTCGCGCAATAGCGCTGTTGAAAATATTACAGGAAATCCCCACCATTTGCATACTGTTATATGGTTTCAAGTATTCCAATCTAATACAAATAATTTGCTCACAGTTATATAATATCAAGTGTTCCTATCTAATACAAATAATTTGCATACGGTTATATGGTTTCAAGTATTCCAATCTAATACAAATAATTAGCTCACTGTTATATAATATCAAGTGTTCCTATCTAATACAAATAATTTGAATATTGATATATGCTTTCAAGTATTCCCATCTGATACAAATAATTTGCATACTGTTATATGGTTTTAAGTATTCCTATCTAATACAAATAATTTGAATGAGTCATTCTCCCTCCAGCTATGGGTAAATAGTAGGGCAGACTGGGCTCTTTAACCTTAATTAGGAATCTAGTCTAGGAGAAGAAAACTTTGTATTCAAATCAGTTAAACCCTGCTTAAGAAACTGACATTGTGTCACATCCTACTCATACGGAGGGGTTGGTAAGTATACACAGTCTCAAGATCACAAAACGCTAATTTAGATTACAGGAGAAAGACAGGGGTAAACGAGATATCGATGTTTCCAACAGGGCACTCCTTTATATTCCTATGCTGTTGTAGTTTATTGGTTAGGCGTTTCTTTGTCTTTTTTTAACATCATAGTCGTCATGGCGCCGACCATCTTTCTTGTTTTAATTGTTCCTTATTTTTTTTTTAATGTCAGCCTCGACGTGAATCTGACCGCTCAGCTCGGCCATTATCGAAAAGGAAATCCCAGGTGGTTGATTATAGAAGGGGGGGTATTGATGCAGTTATTCTTATGAAAGTGGGCGATGAGTATCTGTCAATCAATATCAATCAATAAATTCATTATCAATTTGATCATCATCAATTGTTTCTTCTTAGAATTTCTTTTCTTGCCGCCTTTTTCAATTTGGCCGAATTGAGGTGACTGACCATTTACAAGATATCATTTTTTAATGGCGACCAAAAATATCTTATTATAATGGAGATTGTGTGGTTTTCTCTCTGTAACCGAAACTATCTTACAACTCAAGTCATAATTCCCTTGCTTACGTTACATTCTTCATGATTTTATCTTTTATTTGTTGTTGTTGTCGTTGGCATCCTTCCGTCTACTAAAGACGATGGCGTAGTGTCCACTTTTGCATGAGTGGTTGAACAAACCAATTTCTGAATGGCAATCTCTGGTGCAGTGACAGCAAACAAACAGTGATACTTGCTGTTGTCTCTCATTTCCTTCTAGCTCTCTTTTCTGTGGCGGCTTCTTTCCTCTCTATTATGTGTTTGTCTATCTGTAACCGAAACTATATCACTACTAAAGTCATAATTCCCTTATTTACTCAGGTCACATTATCCATGATTTTATTTTTATTTAAACTTCAATTATTAATAAAATTGTTTTACATTATTAATACTGTTGACCATATCTACAAGCTAATAACATGCAATTGTATTTATATATACAACAAAATAGCGGTTTTATAGTGTGAACTGGAAGGCTAATTTGCATATTGATATTAAAAATTTGATTTTAAGTGCTTAGTATTATTGATTTCTAATTGTTTGGTTTTATCTAAATGATATGAGCAAAAATCTTGGGATACATTTTAAAAGAAATCCATTAACAAGAAGAAATAACATTAATTTTATTTTTTACTTTATATCTTAACTAAATAGTTAAATTAGGTAAAATTAGCAATGAAAGATGGAAGTGATGGAAGAGTAAGTTGCACCTGTTTTTCAAAACTTTTTTTTGCATTCTATTTTAGTTTCCTTAGCCTTTCTAATTTTAATATGATATTTCATTAGATTAAAACTTAAATACTTGCACCCGGAGAGTGTGTATATTTGCTAGTAATGATAATGTTCCTCCATTGGAATAAATGGCAATTATCAACTAAGCTTAATTTTAGCATATGAATTCCGGATGGATTTTGATATACTGCGAAAATTAGAACTATAAAAAGGGAAAATGTTGAACATCGATTCATGTTTTTAAAACTTTATTAGCGAAAATTCATTTTTTAAACATTAAAAAAAACATTATACCTTCGAAGCTGTGTATCATAAGAGAGAGAGAGAGAGAGAGAGAGAGAGAGAGAGAGAGAGAGAGAGAGAGAGAGAGAGAGACATAGACAAAGTGAGTGAAAGAAAAAGAAAAGTAAAGCTTGTGAGAGAGGGGAAGTCAATTTTCTAAAATAGCAAGAAAGATAGAAGACGAGAGAGAGAGAGAGAGAGACAGACAGACAGACAGACAGACAGATATATATTTTTGCTTTTATGGGAAATTTAAAATAAAAATGGGTCGGAGACACACAATGAAAGTGTAAAAATGAGCAAATATACGAAAAAGAAAAAAAGGCTATAGAAAAAGAGACGAATTTAAAGCAGCTGTTGAGAGAAAAAAGATAACAGAGTGAAGACGAAAAGATAATTGTGAGATAGAAAGGAGTGAGAGGGAGTGAGAATGATGGGATAGTAAAGAGAAATAGAAAGAAAACGAGAGAGGGATGGAAAAGAGACGAAATAATGATGAGAGAGAGAGAGAGAGAGGAGAGAGAGAGAGAGAGAGAGAGAGAGAGAGAGAGAGAGAGAGAGAGAGAATGGAAAAGTGTCAGCATAATGCAACATGGGATTTTTTTCTCTTGGTCGGGACGTGGCACGGCGAAGTGCAGAAGAGTAGGAGTGAGAAGTGGGATGTGGAGTGAGTTTGGAACTCTGCGTTGACAGAGTGAGACGTGGCTCTGATTCGGCAGTTGTGACTTGGGGGGAAATAAAAATCTCAAGAAATACAAGTGGCCTTGTGTTATTACTAAAAACTCTAAATGGCACAAGACAAGATGTCCCAAGCATCCAAGTTGATTTCCAGACTCCAAGCACCAAATAACTGTCAGCCAACTCAGCATTGGCCCAGCAACCGGATTCCAGTCTCTCCACGTCGCACATAAGATGAGATAAGTATACGACGATTATTTCTATATGAAACACCCTCACTCCATTCCGACATGAGAGCCATAAAGTTACAGCTGGTAACTATGGCACATTCAAAGGGATAATTCAAGAGGATTCGTAGTTGAATCTTAAATTTTATAATAAATTATATCCGACCATTTGCCTTTATGTCATGAAAAGAGTTGTACTGGGTAGGGATTTCCATATAATTTAAAACCGATAGCTATGTAAGATAGACGGGACTAAGAAAATGCCGACTATATTCTCTGCAAATGAGTAAGACTCGTTCATTGGTCAAATAGATCTGTTTGAAAACTATTTGTATTAGATAGAAATACTTGATACCATATAACTGTGTGTAAATTATTAAGAATAGTTACTAGACGATGTAAGATGATTCCTGTGGTGTAATGGCTAACGTGGTGGACTGTGACATTGTAGTCAGCGAGTTCGAACACCAGTCGAGCTATTACATTCTCTTTTGGGCTAATACAATTGGGAAAGGTATGAAACCACTCATACCTTCAGCTATGAATTAATTAGTACAACTAATGTTCTTCTATGAGGATTGCTTTGGCATTAGATAACCCACGACGATTGATATGCCATTAAATGAAGAAACCAATCCTTGAGGATATGATTATTTACTGGATATTATTATTATTATTATTATTATTATTATTTCCCTCCTTGTGAGATTTCACGCTAGAGGCTGAGTGACAACATGTCTCTTCGGGCCTCTAGGATTCTTCTGAGTATTCCAGCTGATTTCAACAATGGTGTTTTCTGGATGGTCTCAATTCTTCCTTTGGTTTACAGTTCCTCTAGTCTGTTTTCCAAATTTTGTGGGACTGTTCCAAGTGCACCAACAACAATAGGTATCACTTTTACCCTAATATTCCACAGCCTTTTCAATCCTCTAAAATATGCCAGCATCAAATGCGTTGTGTGTGTGTGTGTGTGTGTGTGTGTGTGTATATGTGTGTGTGTGTGTGTGAAAGGGATTAATAACTTTGAGAAGGGAGATACCGGAAATAGATCGAGATACATTATTACGAGCATGCGCACATCCGATCAATAAGTAACATTTTCTGGAGAGAGAGAGAGAGAGAGAGAGAGAGAGAGAGAGAGAGAGAGAGAGAGAGAGAGAGAGAGATTAGGGGTGAGTTTTTTTGTGGAGGTTTTGGGTGTGGTAGGCAGTAAATGTATTTTTATAGCATTTCTCCATTCGACCTAATTATAAAAGAGATATCGCGCGCTCGCACGTGTGTGTGTGTGTGTGTGTATGTAAATGTTTATCCGTAGTTAATAGCTATTGACCAATTTATTTATTCACGCATCTTTGTATTTGTAGTTATTATCACACACACACACACATATATATATATGTATATAAATAGATGTGTGTGTGTGTGTGTGTGGTGTGTGTGTGTGTGTGTGTGTGTATTATTTCTAAACTCCGACAGTATAAAAAAAAACTCCCGGCTTAATAGTTTGTAATTACACAATACAAACTTTCGCCTGGAGAAAAAAAATCATAAAAAAAGAAAAGGCCAAATGATATGTACCTCCAGAAAATAATCAGTCGACATTATTAAAATGGCCAAAAGAAAGAATACTGTAAGAGTTGCCTAAATTGAATATACTAGTGCTCACTACAATAAGTAGAGCCGAATAAATGATAAAGAAAGCCCAATGAGTCTGAAAATATCTACCTAGGTTTCTCCTAACAGAACATCAGGATAATTTTGATTTAATCCTGATGAATTATCAGGATGATCCGTTAGGAGAAACCTAGGTCGATATTCTCTGACTCATTAGGCTTGCTTTGTTATATATATATATATATATATATATATATATATATATATATACACACATACACACACACACACACACACACACATATATATAATATATATATATATATATATATATAATATATATATATATATATATACGTGGATACGTGCCGTCATGCTGGGAAGTCGTGACTCCGAGAGGTAACCATGTCTTCTGTTATGTTGTGGATGCAGCTATACGACACATAGGTTTTTGTAGTGGCGAATTTATCATTGACAAGTTGATTTGGCGAGCTTCGTCTGTGGCGTGGGCCGGTGGCCTAGAGGTAGAGTCTCTGGCTCTGGGTTCTGCGGTTCGATCTCTGTCGGGGTGGAGGGAAATCGAGGTATACACTGCTGATGAGACCTAATTAGATCGAAACAGCTGTCCAGTGTTTTGCACGCGGTATTCGTCGAGTTTTCTTGTCATGATTATTCAATTATATATATATAATAAATCGGTCAGACGAACCTACTATTATTGGCTCTACTTAGGTATCGAGCACTTTTTACATATTAGCTTTCTCCTAGCGGTTATATGAATATATACATATATATATATCTTATATACATATATATACATATAAATTGTTTTTTTCTTTTGGCCAAATACTGTACCAATAGATTATTTTTTGTTGGTACGAATATCTTGGTCCTTTCTTTTTTTCAAAAAATTTGTTTCTTCCTGGTTGATGTTTGGTAGTATATTTTTTACAATCAAACTTTCTGCTGGTTTTTTCTCTCTGCAAGGATACCAACACGCTTGGTATATTAAATTATATATATATATATATATATATATATATATATATAATATTATATAATATAGAAATAAAACGGAACTTAATCCGACAGTTTGAATTTGATAATATATATGTGTGTGTGTGCGTGTGTGTGTGTGTGTGTGCGTGAGTATGAGGTATCCAAAACTAGTAGTAAGAAATGATTCTATATGGGATCTTCAAAATCTCACTGTATAATATATTGCATGTTTTAGTAGGTGCAAATACAAGGATTTTAATATCCCTGGAGAGAGCTCAATGCATAATAATCTCTTAGCTTGAAATTGTAAATTCATATTTGCTGTCTGACCTACATTTGATGGATTTTCTGGTGAGATTTCGTTGGGTTATTCATTCTAACTGTAACTGTCTGATGAGACTGAACAGGGGAGTTTTGGCAATTTCTTTAAATTTCTAAAAGCCTCTTAAGTTTTGGTCGAAATAAATTTATTACAGAATGACGGTTTATTGAATTTTTCCTATCTTTCAAGGTATAATATATATATTATATATTATATATATATATATATATATATATATTACAAAATTCACATTGCTATGTAGCAAAATGACGGCCTTTTTAAAATCTTTGATTTTCATCTACGTGTTTTAACAAAAAAGAAAAAAGAAAAAAGAAAAGAAAGAAAGAAAGAAAGAAAAAGAGCAAGATCAAATCTAGGTGAAACCAGACAGGTGAGGAGTCACATGTGAATAGAGGGTGTGTGTGAAACAGTGGTCGTCGTCGTCGTCGTGTGCGTCAGCAGTTTCTTTTTATGCCCACAAAAATGAGGGCGTGTCCCTGTCTTTTGCACGTCATGGCAAAACGCTAACGGTGGTCGTAAGGGGAGAGGGAGGGGGAGGCGGGTATGCTTGATGATAATCTCATGGAATTTTCACGCTTTAATCAAATCAACGTCCAGTCATTTCTTTTCTGTTCCTTGCTTCTTCTTTTTTCTCTAACTGTTCGCTGACAACAGTCACGTGACTCAAGCTAATTTCAAGACACATTCCTCATTCAAAATACTCATATTACGTTCACGGGGAATCTCGGCTAATTTGAACCCCCCACCCCATCCATTCTTAACATATCTCTGCTAAATGGAGAGCTCAGTGCCAGGTGTCTTACAATAACAGTGATCATATAAAGCTCACTATAAGATACATAGGTTGTTGGATTATTTGTAGTATATAAGCCGTGCTGCAATCTACCACTTAAATTTATAGACTAAGCGAGGTCACGTGGTTTAAACCTCAGCCAACCAATAGCCAAAATACGTGGTTGGTTAACTACTTAATTGGCTGATATTGACAGGTGTCTATTTGCAATCATTGACGCATGACCTACAAGACTGAGGAGCACCAAGGAACAACCAAAGGATTCTTCACGAAAGACTACGCTCTGCTTAACACAAAGAATATCCGCTTGAAACCTAAAGCATGGACACAAATATCGTAACATAATGCACAAAACATTAGAATCGCATTTTACGTAAAAATAGCATTAGATGTCGGAAACCCATGAAGTAAACAAACCCTAACCCTTTACCCTAACCCTAATCCCAGCGCCTCATGTATTTCCGTGAAATGTAATGGAATGTAATGCTTTTTTATACGTAATCTAATGATATAGCTTCTACACTATTCTGCATTAGTAGACACATAGATATCAAAATAATTTTATCCAACGAATGGATAAGCTACGCCAATCAGTTCATTTTCGTAGCTTCTTTTATAATATATATATATAATATATATATTATTGTAAATAATACATTCAATGTGAGATTGTTACATTGGTTTCAAAGCAGCATGTTAGCCACATATCATCAGACACTCGCCCCGTTAAAGAAATGCAGGGAATGTCATTCATTCATATATGTGTGTACACACATATATAATGAAGTGTCTACAAATTTTCTCTCCACGGCTGAGGTACTCCCATTCCTCAGAGCCCCAGAATCGGAACTTCCCCATTAGATGCTGTTTAACGTCATACCCCAGGACCTTTTAAAAGTAGAAGGAGAGGCTGGAATAGCGTGTGAGTCCCCCAAAAGGGAGTATTTTGAAAGATCAGGGGGGGGGGCTAAAGCACCATTGACCGTAAAGTCCCCTATGTCTCCTTGCTCAATCATATCCCTAAGTGTTAGAAAGAAATAAGCAATAAATGAATAAATAAATAAATAAATAATAAAAATAAATAAGAAGAAAAAAATTAAAAACACAAAACAAAAGAAAACCTTAATTACATTTTCAAAACAAGAAAACAATCGACAGGGATCCATTTTGTAGTGATCTCTTCTTGGTCCGCATTTTCACAAATCGATCAAGCATTCTTTGTCTGTGTTCTTTGTTCGACAACCCTAAACTCTCTCTCTCTCTCTCTCTCTCTCTCTCTCCTCTCTCTCTCTCTCTCTCTCTCTTCTCTCCTCCTTATTTCTAATCAGTTTCGATTGCAGTCAATATTTTCCGATTTTAGATCAACAATAACAATAATCATATCCAGACGTGTTACGAGAAAAATAAAGAATATGTTGAAGAAAATAATTAGGATATTGAGAAACAACAAAAAAAAGTGCAAAACGCATGACGGACGTGGATGGTGAAAGCGTTCTTTCGGTCTATAAAGGCGGGAAAAATTAGCTGTTATGCGCATGCTTGTCCCTGTGTTTTAACAATATGTTTCTCTCGCGTCTTTAGTCTTATTTATTTTTTGTATAACAAACTTTAAAAAAAGTTTTAGTGATTTATTTTAGTCTTTGAAATTATTAGATTTCAGGTGGCTTAACAAGAATCTGTTTTCATGTTTACATTTAATATAAAGTTCCATTCGCTTTTCAAGTAGTTTGCTTTTATTCTAGGAAAAGTTGCTGTCTTTTTTTACCTCCAACATGATTTCAATAGCTGGACTGAAATCATGTAATGCCGCAAAATTCCCCTATTCAAGAAGGGACATGGACTCGCCGAGTTGGAGGGAAAAGGTTTGACTTGGAACCAGAACATCATCCCAAATATTGAGAATGGTGGTGGAACCATTATGATTTGGGTTGTTCTCTGCTAAGGGGACAGGACGACTACACCGGGTTGAGGGAAAGATGGATGGGGCCAAATACAGAGAAATTTGAGTGAAAACCTCATTGCCCCAGACAGGACCTGAAGATGGGTCGTTGTTGGGTATTCCAGCCTGACAAGATATAAAAGAATATATGGCTAAGGTAAAAGGAGTGGCTTAAGAGAAGCCCAGTACGGATGGAGTGGCCTAGTCAGTCTCCGGACCTTAATCTTTTTTTGAGTTTCCGACAGCAACCTTAAACATTAAGATTTGGAGGGGGATCTGCAAGGACGAGTGGGCCAAACCCCATTGGGATCTGTAAAAACTTGGTACCAACCACAGGAAACGCCTGGCCTGCTGTGCTCGCCAACAAGGGTTTCTTCACAAGTACTGTGTTATATTCTTGCTATGGGTGAAATACTTTTTTTTCTTCAATAAAATACAAATAAATGTTCAAAAATAGATATTTTTAATTTATTCTACCTCTACTTTTCAAGACAGACCTACCTTGAAAATTATACACCATTCCTATTTTGTAAGATGGCAAACTCAGAAAATCCAGTATATATATATATATATATATATATATATATATACCACAGACACACACTTATATATATATATGTGTGTGTGTGGTGTGTGTTTGTGGTCTCTCTACCCTCTCTCTCTCTTCTTTCTCTCCTCTCTCTTCTCTCTTCTTCTCTCTCTTCTATCTATTTCTATCTATCTATCTTACAAATTTTATTACTCATCTTTTATAGAAACGTAAATATTTTCAGTATCAAAAATATATTTTATCAAGCTTTATAGAATTAACTAAAGATTGGGAGTTGAATGAACTTAAACATATTTCCTTGGTTGTTTTGTTTGGGTCATAATAAATGCATATTAATGTATGCATTTACAACGCCTTCAGGCAAAACGTACGAAGATGTGAGCTGAGGAAGTTGGCAACACCTTTCGGTTCTTTTTTTTGTCACTTGTCCCATTATACCACAATCCCTAGCCGCGGGGATGTGTTGCGCTGTCTCAAAGCCACGACTAAAATCCCTTTGTAATTCATGATTAATATAATTGATTGAGATTAATGATTACGATCAATTGAGCATGTTGGTTCTTTGAAATACACATTATAAATACGCATAATGTATTAGGTATTCTATGTGCATCTTTCCGTCTGCGAAAGACGATGGAGTAGTGTCCAATTTTTTTACTACGCAGCTGGGTGGTTGATATGGAGGATATCCTGTTGCCAGCAGCAGAACACCTCTCCAACTGCCACTGCCTGTCCAAAGGAAAAGTAAGATACTAAATCCAGTTTAACAACAGCAATGTGACAGAGGTTGCTGTGTAGCGCTGAAGTTCATCGTAACGGGTCTCCGGCTGCGGATTTGTTTGTGGGGTTTAAGGCCCCCTAGCTTTTCCTGAGGTCATATAAGCCGCTCTTTCTTGTAGATCGATTGTCAACCAGGACCCCAGAACAGCAGCAGCAACCCAGATATTCTAAATGAACTATGAATAAGAAAAAAGTAGAAATTAAAACATCATTGGAATCCATAATTCAGGAAAGCAAATAGTTTTTAAAAGAAAAAAAACTGTTAATTTAATATTATAAACTAGTAAGAATATGCACCCTCCGCGGGCGTAAAATATTTAAATTTTAATGTAATGAAATATATTAAATTAGAAAGACTAATCAAATACGAACACATATGAAAAGATTAATCTTATTCTAATTTATTTTAATTTGTTTCTATATAAAATCATCATAGGATTGATTTTAATACGTCAAGAATAAGACACATCTATTAGAGATCAATAACACCAAGTAATTATTTATCAAAAATCGGTTTTCCGATCAATAACACCAAGTAATCATTTATTAAAATCGTTTTTTGCTTAAAACAGTAAGCAAATTAAACACACCATATATTATTACACCTTTATTTCTTAGTGATATATAGACACATTGTAGGGGTTTAATGCACTGATAACATTGGCTGTTTTGATGCAAATCTAAACCAATTTTGATAAATAAATTACTTGGTGTTATTGAATCTCTAAATAGTATTCGGTCTTTATTCTTTGACGTATTAAAATGCAATCCTATGAAATGATTTTAATATAGAAACAAATTAAAATTAATTAAATAAGGATTAATCTTTTCCATATTGTTTCGTATTTGATTAGTCTTTCTAATTTATATATTTCATTCACATTAAATTTAAATATTTCGCCCGGCGGAGGGTGCATATTCTTTACTAGTTTATAATATTAAAATTTTAACCAGTTTTTTTCTTTAAAAACTTTTGCTTCCTGAATTTATGGATTCCAATGATGTTTTAATTCTACTTTTTGTTCTTATTCATAGTTTCAATAGAAATCTGGGTTCTGCTGCTGTTCTGGGGTCTGGTTGACAATCGATCTACAATAAGAAAAGCGGCTTTATATGTCCTGCAGGAAAGCTAGGGGGCTTAAACCCACAAACAAACCGCAGCCGGAGACCCTTACGATGAACTTCAGCGCTACACAGCAACTCCTGTCACATTGCTGTTGTTAAACTTGGTTAGTATCTTACTTTTCCTTTGGACAGAGTTGGCAGTTGGAGAGGTGTCTGCTGTTGGGCAACAAGATATCCTCCATATCACCCACCCAGGCTGCGTCGTTAAAAAATTGGACCACTACCTCCATCCGTTTTCGCAGACGGAAAGATGCCACCATAGAATACCTAATACAATAGGTATTTATAAGTGTTTTCAAAGAACCAACATGTCATGATCCGTAATCACCCTTAATCTCAATCAATTATATAATCATGAATTACAATAGGGATTTTAGTCTGGCTGTGAGACAGCGCAACATCCCGCGGCTAGGATTGGTGGTTAATGGGACAGTGACAAATAAAACCGAAGGTGTGCAACTTTCTCCAGCTCACATCTTTGCGTACGTTTTCGCCTGAAGGCTTGTATGCATATTAATATGCATTTATTTATGACCAAAACAAAACAACCAAGGAAATTTGTTTAAAAGTTCATCAACTCCAATCTTTAGTTAATTCTATAAAGCTTTGATAAATATATTTTGTATACTGAAATTTTACGTTCCCTATAAAGAGAGTTATAAATTTGTAAGATAGATAGATAGATAGATAGAAGAGAGAAGAGAGAGAGAGAGAGAGAAGAAAGAAAGAGAGAGAAGAGGGTGGGTAGAGAGACCACAAACACACACACACACACACATATATAGGTGATATATTGTGTGTCTGTGTGTATATATATATATTATATATATATATATATATACTGCATTTTCTGAGTTTGCCATCTTACAAAATAGGAATGGTGTATATTTTCAAGGTAGGTCTGTCTTGAAAGTAGGGTAGAATATTAAAAATATCTATTTGAACATTTTATTTGTATTTTATTGAGAAAAAGTATTTCACCCCTAGCAAATATAACACAGTATTTCGTGAAGAAACCTTGTTGGCGAGCACAGCCAGGCTTTCTGTGTTGGTTACCAGTTTTTTAAGATCCCAGGGGATTTTGGCCCACTCGTCCTTGCAGATACTCCAAATCCTTAATGTTTAACGGTTGTGTTCGGAAAACTCAAAAAAAGATTAAGGTCCGGAGACTGATAGGCCACTCCCATTTCCGTACTGGGCTTCTTCTTAAGCCACTCCTTTGTTTAACCTTAGCATATTCTTTATATCCTTGTCAGGCTGGAAATACCAACAACGACCAATCTCAGCTGTCTGTTGGGGCATGAGTTTTCACTCAAGATTCTCCCTGTATTTGCCCCATCCATCTTTCCCTCACCGGTGTAGTCGTCCTGTCTTAGCAAGAAACAGACCCATCATAATGTTTCCACCACCATTCTCAATATTTGGGATGATGTTCTTGGGAATCCAAGTCAACCTTTTTCCCTCCAAACTCGTTCGAGTCATGTCCTTTCCTTGAAATAGGGCGAATCTTGCGGGCATTACATGATTTCATTCAGTCCACTATGGAAATCTGTTTGGAGGTAAAAGAGCACTTTTCCTAGAATAAAGCAAACTACTTGAAAAGCGAATGGAACTTATATCTAATTGTAAACATGAAAACGAATTTCTTTAAGCACCTGAAATCTAATAATTTCAAAAGACTAAAATAAAATACTAAAACCTTTTTTTAAAAGTTTTGTATACAAAATAAATAAGCTAAGACGCGAGAGAAACATATTTAAACACAGGGACAAGCATGCCGCATAACAGCTAATTTTTTCCGCCTTTATAGACGAAATAAGAACGCTTATCACCATCCACGTCCGTCATGCGTTTTGCACTTTTTTTTCGTTGTTTCTCAATATCCCTATTTATTTTTTTCTTCAACATATTTTCTTTATCTTTTCTTCGTAACACTGTCTGATATGTTTATGCTTTATTGTTTGATCTAAAATCGAAATATTGACTGCAAATCGAAACTGATTAGAATAAGGGGAGAGAGAGAGAGAGAAGAGAGAGAGAGAGAGGAGAGAGAGAGAGAGAGAGAGAGAGAGAGTTTAGGGTTGTGCAAAGACACCAGACAAAGAACTGCTGATCGATTGTGAAAAATGGGCGGACCAAGAAGAGATCACTACAAAATGGATCCCTGTGATTGTTTTTCGTTTGTTTGCAAAATTATAAGTTTCTTTTTGTTTTTGGTGTTTTAATTTTTTTCTTCTATTTATTTTTTTTATTTATTTAATTTATTTATTTATTCATTTATTTGCCTTATTTCTTTCTAACCACTTAGGGATATGTTTGAGCAAGAGACATACGGCGGACTTTACGGTCAATGGTGCTAGCCCCCCCCCTGATCTTTCAAAATACCCCTTGGGACTCACACGCTTATTCCAGCTCTCCTTCTACTTTTAAAAGTGTCCTGGGTATGAACGTTAAACAGGCATCTAATGGGGAAGTTCCGATTCTGGGGCTCTGAGGAAATGGGGAGTACTCCAGCCGTGGAGAAATTTGTAAGACACTTCATCTTATATATGTGTTACACACATATATGAATGAATTGACATTCCCTGCATTTCTAACGGGCGAGTTTTGTCTTGATGATATGTGGCTACCAGCCACTGCTTTGAAACCAATGGTAACAATCTCACATTGAATGTATTATACAATAATATACTATATATTATATAATATTTAAAAGAAGTACGCAAATGACTGATGGCGTAGCTTATCCATTCGTTGAATAAAAATTATTTTTGATATCTATGTGTCGATACTAATGCAGAATGTGTAGAAAGCTATTCATTAGATTCGTATAAAAGGCATTACATTCCATACATTTCACAAAGTACATGAGGCGCTGGGATTAGGTTTAGGGTAAAGGGTTAGGGTTTGTTTACTTCATGGGTTTCCGACATCTAATGCTATTTTTTCGTAAAATGCGATTTCTAATGTTTTGTGCTTATGTTCGATTTTTGTGTCCATGCTTTAGTTTCAAGCGGATATTCTTTGTGTTAAGCAGAGCGTAGTCTTCTCGTGAAGAATCCTTTGTTGTTTCCTTGGTGGCTCTCAGTTTGTAGGTCATGCGTCAATGATTGCAATAGACACCTGTCAATATCACCCTAATTAAGTATTAACCAACCACGTATTTTGGCTATTTTTGTTGGCTGCAGGTTTAAACCACGTACCTCGCTTAGTCTATAAATTTAGTGGTAGATTGCAGCACGGCTTTCTATACTACAAATAATCCAACAACCTATGTATCTTATAGTGAGCTTTTTAGATCACTGTTTTATTGTAGACACCTGGCACTGAGCTCTCCATTTACAGAGATTGTTAAGCAATGGATGGGGTTGGGGGGTTCAAAATTGCCGAGATTTCCCGTGAACGTAATATGAGTCATTTGGAATGAGGAATGTGTCTTGAATTAGCTTTGAAAGTCACGTGACCTGTTGTCACGCGAACAGTTAGAGAAAAAAGAAGAAGTCAAGGAACAGAAAAGAAATGACTGGACGTGATTGGGATTAAAGCGTGAAAATTACCATAGATATCATCAAGCATACCCGCCTCCCCTCCCCCTCCCTTACACCACGTTAGCGTTCTTGCATGACGTGCAAAAGGAAGGACACGCCCGTCATTTTTGTGGCATAAAGAAACTGCTGACGCCCATCGAAACGACGACGACGACACTGTTCACACAACCTCTATTCACATGTGACTCCTCACCTGTCGGTCACCCTTGATTTGTCTTGCTCTTTTTCCTTTCTTCTTTTCTTTCTTTCTTTTTTTCTTTTTTCTTTTTTGTTTAAAACAAGTAGATGAAAATCAAAGATTTTAAAAAGGCCGTCATTTTGCTATAAAAACATACAATGTGAATTTTGTAATATATATATATATATATATATATAATATATATAATTATATATTTATTACCTTTGGAAAGATAGGCAAAAATTCAATAAACCGTCATTCTGTATAATTTATTTCGACAAAAACTTAAGAGAGGCTTTTAGAAAATTTAAAGAAATTGCCAAAAACTCCGTTCAGTCTCATCAAAAGACAGTTTACAGTTAAGAATGAATACCCAACGAAATCTCACCAGAACAATCCTCAAATGATAGGTCAGACAGCCAATATGAAATTTCAAT
>CM042154.1:55492606-55497606 GCA_023376005.1 Doryteuthis pealeii
CTCCCAGGACCGAGAGATCAGGCACTGTCCACCAGCCTATTGTTATTTTATGCCGAAATTGTATATTTTGGTGTGATAATACAATGGTTTGGTTAATCGAACTTAACGAACTTAATTCTACCAATCGTATGTCACGCGCTGAAAAAACACCGCGGCAAAAAAACAGAGAATTAAGCGAATTTGCAATGAATTTTCAGGTGTGTGATCTGATATTATGAGCAGAATGAAGTGATATGGTACGCAGTGTTTGTGTTTGAATTAGCAAAGCGAACTGTTTACTAAGTTGTTAGTTCTCCGAGGTCAGTTTATGCCTTTATTCGCATAGTATGACTTCGTCGAGAAGTGTCTTGTGTTTATGTTCCAGTCAAGATACATGGTTCAAATTAACTGACCTGAAATAATGTATGAGTTGTTATTAAATAAAATACGCTAGTGCGATTATAAGTTTATATAATATATTAATTAACCCTTAGCATTAAAGCACTCAATTCATAAATACTTAGAAAATTACAGGGGGGATACAAATTCACAACTCACAAGAAAAGATTAACCACCTTGTGCATGGATGACGTAAAAATTTCATATAGCAAGAAAATGAAAAAGATTGGACGAGCCTAGCTACAAACTAGTCTGAGAGATAAACTAATGCTAACAATATAGGGGGTGGCATTAGATGTGAAGAATGTGCTCGTGCGTATGTAATCAAAGACGGTGGGGCACGAATTGATGGATTTGGGTAATTAAGTCAAGGCTGCCAAGTTAGCGACTCTGGATGTACGGATCCATCGCCTGATGCTAACCGACACTCTAACAATGACATAGGAATTTTAGAAGCAGTGGACTTTGAGGAGTCCAGCGAGAGGACAGCAGGACTGATGCTGAAGTGAGTAATGAAATGATATAGATAAACCAATTGGCATAATGATAGACATGAATGCACACCGCCTCTGCGACACAGATGAGCACGGGAAGTGATTAGACCTGAATTGCGCATCAGTATCGTGTGCATTAGGATGCGTCCCCAATAAAACTTGGAAACAAGACTGGAGGATTCTAGAATCAGAGAAGAATTGCCATCGTATAGATATTAAAGAGTGTAAAATTGGCTAAAGAATACTCAGAGAGTCTGGAGACCCGAGGAGACTTATTATCACTCAAGCCTCCCAGAGAAATACCATAGCTGTAGTTTGTAGAGTAGAGTTAAGCGTGAAGAATAGTTATTAGTAGTAAGTAATAAATATATAATTGTAAATTAGATTAAAAGAAGAGAGGGGAGAAGAAAAAAATTACTCGTTTATTGATAATTAGATATATTACATATAACTACTCAGGAGATAGCATCGCTACGGGGCTTTGCTTGATTAAAGATAGGAGTGGGTGAGTTTTTTTCTTGACGGCTTGTCAAGTTTTTTTTGTCTTTATGAAGATGTTTTGGTTGTGAGCCAGTTCTCCCACTTAAAACATTTGGGATGCCTTTTCCTCTTTTAAGTATGTACCTAGTATGTATGGTTGTGTGTGATAGAATGATAGGACGTTTAGAGACGATGGACGGAGGAGAAAAGAAATGGGCAGCTTACTTATTAATCATGATTAGCGTGCTAAGATTGTTGGTTTCTCTACGGCATGTCAACCCTTCATGGATCATTGTTTATGCCAAAGAAGTTTTGTTTTAGTCTCCTTTTTGATGGTATTCAGCTTTTTCTTTCAAATTTTCAATTCTTAAAATACATGTTTTTATTTTTTTCTATTTAACCCATAGATGGGACCGCTACACGGTACTACACTCGCCGGGTTAAAGTGGAACTAGGGGGTATGGTGATAAGTCAGATTGGAGGTGTAGCTAGGTGGAGAGTGTCAGCAGCTTCACAAAGCTCCAGAATTGAAACTTCACCATTAGAATGCAGTTTAAAATAGCACGTCATTGACCAAGGACATATAGCGCGGTCACGGCCACTGCCTTATAGTCACATATATGAGAGTGAAAGGGTTGGCGGATATTGTTATTAAATAGGGGCGCAAATGAGTGGAGTTAGGGAGTAATCCTATAAGTGGGCGTAGTGGCATGACGTGGAAGACCGCGGCGAGGAGCTGTGAAGTGGAGGGATGGACGTATATACTCTCGGAAGTCCGTATGCAGCCTAGAACTAGGGGCAAAGTGGAGGGTCTACCATGTCAGTCAAATATTCCGTTCTTAAGCATCTCGGGTCGCCACCACGCCTAACAGGTTTATCTGATTGGGAGGATTTGAACCCTGTTCAGAAGTGCAGGTCGGTGTATCTACCGCAGCCGCAAACGGTGTAGCATGCTAGGTCTATTGAGTTATATTGCTCACTTGGAGATGACGCGCGCGGCAGTGAGCTGGTATTGAGACACCTCAGTATGTGTTAAGACTAATACTAAGACTTAGTTCAATCCAACCTTGTCAAGCAGACTTAGAATCCCCTGCGACTCGCCTCAAGTTTATTAACAACATTCATTTAGAGTCTAAACCAGCCTTGTTATATAAAGGGTAAAATAAGTGAGAAAGTCGTTCGGGTGGCCTAAATATGATGATAATCATCACAGACATCCGGGGAGTCTTATGTTCCCGTTTCACTAA
Organism: Doryteuthis pealeii; assembly: GCA_023376005.1. Classification (NCBI taxonomy): domain Eukaryota; kingdom Metazoa; phylum Mollusca; class Cephalopoda; order Myopsida; family Loliginidae; genus Doryteuthis; species Doryteuthis pealeii. Next base: position 55,495,206 of record CM042154.1, read on the forward strand.
CAGCAAGACGGCAAGGAGAATTGGTTTTCTGGCGTCTGTGAGGTCAGGAGGCCACACACTACCCATGCAGCTCCCGCACTTTATGCACCCATTACAGGATCCGATCTGTGCTACCTTCATGTCGCGTGAGTATTGGCGAAGGACCCGTATCCGGAACTCGGAATATGTGGTTCCTAAGTACCTGACGCAGTCCTTACCAGACTGGCTAAACGCACTAAAGTAACAGAAAGAAAGGAAGAAAGAAAGAGCAGAGTCGGAAAGAAAGGAAGCAAAGAAGAGAAAGGGAAGGAAGTAAAGACAAAGAAAGTAAGAAGTGAAATAGTGGACGACGGAGTATGAAAGCAAGGCGAATGATTCTTGGATGTTTTGTAGTTACATGGTGTAAAAGATGGATCCTGAGGGACGAGACTTGGACGGATGAGGGGAAGTTAGAGGCAGGGTAAGGTTATGACGGTCGGTTAAATGTATGTGTGTGGGTGGTGACGGCTGAGTGTTGTTCGTTTTGGTTTGTTAGTTTTACGGCATGTCAAAACCGTCAGTGGGTTCGTTTGATGCCGGTAAAGTTTTTGAAATAAATTCATCTCTTAATGATAATTCAATTTTGTTATATAATTCATGTTTTTTTCCAATATTTAACCCATAGATTGGATCCCTAACAGGTACCCCTGCATTGAGGGTCTTTCGAATGTCTGGTATGACGTTAAACTCTATCTGATGGTGAGGTTTCCCAGTTTTTGGAGGTTGGGGAATGTGGAGCAGCCCATTATCACCATGTGCTGCGCCCTGATTCACTCTAACCTGGAGTGGTAGTCACTGTAGGGTTCATCTATGGGTTAAATAGAAAATGTGTTCATGAAAAATGGAGTTTTCCATTGAAGATAAATTAATGTTCAAAAAGCTTGTCGCTTAAATTTTGACCACTGAAGTTGATATGGCCGTAAAAAAACAGAATCAAAACAAAATTAGCCAGAATATCGTTGCTATAGAATAATCAACGTCCACTTTAGTTTTCACCTAAGTTGAACTTCGGTAAATATGAAGATTTACGAAGAGAAAAGAATCAACGCTATTCAACGGTGGTTGTAAAAGGGTTGAAATGTTGATGAGAAGGGTGAGATTGGGGGATAAATTGGTTGTTAATCACAACAAATCACATTCCTAGTTTCGAATATTGTTTTCCTCCATTGTTAGTTTGGCAAACGCAGACACCGTTTAGAGAAAGTTCTAGAATTGATGAATTTTGTTGAAATAAATGGCAATGATTGATTAACGAAAGAAACAATAGAAGAAGAGAGAAGAGAAGAAGAAGGAAGAAGAAAAGAAGAAGAAGAAGAAGAAGAGGGGTGAAAGAAAGGCGAGATGTAGAAGAAGAAGAAGAAGGAGAAGAAGAAGGGTGAGAAGAAGGTGAGAGAAAGGCAAGAAAGGAAGAAGAAGGTGAGCGAGAAGAAGGGCGAAGAAGGGCGAGGAGAAGAAGAAGGGCGAGAAGAAAGAAGAGAAGAGAAGGGCGAGAAGAGAAGAAGAAGGGCGAGAAGAAGAAGGGCGAGAAGAAGAAGACGAAGGGCGAGAAGAAGAAGAAGAAGGGTGAGAAGAAGGCGAGGAGAAGGGCGAGAAGAAGGGTGATAAGAAAGGCGAGGGAGAAGAAGGCGAGAAGAAGGGCGAGAAGAAGAAGAAGAAGAAAGAAGAAGTAAGAAGAAGAGAAGAAGAAGTGGTGGTGTATTTTGCACTCTTCGAATGGATATTCTTTTAATCCCTATAGAAAGGGAGCTTTTGAGCTTGTGCAACTATGAGGATCTCAGACCCTAATTAAAGGGTAAACGTTAATATTACGGAGACACGATGATAATACGCTTTCTGATCTGTGGGAAAAGATAAGAACAGATTCTTTGCTAGGGATTTTAGCGAATCGCCATTTGCTTTTGTTCTTGTCTTCGATCAATCGCCCTTGACTCGTCTTTGTCGGCGGCAAAAAAAAAAAGAGTAGCGTTTATATATTCGAATGCCCCAATTTCTCTCTTTTTATCCCTCTCTCACTTTCTTTCTTCTCTCTTTCTCTTTTTTTTTTTCTTTCTTTTCTCTCTCCCCTAACAATCACACTCACACACACACACACACACACACACACTCTCTCTCTCTCTCTCTCTCTGTCTCTCTCTCTCTCTCTTCTCTCTCTCTCTCTCACTCTCTCTCTCTCTCTCTCACACACTCACTTTCTGTCTCTCCCCTCTCTCTATTAACAACGGATGGTCTCTCTTGAAAAATACTTTCAGGCAAGTCATTATTTTCCCGTTCGTATCTCTCTCTCCCTCTCTCTCTCTCTCTCTCTCTCTCTCTCTCTCTCCCTCTCTCAAGAAATACGCGTTTATTTTATAACATCTTTTAAATACGTCCTGATTTTTCAGAT
>CM042154.1:55500106-55505106 GCA_023376005.1 Doryteuthis pealeii
GACGTTTTTCTCCTACCGCCTTTCTAGCATAAGTGAGTGCCAGTATAAAGTGTTGCATGTCATGGACTGCTCAGCCACCAGGGTTCCTTTGATAAGCATCACGGATAGCCACCCACGGTCAGCAGGGTGCTCCATTGGTAGAGGAGATTTACCCCTCTGCAAAGGTGCAGTCGTTGTATTCTACTCATTCCCAGGATATGAAGACCCTCAGCCACTAGCTTCTAGCACCCATATGATAAAAAGGGTTGGGTCTTGCCATAAGGGCAATAGGGTCGGAGCAATCATATAGGTGCTAGGGCTTGACATGACCAACCGATTGATCGGATTGAGCCTCTCCGACGACCTTCTAGCTTAAGTAAGGGTTAATGTGAAGTGTTGCATGTCATGGACTACTCAGCCACCAGGGTTCCTTCGTTAAGCCTCACGGGTCGCCACCCACGGCCAGCAGGGGTCCCCATTGGTAGAGGGGATTTTACCGCAGTCGGCATATTCTACTCCCTCAGCCGACAGGGCCGGACAAGAGACCGTGTTCTTGGGAAAACTATTATTTTCTAACTACAGGGTGTCTATTTGATATATTGACACTCTCGACACAAAATTTTGTAAAGAAATCATCATCATCATCATCATCATCATCATCGAGTAGTGTTGACTGCAAGGATTCCCATTACCCTCTCTCTCTTGCCGCCGATTCCTATCGATCATCGCATCTGGCAAGTCCTCCTCACGACATTCAGTATCCGTACAGAGCTAATAAATGTCAATCTTTTCTGGCCGACCCACATTGGTATGTTCTTTTGTAGGTGTCCACAGGAGAATGTCACTCATGAGTTTGTCCTTACTTCTCCAGCAATGTTCAGCGTATTTCGTTCCTCTTGCTTGGATGGTTTGCGTGATGCCCGTACAGATACTTTTTTGTGGGATGTGGTTTCCAGGATTTTTTCAGTCCAGCACGCAGCATCCTTGTGTGATTCCCAGCTGGATTTTATCAGACCGTTCCATTCAAGATGAATACAAAGAAATACTTTGTATTATTTAGATTATTCGAAATATTGTCCTCATTTTTATTGTTATTCCACACAAGAAAGGTGAGGACAATAGTCCGAATAATTTAAATAATACAAATTATCAATCCCCATCTCACAAATTCAGAGAAACAAAGAAATACTTGTAGTCTGTTATTAAGGATTTATCATTCGTTTAGATATTGCAAAGTTCTGGGTTCATATGGTTTCTGCCAACGCAGCGCATGAGTAGCATAGCTCGACAGAAACTTGATTTTTCCTTTTTGGATTTTACATGTCAACCTTTATTGGGTTATTTTACACCGAATACGTTTTGTTCAATTCATTCTTGATGGCTATTGAAAATTCTTTTTTTTAATTGAATTTTTTAACAGACTTCGTTTTCTTCTATTTGACCCATAAATGGGACCCTAACATGTACTACCACTCCGAGTTAAAGTGGAGCTGCTAGTAATGGCGAGGTAGGGGTACTCTACACTCCCCAGAACTTCAGAACTAGAACCTCACTATTTGATGAAGTTTAACACAATACCCAGGATATTAAGACCCAGTCCACCGACTCTATTACTTTACTTGGCAACACTAGAGTTCCATTGTCAGTCAGGGTGCCCCCATCCATCGCTACTGAGAAACATTTTGTGTGTTTGAATCAACTAAACGAATAATTTTCCTGTCGCGCAATAGCGCTGTTGGAAATATTACAGGAAATCCCCACCAGCAATCTAATCCATCGATTAAAGGAAAAAGAAATAATTGATTGATTAATTAATTGATCGATTGATCTTAAAGGCATGTCAACTTATCTAGGGTTATTGTATGCCTACTTTACGGAACCGTGTTTAGTGTACGTTTACATTGACGTCTTTTCTGTGCTGTTGTTTGTTAAGATTTTGTTGGCACATAGTTATGATATAATTGAAACCATATAACAGTATGCAAATTATTTGTATTAAAGAGGAATACTTGATATCATATAACTTATATGGTATCAAGTATTCCTTTTTAATACAAATAATTTGCATACAATTTTATAGTTTCAAGTATTCCGATCTAATACAAATAATTTGCTCACAGTTATATAATATCAAGTATTCCTATCTAATACAAATAATTTGCATACTTTTATATGGTTTCAAGTATTCCAATCTAATACACATAATTTGCTCACAGTTATATAATATCAAGTGTTCCTATCTAATACAAATATTTGCATACTGTTTATATGGTTTCAAGTATTCCAAGTATTTATATGCAAGTATTCCAATCTAATACAATAATCACTGTTATATAAATATCAAATCTAATACAAATAATTTGAATATTTGATATATGCTTTCAAGTATTCCCATCTGATACAAATAATTTGCATACTGTTATATGGTTTTAAGTATTCCTATCTAATACAAATAATTTGCATGAGTCATTCTCCCTCCAGCTATGGGTAAATAGTAGGGCAGACTGGGCTCTTTAACCTTAATTAGGAATCTAGTCTAGGAGAAGAAAACTTTGTATTCAAATCAGTTAAACCCTGCTTAAGAAACTGACATTGTGTCACATCCTACTCATACGGAGGGGTTGGTAAGTATACACAGTCTCAAGATCACAAAACGCTAATTTAGATTACAGGAGAAAGACAGAGATATCGATGTTTCCAACAGGGCACTCCTTTATATTCCTATGCTGTTGTAGTTTATTGGTTATGCGTTTCTTTGTCTTTTTTTAACATCATAGTCGTCATGGCGCCGACCATCTTTCTTGTTTTAATTGTTCCTTATTTTTTTTAATGTCAGCCTCGACGTGAATCTGACCGCTCAGCTCGGCCATTATCGAAAAGGAAATCCCAGGGTGTTGATTATGGAAGGGGGGGGGTATTGATGCAGTTATTCTTATGAAAGTGGGCGATGAGTATCTATCAATCAATATCAATCAATAAATTCATTATCAATTTGATCATCATCAATTGTTTCTTCTTAGAATTTCTTTTCTTGCCGCCTTTTTCAATTTGGCCGAATTGAGGTGACTGACCATTTACAAGATATCATTTTTTAATGGCGACCAAAAATATCTTATTATAATGGAGATTGTGTGGTTTTCTCTCTGTAACCGAAACTATCTTACAACTCAAGTCATAATTCCCTTACTTACGTTACATTCTTCATGATTTTATCTTTTATTTGTTGTTGTTGTCGTTGGCATCCTTCCGTCTACTAAAGACGATGGCGTAGTGTCCACTTTTGCATGAGTGGCTGAACAAACCAATTTCTGAATGGCAATCTATGGTGCAGTGACAGCAAACAAACAGTGATACTTGCTGTTGTCTCTCATTTCCTTCTAGCTCTCTTTTCTGTGGCGGCTTCTTTCCTCTCTATTATGTGTTTGTCTATCTGTAACCGAAACTATATCACTACTAAAGTCATAATTCCCTTATTTACTCAGGTCACATTATCCATGATTTTATTTTTATTTAAACTTCAATTATTAATAAAATTGTTTTACATTATTAATACTGTTGACCATATCTACATGCTAATAACATGCAATTGTATTTATATATACAACAAAATAGCGGTTTTATAGTGTGAACTGGAAGGCTAATTTGCATATTGATATTAAAAATTTGATTTTAAGTGCTTAGTATTATTGATTTCTAATTGTTTGGTTTTATCTAAATGAATATGAGCAAAAATCTTGGGGATACATTTTAAAAGAAATCCATTAACAAGAAGAAATAACATTAATTTTATTTTTTACTTTATATCTTAACTAAATAGTTAAATTAGGTAAAATTAGCAATGAAAGATGGAAGTGATGGAAGAGTAAGTTGCACCTCTTTTTCAAAACTTTTTATTTGCATTCTTATTTAGTTTCCTTAGCCTTTCTAATTTAATATGATATTTCATTAGATTAAAACTTAAATACTTGCACCCGGAGAGTGTGTATATTTTCTAGGAATGATAATGTTCCTCCATTGGAATAAATGGCAATTATCAACTAAGCTTAATTTTAGCATATGAATTCCGGATGGATTTTGATATACTGCGAAAATTAGAACTATAAAAAGGGAAAATGTTGAACATCGATTCATGTTTTTAAAACTTTATTAGCGAAAATTCATTTTTTAAACATTAAAAAAAAACATTATACCTTCGAAGCTGTGTATCATAAGAGAGAGAGAGAGAGAGAGAGAGAGAGAAGAGGAGAGAGAGAGAGAGAGAGAGAGAGAGAGAGGGGGGGAGATTTTTGCTTTTATGGGAAATTTAAAATAAAAATGGGTCGGAGACACACAATGAGAGTGTAAAAATGAGCAAATATACGAAAAAGAAAAAAAAGGCCATAGAAAAGGAGACGAATTTAAAGCAGCTGTTGAAGACGAAAATATAATTGTGAGATAGAAAGGAGTGAGAGGGAGTGAGAATGATGGGATTGTAAAGAGAAATAGAAAGAAAACGAAAGAGGGGGTGGAAAAGAGACGAAATAATGATGAGAGAGGGAGAGAGAGAGAGAGAGGGAGAGAGAGAATGGAAAGTGTCAGCATAATGCAACATGGGATTTTTTTCTATTGGTCGGGACGTGGCACGTGGCGAAGTGCAGAAGAGTAGGAGTGAGAAGTGGGATGTGGAGTGAGTTTGGAACTCTGCGTTGACAGAGTGAGACGTGGCTCTGATTCGGCAGTTGTGACTTGGGGGGAAATAAAAATCTCATGAGAAATACAAGTGGCCTTGTGTTATTACTAAAAACTCTAAATGGCACAAGACAAGATGTCCCCAAGCATCCCAAGTTGATTTCCAGACTCCAAGCACCAAATAACTGTCAGCCAACTCAGAATTGGCCCAGCAACCGGATTCCAGTCTCTCCACGTCGCACATAAGATGAGATAAGTATACGACGATTATTTCTATATGAAACACCCTCACTCCATTCCGACATGAGAGCCATAAAGTTACAGCTGGTAACTATGGCACATTCAAAGGGATA
>CM042154.1:55507606-55552606 GCA_023376005.1 Doryteuthis pealeii
TGGGGAGTTTTGGAAATTTCTTTAAATTTCTAAAAGCCTCTTTTTGGTCGAAATAAATTTATTACAGAATGACGGTTTATTGAATGTTTCCTATCTTTCTAAGCTATATATATATATATATATATATATATATATATATATATATATATATATTACAAAATTCACATCGCTATGTAGCAAAATGACGGCCTTTTTAAAATCTTTGATTTTCATCTACGTGTTTTAAACAAAAAAGAAAAAAGAAAAAAGAAAAGAAAGAAAGAAAGAAAGAAAGAAAGAAAAAGAGCAAGATCAAATCTAAGGTGAAACCAGACAGGTGAGGAGTCACATGTGAATAGAGGGTGTGTATGAACAGTGGTCGTCGTCGTCGTCGTGTGCGTCAGCAGTTTCTTTTATGCCCACAAAAATGACGGGCGTGTCCCTGTCCTTTTGCACGTCATGGCAAAACGCTAACGGGTGGTCGTAAGGGGAGAGGGGAGGGGGAGGCGGAGGTGGGTATGCTTGGTGATAATCTCATGGAATTTTCACGCTTTAATTAAATCACGTCCAGTCATTTCTTTTCTGTTCCTTGCTTCTTCTTTTTTCTCTAACCGTTCGCTGACAACAGTCACGTGACTCAAGCTAATTTCAAGACACATTCCTCATTCAAAATACTCATATTACGTTCACGGGGAATCTCGGCTAATTTGACCCCCCCTACATCCATTCTTAACATATCTTTGCTAAATGGAGAGCTCAGTGCCAGGTGTCTTACAATAACAGTGATCATATAAAGCTCACTATAAGATACATAGGTTGTTGGATTATTTGTAGTATATAAGCCGAGCTGCAATCTACCACTTAAATTTATAGACTAAGCGAGGTCACGTGGTTTAAACCCCAGCCAACCAATAACCGAAATACGTGGTTGGTTAACTACTTAATCGGCTGATTTTGGCAGGTGTCTATTTGCAATCATTGACGCATGACCTGCAAGACTGAGGAGCACCAAGGAACAACCAAAGGATTCTTCACGAAAGACTACGCTCTGCTTAACACAAAGGATCTCCGCTTGAAACCTAAAGCATGGACACAAATATCGTAACATAATGCACAAAGCATTAGAATCGCATTTTACGTAAAAATGTCGGAAACCCCTGAAGTAAACAAACCCTAACCCTTTACCCTGACCCTAATCCCAGCGCCTCATGTATTTCCGTGAAATGTAATGGAATTTGTAATGCTTTTTATACGTAATCTAATGATATAGCTTCTACACTATTCTGCATTAGTATCGACACATAGATATCAAAAATAATTTTTATCCAACGAATGGATAAGCTACGCCATCAGTTCATTTTTCGTAGCTTCTTTTATAATATATATATATATATATATATATATATATATATATATATATATATATATTGTATAATACATTCAATGTGAGATTGTAACCATTGGTTTCAAAGCAGCATGTTAGCCACATATCATCAAGACAACGCGCCCGTTAAGAAATGCAGGGAATGTCAATTCATTCATATATGTGTGTACACACATATATAAATGAATTGTCTACAAATTTCTCCCACGGCTGGAGGTACTCCATATTCCTCAGAGCCCCATAATCGGAACTTCCCCATTAGATGCTGTTTAACGTAGGACACTTTTAAAAGTAGAAGGAGAGCTGGAATAAGCGTGTGAGTCCCCAAAGGGAGTATTTTGAAAGATCAGGGGGGCTAAAGCACCATTGACCGTAAAGTCCCCGTATGTCTCTTGCTCAACGTATCCCTAAGTGTTAGAAAGAAATAAGCAATAAATAAATAAATAAATAAATAAAAATAAATAAGTCGAAAGAAAAAAAATTAAAAACACAAAAACAAAAGAAACTTAATTACATTTTCAAACAAACAGAAAACAATCGACAGGGATCCATTTTGTAGTGATCTCTTCTGATATTTTCACAAATCGATCAGCATTCTTTGTCTGGTGTCTTTGTCGACAACCCTAAACTCTCTCTCTCTCTCTCTCTCTCTCCCTCTCTCTCTCTCTCTCTCTCTCTCTCTCTCTCTCTCTCTCCTTATTTCTAATCAGTTTCGATTTGCAGTCAATATTTCGATTTTAGATCAAACAATAAAGCATAAAATCATATCCAGACAGTGTTACGAGAAAAATAAAGAAAATATGTTGAAGAAAAATAATTAGGATATTGAGAAACAAACAAAAAAAAGTGCAAAACGCATGACGGACGTGGACGGTGATAAGCGTTCTTTCGGTCTATAAAGGCGGGAAAAATTAGCTGTTATGCGCATGCTTGTCCCTGTGTTTAAAAATATGTTTCTCTCGCGTCTTTAGTCTTATTTATTTTTGTATACAAACTTTAAAAAAAGTTTTAGTGATTTTATTTTAGTCTTTGAAATTATTAGATTTCAGGTGGCTTAACAAGAATCTGTTTTCATGTTTACATTTAGATATAAGTTCCATTCGCTTTTCAAGTAGTTTGCTTTATTCTAGGAAAAGTTGCTGTCTTTTTTATCTCCAAACATGATTTCATAGTGGATTGAAATCATGTAATGCCCGCAAGATTCCCCTATTCAAGAAGGGACATGGACTCGCCGAGTTTGGAGGGGAAAAGGTTGACTTGGATCCCAAGAACATCATCCCAAACATTAAGAATTGTGGTGGAAACATTATGATTTGGGTCTGTTTCTCAGCTAACGGGACAGGACGAGTACACCGGGTTGAGGGAAAGATGGATGGGGCCAAATACAGAGAAATCTTGAGTGAAAGCCTCATTGCCTCAGACAGGATACTGAAGATGGGTCGTGGCTGGGTATTCCAGCCTGACAAGGATATAAAGCATATGGCTAAGGTAACAAAGGAGTGGCTTAAGAAGAAAGCCAGTACGGAAATGGAGTGGCCTAGTCAGTCTCCGGACCTTAATCTTTTTTGAGTTTCCGAACAGCAACCTTAAACATTAAGGATTTGGAGGGGATCTGCAAGGACGAGTGGGCCAAAATCCCCATTGGGATCTGTAAAAACTTGGTAACCAACCACAGGAAACGCCTGGCTGCTGTGCTTGCCAACAAGGGTTTCTTCACGAAGTACTGTGTTATATTTTGCTATGGGGTGAAATACTTTTTTTTTCTTCAATAAAATACAAATAAATGTTCAAAAATAGATATTTTTAATATTCTACCTCTTACTTTCAAGACAGACCTACCTTGAAAATTATACACCATTCCTATTTTTGTAAGATGGCAAACTCAGAAAATCAGTATATATATATATGTGTGTGTGTGTGTGTGTGTATGTGTGTGTTTGTGCGTCTCTCCCTCATCTCTCTCTCTCTCTCTCTCTCTCTCTCATCTCTCTCTCTCTCTCTCACCTCTCTCTCTCTCTCTCTCTCTATCTATCTATCTATCTATCTATCTATCTTACATATTTATAACTCATCTTTAAAGAAACGTAAATATTTTCAGTATACAAAATATATTTTATCAAAGCTTTATAGAATTAACTAAAGATTGGGGGTTGATGAACTTAAACATATTTCCTTGGTTGTTTTGTTTTGGTCATAAATAAATGCATATCAATGTATGCATACAACGCCTTCAGGCAAAACGTACGCAAGATGTGAGCTGGAGGAAAGTTGCACACCCTTCGGTTCTTATTTTTGTCACTGTCCCATTATACCACAATCTAGCCGCGGGGATGTGTTGCGCTGTCTCACAGCCACGACTAAAATCCCTATTGTAATTCATGATTATATAATTGATTGAGCTTAATGATTACGATCAATTGAGCATGTTGGTTCTTTGAAATACACATTATAAATACCATAATGTATTAGGTATTCTATGGTGGCATCTTTCCGTCTGCGAAAGACGATGGAGTAGTGTCCAATTTTTTTAACTACGCAGCCTGGGTGGGTTGATATGGAGGATATCCTGTTGCCCAAGCAGCAGACCCCCTCTCCACACTGCCACTGTTGTCCAAAGGAAAGGTAAGATACTAATCCAGTTTAACAACAGCAATGTGACAGGAGTTGCTGTGTAGCACTGAAGTTCACCGTTATGCCATCTGAGGGACTCCAGCTGCGGATTTGTTTGTGGGTTTACTCCCCTAGCTTTCCTGAGGATCATACAAAGCCGTTTTTTTGTAGATGGATTGTCAACCAGGACCCCAGAACAGCAGCTGCAACCCAGATATTCTATGAACTATGAATAAGAAAAAAGTAGAAATTAAAACATCATTGGAATCCATAAATTCAGGAAGCAAATAGTTTTAAAAGAAAAAAAAAACTGTTAAATTTTAATATTATAAACTAGTAAGAATATGCACCCTCCGCCGGGCGTAAATATTTAAATTTTAATGTAATGAAATATATTAAATTAGAAAGACTAATCAAATACGAACACATATGAAAAGATTAATCTTATTCTAATTATATTTTAATTTGTTTCTATATAAAATGATTCATAGGATTGATTTTAATACGTCAAAGAATAAGACAATACTATAAGAGATCAATAACACCAAGTAATTATTTATCAAAATCGGTTTCCGATCAATAACACCAAGTAATCATTTATTAAAATCGGTTTTGTTAAAACCAGTAAGCAATTAAACACACCATATATTATGTACACCTTTATTTCTTAGTGATATATAAGACACATTGTAGGGGTTTAAATGCACTGATAACATTGGCTGTTTTGATGCAAATCTAACCCATATTTTCATAGAGATAACATTAATAAATAAGATTTATTCTATATATTTTGACTATATATTAAATACTCATTGATAAACTTAAGCAGTGCCTGAGGGTATTTTGAGGTAAGCTGTGGCGTAGTTTCGGTTACAGACAGATACTGAATCTCCATTATAATATTTTGATTTGAGAAAACACAAGCAGATATAATTAAGTAATGTCGTCGAGGTAGCCTAAAGTCGGCATCATTCAGACAGCGAGGGAGTCTCTCCTCTTTTCACTAGCGCTAGACCAAGGAGATTGTTTTTAGCGTCTGAGACGGAGCGGCACATCTTCCACCAGCTCCTCACTTTACCGCACATATCATTATGCTACTCATACGCTGAGTTGGCGAGGGCCGGTATCGAACCAAGAAATTTGAGGTTCCCAGCCGAAAACACTCTACCGACTGAGGGCCGGCCGATAAGCAGATATATCTATCTCATATATATTGCAAACTAGCTTAAAAGGTGTCAATTAAGTTAGCACCTCTGGGGGACTCTTCGTTGAACCTTTGGCCCAGCAATAACACTTCATACATTGAATACATATTGAATTTTATCAAAGTTTAACAATAATTTTCAAACAATGATATAATTTGTTAACATACAAAAATATTTTATTTCTCTAAATGTTTGAGATGAGGCTTGATAATAAGCATTATTTGGATGGGTAAGGCACTAAACAGAATCTGGTGAATAATAATTAACACAGCAGGTTCAATCCTGGTCAGGAGCAGCAGTAACATAGAATAATAATTAACACAGCTTAACACCTGTACCTCAGCTATGGTTAGCGGAATGAGGACAGGATAACCCTGTGGATTGAATAAAGAGTTGGGTTGAAAGTTCCGTGATGGCTCCCGATTACGACAAGAAGGTTCCCGATTACGACAAGAAGTTTCCAGAGTTTGAGAAGTTTCCAGAGTTTGAGAAGGTTCCAGAGTTCGACAAGAAATACCTTAAGAAGGCCGGCGAGCTAATAGGCCGAAACGTTGTACAGATAACAATAAAGATGAGGACAATACTCCGAATAATCCAAATTATGCAAACATATTTGTCAGAAAAAATCACGTAAAAATTGCCAAAAACAATCACAGTAATTAAGACTTGGTAATAAAAACTTTCAGTGTTGTGGGTCCAAATCTGTCCTGAAACATATTCATGAAGTCAGTCTGATTTCAAAATGGTATGACATGTTCGGCTACGGCCTCTAGGAGTAAAGTTGAAACCTCTTCAGCTTTAGTCCTCCATTCGGACATTGGGATATACATGCAAGCCGAATTTATGTGGTAGCAGTCGTCGGGGGAGCTGTAAGTGATGTTGAAGTTATAGTAATAATTCTATTGGTGATTGTATCGTAGTAGCAGACGATACAATAGCAAGAGCAATCATCGTAGTAGTGAGAGGTGTGGGATTAGGGGATTCCAGTGTTGAGGGTTGGTGTATTTAAAAAAAAAAGTGTGCAAGTTTTCTCAGCCCGGACAGAAGGTAAATCGACGCAGGACTTTAATATTCAGCGTCTGTCGTTTACTCCGCACTAAAAAAAAAAAAAAAAAAAAGAATAGAAAAGAAAAGGAGAAAAAAAAAGAGAAGAAAAATGTGAAAAAGAAGAAAAGAATTTGCTTACAAATAATACATTTTTTTATTAAGTGCAGTAAGAACTACCCATCTCTGAAAATAGAAAGATAAAAGATAATTCATGAAAGACAGAAAAAATAAATAAACAAAGAAAGAAAGTAAGAAAGAAAAAAAAGAAAGAAAGAAAGAAAGAAAGAAAAAAAAAATTCCGTTCAGAAAATTTAAGAAAGACAGAAAAAATTTAAAATTAAAAAAGAAAGAAAATTTGAAAAATTCAAAAGTCAGAAAAAAAGAACAAATAAGTAAATAAAAAAGAAAAGAAAAAAGAAAAGAAAGAAAGAAAATTTAAAGACAGAAAAAAGCAAATACCCAAAGAAAAAGAAAAAAAAAGAAAGAAAAATGAAAAACGAAAGAAAGTTCGAAAATTTTTAGAAAAACAAAAACAAATAAGGAAAGAAAAAAGAAGGAAAGAAAGAAAGAAAAAGAAAAGAAACAAAGAAAGAGATGTGAGAAAGTTTCGAGGATTTGAACGAAGAAAGAAAAAATAACGCTCCTAAAAACAAAAGAAAAAAATCAGAAAAATTAAAAGAATTTTTTAAAAAATGAGAAAAGAAAAGAAAAGAAACCCAAGAAAATTCAGAAAATTTTAAAAACAAAAAACAAAATACAAAACATAAAAAAAAGCAAAAAACAAAAAAATAAATAAAACAAACAGAAAAACAAAAAATTACAAAAACAAAACAAATAAAAAAAAAAAATTTGAGAAAGTTCGGAATACCCCCCACCCACCCCAACAAAACAAAAAAAAAAAAACAAAAAAACAAGCAATTAAGCAAAAAAAAAAAAAAAAAAAGAAATATTTATATTTTCTATGTATTATTTTATAAGTGTCAAAATGGATTAAAATATATATTTTTTTAAAATAATAAAATTACCTTTCGGAGTTTGTCAAAAGGAATTTTCCGTTGTTTAAGAACATTTGGCTAATATCAGTATAAAAAAAAAGAAAGAAAAAAAAAGAAAGAAAACAAAACAAAATTTCACTGAATAGAGACTTTATACTTACCTGAAAACCCGTTGGTTCATTCTGTGCGGGACTTATATCGTATCTGAGAAAAAAAAAGCAAATTTACCTTATTCCTATATAGAACTGTAGTATTCTACGTATAGAAAGAAAGACATAAAAAGAAAATATCTGCATTGGTCAACAAACCCTCAGATCATCGTTTCAATAAATGTGTATCACAGCAAACGATTCATATAATCCTACTACTAATAATAACCCTTGGTGACTTTGGAATGGTCATCAAAGGCCTGGAAAATTGTACGAGAAACTGATGATCAGAGGAAGAATCGAGACCATTTAGACCACAGTACTGTTAAAAATACATAGAAGAGTCATGGAGACCTGAGATGACTTGCTGTCACTCAGACTTCCGGGAAAACCCATCAGAGAGTACTGGCGTGAAAAAACTCACAAAGAGTAAAGTTATAATAACAAAAACCTTGAAACAATCCAAAATAACTTGGAAATGAGACTGAGAGATCTCGGACCACACCACAGTAGAATTGAGGAGACTTGCTGTCACTTGAACTTTAGAGAGCATCGACAAGGGAGTACTGGCGGGAAAACACCCAAAGAGTATATAATAACACTTTTCGTGTTTCATTTTCGGGCAAGTAAACTCCTTTCTAAATCAGTGGATCTTGAAATTTCCAGAGACTGTTGCACGAACATTTACAGCTGGAGTACAAGGTTCGAGTCCTTACCAAATTGCGCAACATTTTTTTTTCACTTGCAGAATGTGTTTACGGATTTCTATTTATGCTGTTCGTTCACGAGTAAACGTCAGAGATAGGTAAGCACAAATATATATATATATATATATATATATATATATATATATATATATATATATATATATATTACAATATTTCGAAAAAAAATCAGACATACTGTGTTACTTACATGAAGTAGAGGAGAATAGGTTATGTTTACGAAAACTCAAATTAATTTGTTTTTTATTTTTGTTGTTACAACCATTTCTTGTTTCAAATCAATTGTACGAAAATATATTTTTAAAAAATCATGTCTGCTTGATTTTAGAATTAACATGAAACTGATATAATCTTAAATGAAGTGTCATAAACATATAATGATATTGGTTGTTTTATTAGGTTTTACGGCATATCAACACTTGTTGGGTTATTTTATGCCAAATACGTTTTGTTCTATTAATGCTTGATGGGTATTAAAATACTTTTTTTAAAACTCATTTTAAAAAATTTAACCCAGAGATGGCACCCTAACAAGTACTACCACTCCGGGTCAGAGTGAACCTAGGTGTAATAGTGATGAACATACTTCACATTTCCCAGAGTTCCAGAATTGGAACTTCACCACCAGATAGAGGTAAACGTCTTTCTCAGGACACTAAGACCCTCAGCCACCGCCTTCTAGCATATATTTTATAAAAAGGATTGGAGCTTGCCATAAGGCAATAAGGTTGGGACAATTATATCAGATGATAGGTCCTAATGTGACCAGCTGATTGATTAGACTGTCTAGCCTAAGCACAGGCCAAAGTGGAGTGTTGCATGTCATGTGGTCCCACAAAACACGGTTTATTATTATGTTGATTTACTATTTTCGGACACTATAATAGTTTGAAACATTTAACAGCATTCACTTCGTGTTCATTTAAAGCCACTATGTACTTTCCTTTGCGAGGGTCCTTAACCCCCTTAATCGCTTTCCAGATTTTAGGGCTCCCAGTTCTTCACTTTCGAGGTCCGTCCGGATTTTATCAAGCAAGAAGATGCAGTATCAAGCAAGGTAACGTGGACATTGAGTCAACTGCCGTTTACGCCATGTCCACGATACTTTAACTTAAATATAAATGCTCTTCAAATGTTATTGAGCACTGTTTACTTATAGATATATAAGTATAGATAAAAGGATATGAAAACACACAATGCTGTTAAAATGAGAATGTTTTATATCATATTCATAGCTAATATTGAACAATATTTCGATTTATAAAAATCATCTTCAGGGCTTGTTTTTAAAAAATCCTGACTCATCGAGAGAGAAGCAGAAAAGAATTTGAATTCAAAACGAAAAACATTGATGTTCCAAAAAGCGTGCAAGTTATGCGATCGTTTTGTCATTAGCACATCCGCTACGCTTATATATATATATATATATATATATATATATATATATATATATATATATACTAGAAAATATATGCACCCTCCGGGTGCAAGTATTTAAGTTTTAATGTAATGAAATATCGTATTAAATTAGAAAGTCTAATAAGAATGCAGATAAAAAGATTTGAAACAGAGTGGAGTTATAATAGAAAAATAGAAATGAAACTTACTCTTCCATCACTGCCGTCTTTCATTGCTGAATTTTACTTATTTAACTATTTAGTTAAATTAGGAAATAAAGAATAAAATTACACTTATTCTTTCTTGTTAATGGATTTCATTTAAGATTCATTGGAGAGATTTTTGTTTATATTCATTAAAATAAAACCAAACAATTAGAAATCAATAATACTAAGCACATATTTAATAAAATCACATTTTTAATATCAATATGCAAATTAGCCTTCCCGTTCACACTGCAAACCGCTATTTTTTGTATATATAAATACAATAGCATGTTATTAGTATGTAGATATGGACAACACTAATAAAAAGGTGAAGTAATTTTATTAATAATTGGGGTTTAAATATAAATAAAATCATGGATAATGTGATGAAAATAACTATGCTAATTGTGACTCGATTAGTAATATAGTTTCGGTTACAGACAGAAAAACACACAATCTCCATTATAATAAGATATATATATATAAAAGCTACATTCATTTAAAAGTAATGTTAGTTAATCTGTATTCTTTTAATGTTAATATATTTATCCTATACACTGTACTGTGCACTGTTTTATATCTTACTCTTTTAAGATACAGATTTAGTTTTTAAACATATAGCATTCAATATTGATACATACATACATACATACATACACACACATACACGTATATATATATATCAAACTTTAATAGCATTACTTACATATATTACATACAGGATATAAGATACCATTATCAAAAATAATGGACGTAGAATCATTTTCTAAAATTTTAACAACAGTCCTTACCCATTAGGGTAGAGTAGGTCGATTTTGGAACTGTAATGAAATCTAATAAAAGTAGCAAATTAACATAAAGAATTACCACAATTTCTTTTTTCAAAACTTTGCCTTCATTTGAAGAAATAGATTTCAATCTTTTAAGATGTTATCACTGTTACAGCTGAATTATTTGGTAAAAAGCAACATATCAGAGGGGGTGTTGGTGGTGATGAGCGGGGGCGGGGGCATATTTTCAATGTGAATTCTATTTTTGATATTTTAATGGTTTCGTTTAAAAATAACAACCTTTTCTGTTTTAAATAATGAAATTGATCAATTTTCAAACCAATTTCAAGGCTAAATGTTTTGAAAACGATGATTTTTGGTGCATTTTAGCGGACGATCTTTAATGCTATTTCCAAATGTTAATAGATTATCTCCTCCTGCAACCAAGTCATATACATCCTGGTTATGATATTAAACTATCTGATGGTGAAGTTCCAATATTGTCGCTTTGGTGAGTGTGGGGTACCCCTTTCTCACTATTACGCTTGGGTTGACTCTAACCCGGAGTGGTATTACCTGTTAGGGTAGCATCTATGGGTTAAATAGAGTTAAAATGTGTTTAAAAAAATGAATTTAACAAATATTGAATACCCATCAAGAATGAACAAAATAAAAAAAAAACGTATTCGGCACAAAATAACCCAACAAGGATTGACATGCCGTAAAATCCAACCAACCCACCAATCATTTGTTTTTGGGAGAGCAAATATTGGAATAGAAACAGAATTCTTTGGTGACTTTAAACGACATACCCCTCGAAAAAACTCCAAATTGATATAAATTCAAATAAATATTTCATTCTATTATTCACTAGACGTAAAGAAGTAGTATTGGTTGATTGCTTGGTTGAATTTTACGGCACCTCAACCCATCTTGGGTTATTTTATGCCGAAGACGTTTTGTTTTATTCATTCTTGATGGCTATTCAACTTTTTTAACACATTTTTTAAACTCGTCTTTTTAATATCTAACCCTACCTAACAGGTACTACCACTCCGGTTGACTGTAGACCTGGGAGTAATGGAGATGAATGGGGTACTCTATACTCCACAGAGATACAGAATTGGAACTTTGCCATTAGATGCAATTAAAAGTCATATCCAGGACACAGAAGTAGTATTAATCTAATTATACATACATACATACTTACGCACACACACACACGCACACATACAACACACACACACACACACACACACACACATATATAATATATATATATATATATATATAGGTGACCATAGAGATGGAATATATTTTTCTTAGCGGCTTGACACCTAGCTTCGACAGTGAAGGACTTTGTACATATACGGAAGGAGAGATCCTTGATTCGATGCCCTGAATAGATATAGCACCCCACCTCAGTAATAACAATCTTCCTGGTCTAGCGCTAGCGAAAACGGGATAGACTCCCTCGCTGTCCGACTATTACCGCCAATATGCCAATTCACCAATTTTACTAATCTCTCCCCTTTCTCTTTCTCTTACTCTCTCCCCCCCTCTCTCTCTCTTCTCTCTCTCTCTATATCTATATATATATATATATATATATATATATATAGAGAGAGAGAGAGAGAGAGAGATAATAGTAAAATTGGTGGGGTGGTATATTGGCGTTATCAACCGGACAGCGAAGGAGTCTACCCCTTTTTCTCTAGCGGTTGACCAGGGAGATTGTTTTTACTGTTTGCCACGACAAACCCGTCTATAAGAGAGGCATATTTGGCCATTTGTGATTCTCGTTGTTTCAAGCAACCGATACCGGACCCAGGGCTGACGTGATAAGATGTACACGAGAGAATATACGTAGCAGGTGAAATTCCATACTAGAGACTTGCAGCCCTCGAATTGGAAAAGTGTAATCCGAAGCTAGCGAAAAGGAGATATACTCCCTAACTGTCCGGCTGATAGCGGCTATTGGCCACGCCAGCAACTTTATATATATATATATATATATATATATATATATATATATATATATAGTCATCCACAGACACGTGTTTCGACTTATCAAGTCTCTTCAGTGATGCTAGACATTTTGTGAGCTACCTACAGCCGGGATAGAATCCGATCGATCCAGATATATATATATAACTGAAACTCCTCCACTGCTTACGTCACAATACTCTCAAGAACCATTGGGACATTTTAAAAGTAAATCCCAACCTAAAATATATTTTGCAAGAACCAGGCATACTTGTCGATTAATTAACCTCAGGGAAATGATATGAAGCAACAATTTTATTTTTATTTTTTTCGAAGTTCGTCGCAGACGCCGATGACGTCACCCCATGTCTTCTTTTGTGGACCCTATGGTGGCTCATTAATCCAATTCTGGACTTGCAGATGCGGTCACACACATTGCAGGTGAAATTCCCATCTACATTTGGTTGTTCATGACGACGAAGACGTCACAGCTCTGCAGTCCTGTTTAACTTGTTATTGAGCTGCTTAGCTCCTATGCAGCAGGCGTCCCGCCAACCCTGTCTGTTGGAAGCCAGATCTTCCATGCTTGATAGTCTGATGTTACATTTGATCAGCGTTGTCTTTTTGAACTGCTTTTGGGGGGGGGCTCCTGTCCTCCGCGTGCTATCTGTGAGTTCACTGTAAAGTAGTTTACGGAGTAGTTTATCTGCATGCAACCTCAGGGAAATGATATGAAACAATAATATACTATGTAATAAAGTCATAAATAAGAATGCCATAATTAAATTCACTATATTTTGCCAATCATGTGATATTAATTACCACGTATGCTTCAAGTGGCTAAAATCAGCCAACCCTATCACAAGCTTCACATCTAAAAAAGACTTTTAAAATGTTTCATGAATCAAATTGCAGATGCAAAAATGTTATTTATTTGCTGGACTGCACACTCTGCCAAAAACAATATGTTGGAAAGTCAAAATGACCATTTTATTTTCGGCAAAATAATAATAGAATTAGAATTAAATATATGGATCACAGCAAATTAATACCTGTAGAACAACAATTCCACTCCAGCAGTCACGATTTCACCAGAGATGCTAAATCAATAAATTGAATGAAAAAATAAAAAGATATAATACATATCAACTTAATTAGACCTAATTATCCGGTCTGGTGATAAAATGTGGGTGTCACTAACATCTATATAAATAAATATATTAACCACTGGACACCCACATTTAACTTGAAATGAACCATTTCCAAATATAATAAAAAGCTAATTAGACAGCTGCCTTCTGATCATTTATATTCAAATGTAGACACGAAAATAATTTCCTAGTAAGTCACTGGAAAACTTACAGATCTAAAAATTAATAGATATAAAAAATTTAAAAAATAGATAAAAAACGGGAAAACAAATTAAACATAAGAGATTAAATAAATAAACAAATCACAAAATTAATATAATATTGCCAGGTAAATAACCAGGCACGATGAACCAGAATATACTACAAACTAGATCCCCCTTCCCATCATGATCTACTCAGCAATATCTAAATGGATACCTTTTGGGTTCATGGCCGCTTAGGCGAGAAACTGACTACAGGAACAGGTTTAGTTCTGGCTGTTATTATGGATTTCATGGATGGCCACAGAGGTAACTAGTTTTTATGGTATTTCTATAATAATTGTATGGTATTTATGTTGGGGTGGGTAAATATTCATCTACTAATTCTAAGAATTTTCTGCCTACATTAGTTCTAACATTTAGTGAATATGGAGTTGTGAACCAGATAATTTTTCTTTTCCTGTTTTTGGATTTGTAAGATATGGTTGCGTCTGCTATGTATTTTATTTCGTCTTTAAATCTGCCATCATGTAGAGCTTTGTAGTAGTAGGGAGCGACTTTATCAAACATGTTTTTGTTTGAGGATAGGATTGAGATTCTGCGGCTAATACTAGGGACTAGGTTTTTGAAAACTATAGGCGGGTGGTAGGAACCTATGTTTATATATTCTAGTTTATCGTTAGGTTTATGGTATGGCATGGTTACGTGTTCCGTTTTTCTAGGTTTAAATTAACATCTAGGAAATTAATATTGGTTAGATTTGTATCTATAGTTGTGTAGGTGTGCAGTTATTTTTTTTTGGGGGGGGGACTTTGTCTCATGTATGGCCGCTACAGTTACGAGATAGATTCAGCACATCGTTTCGGTAATTCCCGAAGGTCTATTCTGGGAATTTATATTTTAAAGAGTCGAGGATGAATAATCATTTATTATCATACACGCACGAGAGGAAGTGCGCAGACGAATACAGCTGGAATAGCTCAACGATATACATAACGAATATTTATTTGGATATTTATTTTGGATGTCATTTTTCAAAGGCGATTAACCTGATGAGAAGCAACTAATGCTTTTAAACCAGTGGTAACAAAAGCCTTTGAATGTATAGCTTATATTGATAAATATAACTCTTACATCTGTAATCGGGCACTTTATTTTCATTACTCCAACACAAATCTCTCTCTCTCTCTTTCTCTCTCTCTCTCTCTCTCTCTCTATATATATATATATATATATATATATATATATTAGGTTATTATGAAATTGGTTGTCTGATAAAACTGGGACCATTTGTTGAGTTCTGGTGGAAATAAATTCCTATTAGCCAAATGAATTTCTTATTTAAAGTATAAATATTGCCCTGTATGTAATTAATCTACTAATTTTACATTGAGCTCTCTTAGGGATTTGAAATAACCCTTCTATAAATCTATAGGTGTGCGTATGTCGATATACAGAGGATGTAGATGAAACCAAATAGAATTATCCCCAACATCAGTTAATTGGATATATTGGATATATACCAATATATATATATATATATATATATATATATATATATTAATTGGATACTTTTACTTATATATATATTATATATATATATATATATATATATATATATACAGAGATCCGATAAAGTGACTTCTTTCTAACACGTTTACTCATCGTTGAAGCTTTGCTTAAATTAGTCTTCCCCGCCAACGCAATCGATAACGTTTATTTGTGTTTTAACCCTCTCTCCCCCCATCACTCACCTACTCAGACCCACCCACCCCATCCGCCCGCCTCTCCACCAATTTTCTTTTGTTTTGACCCCTTTCTTTCACTATCGTTCCTGGCACTGTATTCATTCACAGAATTCGAGAATAGGGCTAAAAATAACTGGCATTTGAACCAACTTGCCCAGGAAGCGGTTCTTTTTTGTCCGCGTGAGGCTCATCTCGTAAACACGGGTCTTTAGTCGGTCAATTTGGTAATTATATTGGCAGTGATCAGTGGTAGTTATAAAAACAGACAGGCAAAACTTGGTAATTGCAGACGTTAGTTTATTTTAGACAGAACTTGGTCTGACCAAAAAAAGATTCGTTGCGTATGCAAGTTTGAAAGAAGACCTCAATACACCAGACATTGGTTGTTAGAGATTTTGAAATGATCATATAGATGAAGATAAGTATTTTCACAATTGGAGATATTTGTATTAATCCGGTTAGCAGAACGTAGTTATAGGAATAATAGTTTTATCAATAGTTTAGTAATAAGAATAATGAAATTGTCTAGAGCAGTTATCAAGACTGGTAGGGATTTAGTGGAAAAAAAAACAATTCCCAGAAAGCAGTGTTGTCTAAATAACTTAACCTGCACATTAATCTCTCTGTCTCTCTCTGTCTCTCATTATATATATATATATATTTCCTAGAAAGCCGTAATGCCCAAATTAATCTTCCGATCGTTATCATCTTACAACACCCTCTGGTTAAAGATGAGACCGTCCAAATCGTCCAAGATGATATGCAAAAATGTAAATACTGATTATATGGTGCTGCTTGTGCGCCAAATTCTTCTTATGAGTGTCGTTACTTCAGCTAAATAATGGACCATTCCGTTTTTATTATAAAGAAAGGGAAGAAAAAGACATGCTACATAGAAAATATATAACAAGAAAAAAAGAAAGAGGGTTGGGAAAAGATAGAGAGAAGGGGTGGGCGCGCGTAAGCAATGACGCTAATCTCTTTTAATCGAACATAATGAAAAGAAGAGAGAGAGAGAGAGAGGGGGGGAGATAAAAGAGTGAGTTGGAGTTAAATCAAGATTATTATACTTTATACGTATTGAAGTATTAGCAATAGCTCTTCTTGTAATAATTAAATCATCATACTGTGGTATATCCACAGGTCCTTCTACTCAGTGATTATTATATTTTTGCGTTGTTGTTGTTGTTGTTGTTGTTGTTGTTGATAATATTTTTTATTTTTTGTTTTACTACATGGAATCTTTTTCGATTACGATAAAACAACAATCCCATGAATTCCCTGCTGGGTATGCCAGTATTAGCTCGACGATGTTTTCATTTTCCATTCATAATTCTTACGATATTCATTAATAAATTTGTACAGGTGTATTCCATTCATTAAACACTGACAATGCATTATGATATTATAGGAAAACAAAAGAATTTCGGTTAGCTGAGCCGGCTTCCCTACAATCCCCCCTTCCACCACGTTTCAGGCGCAATAGATCTCTTTTACGAACCTACAGACTTATACAACGCGGAATAATGCGCCCTAGTGCTGGCAGGCAAAGTTCACAGAGGGAAAAACGAACGGACGACTAAATACAGTTTTCACACCAGAAGGCAAATAAATAAATAAACGAATGATTACAAAAGAACTCCATCATGATTTATGACATCAACCTCTATTATAGCAATCCAATGTTTTTGGTGTATCTGACCGCAACAAAGCAAAGACGATACATCGTAGCGAGATATTCGTTAGCGAAACAATTGACGAGGCATAGAAAATAAGACAAATTTTCAGTCCAATATTCATTTTAATAATAATAATAATAATAATAATAATAATAATAATGATCATCCAAACAACAATATTGTTAAGATCGGCAAGAATATCCAGAAGTGTCATAAAGACTTGAGGAGACTTGTGCCACTCATACTCCAGTGAAAGATCCACAGCGATAGCTGGTGTAAGAAATTCGCAAGAAGTGATATAATAATAATAATAATAATAATAATAATAATAATAATAATATCAAAGCAAAAATAGATAAGACACAACCTAACAGTAAATGTAGACTATGCGGTGACAGAGACGAGACTGTAAACCATGTATTAAGCGAACGTAGCAAACTAGCACAACGGGAATACAAAACTAGGCACGACTGGGTTGAGAAGTTGACCCACAGGGAATTATGCAAAAAATAAATGTTGACCATACAACAAAATAGTATATGCATAAACCAGAATCTGTTCTTGAGAATGAAACGCATAAATTCTCTGGGACTTCGAGATAAAGATGGATCCCCACATCCCAGCCAGAAGACCAGACCTAGTGTTGATTAACAAAAAAAAAAAAAAAAAAAAGAAAAAAAAAAGAGAACGTGCCAACTGGTGGATGTTGCTGATGTGAAAAACTCAAAAGGAGTGAAAATAAAATTCACCAAAGCTAAAATTGATAATACGCAGATTAACATAATGTGTACGAGAGCCATCCGAAAAGTTCATAGGCTGACCACTATACTCTCATGGAATGTGACCAATTGATGTTTACTTTTCACCCCCCAACCCGACTTTGCGGTGTTGCAGTGCTTGGATTCCATTGATGAAAAACAATTTTCACATCAGAAAACAGTTCACCAGTTGATAATAATAATAATAATAATAAGAAGAAGAGAATTTGTCAACTGGTAGACTTGGCAGTATCAGCAGATCATAGGGTGAAGATGAAGGAAAACCAAAAGATAAACAAATACTTGGACCTTGCTAGAGAATTGAAAAATCTGGGGAATACGAGGGTGAAAGTGATACCAATTGTAGTTGGTGCACTTGGAACGGTCCCAATAAACTTGGAAAAAGACTGTACTGTTGCAATCGGCTAGAATACCCAGAAGAGTCCTGGAGACCTGAGGAGACTTGTTGTCACTCAGACTCCAGTGAAATACCATCAGCTAAATCAGCTGAAGTAAAAAAAAACCAATAGTAATAATAATAATAATAATAATAAATAGAGACCATCCAGTCAACAATATTGTTAAGATCGGCTAGAATACCCAGAAGAGTCCTAGAGACTTGAGGAAACTAACTGCCGCTTAGATTCCAGTGAAAGACCACGAGCGTTAGCTGGTATGAAAGACGTATGCATATGCATGTGTGTATGTGCGTGTGTGTGTGTGTGGGGGTTGTCTCTTGGTCTGCGAATCTAGAGCAAATACTGTGTTGAGTACTAAAGTCAGAAAAATTGCGACTATAAATTATATTAATCATACTATGAAATAGACAAGTGATTTATGGTCCATTAAAAGTACAAGTACACGCTCACTGACACATTCACAAGCGCGCACACACGAAAACGCACAAACATACACAAACACATATTTGGATACATGAGCACACGCATTCACACACACACGCACGCGCACACACACACACACACTTGAACATTTACACACCCACACAGTCACTCACATGCATACACACCCATTATATATATATATATATATATATATATATATATATATATAGAGAGAGAGAGAGAGAGAGAGATAGTAAAATGGTATAGTCAGTAAGCCTACTCAGGTTTCTCCTCGTCACTTATGAGTTCGTCTTATGAGTTCGTTTATCTCTACGTCACTAATGAGTTCGTCTAACTTTTTCAGCAGTGTTCAGTGTGTCCACACACATACCCCCCCATATATATATATATATATATATATATATATATATATATATATATATATATATATATGGATTATTTAAACGGGTTCTTCTAGATGATCTTCCATTTGTCTCTTTTCTTTCATTTAACTTTGTGATCATCCCGGATTTCAAAATCTACAAGATGGCAATTTCTCTTCTTGTTAATTACCACTATGTCTGGTCTTCTGGCCGGGATAACGCAATCCGTTTGTATCTCAAATTTCCAGATAATTTTCTGTGTCTCATTCTCGAGGATGGATTCCGGTTTGTGTATATAATGTTTCATAGCATTGTCAAAATTTAATTTGTTGCACAATTCCCTATTATTATTATTATTATTAGTTTTCTGTACCAGCATTAACTGATGGTCTTTCACCGGAGTCTGAAGGACAGCATGTCTCAGATCTCCATGACTCTTCGGAGTATTCTAGTCAATCTTAACAACGCTGTTATCTTGATGATGTCAATTCTTCCTCTGATTTCCCATTCCTCTAGTTTGTTTAATAAACTTTCGGAGACTGTTCCAAGTGTGCCAATAATAATTGGTATCACTTTCCCCCTCATATTTCTTTTTTTTTCAGTTTTCTAGAACAGTCCAGGTATTTTTCTATCTTTTCGTTTTCTTTCATCTTTGGCCTGTGATCTGCTATCATTACTATAACAAATAGAAATGACGATAGTTAGTCTCTTTGGAAAATTTCTCTTTGGATTTTTACATCTGTCAGAGATTACTTTCCTGCTGCTAATTGTACTTTCCAGTTTTTCTTAGATTTTTATGAAGAAATTTACAATCTTGTCGGATATTTTATACATTTTAAGGATTTTATAATCCAAGTTTGCGAGACAATGTCATAGGCCTTTTTGTTATCGATCCGTGTCAATGAGAGGCAGACAAGTTATTGGACTATAATTGCTAGGATTGTTCCTTTTTTGTGGGTCTTTATTATTTCCCTCCGTTCGAGTTTTTCACACCCACTTTAGCCGGTGGTTCACTGGAAGCTGTGTGACAACAAATTTCCTCGAGTCTCCAGGATTATTCTGAGTATTCTAGCCGATCTCAACAATGCTGTAGCCTGGATGGTCTCAATTTTTTCCCCTGATTTACAATTCATCCAGACTCTTTTCCAGACACCTGGGGACCGTTTCAAGGGCACCAATTAAAATTGGCACAACCTTCACTTTCATGTTTCATAGTTTTCTTAGTACTCTGGTAAGGTCCAAGTATTTGTTTATCATTTCACTTTCTTTCAGTTTCACTCGGCAGATTCCACAAGATGACAAGTTGTCTTCTTGTTAATCAATACTTGGTCTTGTCTCCTGGCCGGGATTAGGTGATCCGTCTGTACCTCAAGGTCCCAGAGAATTTTGTGCGTCTCATTCTCCAGGACAAATTGGTCTTATTATTATTATTATTATTATTATTATTATTATTATTATACAATGTTTTTAGCAAGACAAATGTTGTCTTATTAAAATCAAGATAAAGTATAGTTACGGAAAAAACCCAAACCCCCTCCCCCCCCCAAAAAAAAAGATTTTATTTTATATTCAGTTTTGATTTTTTTTTACCCTGGTTTTAGATTTATCAAAAATATCGAATAAAAGTATCGATTTTCAGATTTGAGACCGTTCCACATGAAATTTGTTTTTGTCGATGACTGTGCGCTGTTTGAGGGATGTCATATGAATGATGATCAACTCCTTTCGAGTTGTGTCCTCATTGGCAAACCCACTCTGCTCAAAATAGAATGGGATCTTGATGGACTGACTTGTTGCTATTATGTACATCATAAATCTCTTTATTTTAGATTTACTCAAGATTTTTCATATAAGGACGATCACTTGACGTGTGTAATTTGTGATATGATTTAATGAATGGGGAAGTCGCGGGAATGGAGGGGGGAGAATTCGTGCAAAAATGAATGGAGTTGAATTACAATGACACAATTCGAATTTGATTTGTAGTTTTACTTAATTTTATTGTTGTTTTATTCTGAGTTGATAGCTTTTCCTTTTTAGTATTATTCAATTACTAGCAAAAATATTTAAGTTTAAATGTAATAAAATATTATATTAAATTAGAAAGACTAACGAAACTAAATTAAAAAACAAAAACGAATATATAAATATTACACTTATTTTAATTGATTTCTATATCAAATTATATATACAATTGCTTTTAATACGTTTGAATATAACATGATAGATTTAGAAATCAGTAACAGCAAATAATTATTAAACCCAGTTTGTTAAACTCATTAGGCAAATTATTCCCACCATATACACTGTAATTCTTTATTTCTTAAAGATATATAACACGTATTTCAGAATTTGAAATGCATTAATAATATGGTCAGTATTGCGGTAACTCAGCTCAGACATTGTTAATAAATAAGATGTTAATTCAAATAAAATATTGAATATTTCAAAATCGTTTGATTTGTAGTTTTACTCCATTTTATTGTTGCTTTGCTCTCAGTTGATAGGCTCTTCTTTTTTAATATTATTCAATCACTAGTAAAAATATTTGAGTTTTAATGTAATAAAATATTATATTAAATTAGAAAGACTAATGAAACTAAATAAGAACGAATATAAAGATATCACGCTTATTTTATTTCTATATAAAATTATTTATAGGATTGCTTTTAATACGTTTGAGAATAAAATAAGTGTATTAGAAATCAGTAACAGCAAATAACTATTTATTAAACCCAGTATTTTAAAAAATCATTATGCAAATTATTCCCACTATCTATACACATATAAAGGACAGTTGTGTGTATGTATGTATGTATGTATGTCCTATAACAGTAGTATAAAACTACAAAACATAATAGAATTAATGACAAAGTAAATATATCTACACATTCAGTATCACCAATTTTGCTTTTTTGAGCAAAAATAATGAAGATTTGATTTATATTTATGAAAATAATTAATACATAAAAATGAAATAATATCAGCGTGGAAATTCTTTTGCATTTGATATTCCAAATAGTTGACATTAATTTTTCTTTCCAAAATGGCTGGATCAATGCAAGGTCTTTTTTTACGTAGGAATTTTAATGGGGGCGATTCAATAATAATGGATATGAGTGACTAAATTCCCCCCACCCATACACAGGCGACACAGGGTAGTCACTTCTAGTATACAATGTAACTCTTTATTTCTTAGAGATGGATAACATATATTTCAGGATTTTAAATGCATTAATAATATTAGCAGTTTTGCGGCAAATCTAAGTCAGCTAGACTTTAATAGAAACCTTATTAATAAAAAAAATACCAATTAAGATTAAAAAATGACTATTTCATAATCGTTGAGAATATAAATTAATAACTAAAGAAATCATGACGTCAGTGGTGACGTAGTTTCGGTTACAGACAGACAGTTACATCATCTCCATTATAATAAGAAAGATGTAGTGGTTAAGAACTCTGATAAGTCGGTCAGGTTTCGCTCCCGGTTGGAAGAAGCCTGCTAACGTCTAACACTCTTAGGTGACGTTATAGGTCGAAACACGGTGTATGTTGATGACTCTCTCTCTCTCTCTCTCTCTCTCTCTCTCTCTCTCTCTCCCCCTCTCTCTCTCTCTCTCTCTCTCTCTCTCTCTATATATATATATATATATATATATATATATATATAGTCTGCTATATATATATGAGTAAAGAGTGCTCAATATCATTGATACACCATGTATATCTAAATAGGGTAGCAAATACATGAGATCGACACTGCTTGCTAAATGTCAGTTTCTCTCTTATGCGATTTTCAAGCCAATATATATATATATATATATATATATATATGTGTGTGTGTGTGTGTGTGTGTGTGTGTGTGTGTGTGTGTTCAAAAAAGTTGTGAATAAAAGGTTCAAGGAATTTAAAACAGATTACTTACCTTAACACCTATTTATCAGCATTCCTACAAAATAGTTTCTTGCCTATTATAAGTACACACTGATCAAATTACACGGAGTTTATGGAGCATATCCTCCTAATATATATATATATATATATATATATATATATATATATATGGTGAGTCTGGTTCTCAGTGTGTATATATTATATATGTTAGGTATATATAAATGTTTATATATATATATTATTTGGGATTTAGTATGAAGCATGG
This sequence comes from Doryteuthis pealeii, assembly GCA_023376005.1. Classification (NCBI taxonomy): domain Eukaryota; kingdom Metazoa; phylum Mollusca; class Cephalopoda; order Myopsida; family Loliginidae; genus Doryteuthis; species Doryteuthis pealeii. Next base: position 55,530,984 of record CM042154.1, read on the forward strand.
GCTGTGAAATATATAAGAAACTCAGTTTGTGGGATGTTAAGTTTCGTTTTATTACATTCTAATATTTCGGAGATTTGACTCTCCTTCTTCAGAGGAATATAGACTAACTTAGTTGTGTTGTTGTTTTTTTTTCATCTTTATACTTGAGGTTGTGGTCATCCGGGGTATTCTTGTCTGTCTCTCTTGATGACCTCCTTAGGTGGTGTGGGGGCGGCTACTCGTCTACACTGTTCCCCACGATGACCACGACCTCAAGTATAAAGATGAAAAAAAAAAAAAAAAAAAAAACAGTTTACGTTCCTCTGAAGAAGGAAAGAGCCGAAATATTAGAATGAAATAAAACCAAACTTAACATCTGTTAGTAAGACCTAACAAAAATAGAGTTGCTCCCTTTTGATCAGTAGGGGACTGATGGGAAACCCGGAAATGGGGTTTCGCCATGTCACTTTGGACTGGGGTTTTGACTGTGCGGACGCAGCTAACCACGTGCTCAGCACGGTTGGGTTGGTTAAGTCACTTTTAGGGTAGAAGCATTTTCTACCCTGTGTTAAATAAAACCTTGTTAGTTTTTCAACAACCTGCTATATCAACTAAGAAGCATACGTGGAATCCACACACACACACACACATATATATATATATAGTCATCCATAGACACCGTGTTTTTACGTTTCACGTCTCTGAGTGTGGCTAGACTTAGCAGACTACCCTAGTCGGGGTCGAAACCCAAACGATTTTCAAGACTTAGCAGACGACCTCTAGCCGGGGTCGAAACCCGAACAATTTTTCATCAGATAGAGTTCCTAACCTCTCAACCATCAGCATCTATAATCGAGAAGTGGAATTTTAACTGATAAATACGTACATAGGTATATATGTAAAGGTCACCAGAGAGCTCGTATCCGTTAATAGGAGTGCCTATATTTAAGCGTACGCGGTGACTAAATTCCCGTCCAAAGAGTTCTGCCAAGTTTGGGAGCATATATCAATCATTCCACAACACCGTGTTTCGACGTATTTCGTCTCCTCAGTGTGGCTACAATTAGCAGACTACCTCTAGCCAGGGTCGAATCCTGACCGATTTTTCTAAGCCCTCAAAGATTGTACAGCGTAGACGTAGAGTTGACGGAACTTGGTGACTGGCAATCTCTTACAGATGCAATCATAAGGCGATTATCTTGACATATCTACAGAGTTGAATTCTAAAGTCCCAACCGATAATGCTGGATGTGTCTAGTTTAAGTTTTTTTGATTGTTCAATTTTAGGATATTTTTTATTACGGTCGATGGTAAATCTAAAGAAAAGAAATGCATGTTTGCCTTTGAATGTGTGTGTGTGTGTGTGTGTGTGAGAGAGAGAGAGAGAGAGAGAGAGAGAGAGAGAGAGAGACGATAAGAATGGTTTTGTTTATATATATATATATATATTATATATATATATATATATATATATATATATACAGGGTGGTCAGAAATAACAGAGCTGTCATTACAATATGATAAAATCTTTATTATTGTGTAATATTATAGATGCCCTATTAATTTTGCCGAGTTGTGTGTGGTGTGTGTGTGTGTGTGTGTGTGTGTGTGTGTGTGTGTGTGTGTGTGTGTTCTTGTTTGCATAAAAAGATACTAGCGAATACACACACACATATATTTACATGTATAATCTTATATGGATGTGAATGTGGCTAGTGATAACACACATCACACACACACACACACACACACACATATATATATATATATATATATATATACTGGTCAGAAGTAACAGAGTTGTCAATAACACTATGATAAAATCTTTATTATAGTGTAGTATTATAGGTTCCCTATTACTTTTACCCAGTTGTGTGAATGTATGTGTGTATGTGTTCTTGTTCGCAGAAAAAACATACTAGCACACACACACACACACACACACACATATTATATATATATATATATATATATACATATATATATATTCCATGGATGTGAGTGTGTTTGCATACGCCAGTATGTGTGTGTCTGTGTGTGTGTGTGAGAGAGAGATAGAGAGAGAGTAAAAGTAGAAGAAGAAGAGAAATAAAGAAGAGAAATAAAGAAGAAGAAGAGCAACAACAACAAAGAAGAAGAAGAAGAAGAGCAACAACAACAACAAAAAGAAGAAGAAGAAGAAGAAGAGCAACAACAACAACAAAAAGAAGAAGAAGAAGAAGAAGAGCAACAACAACAACAAAAAGAAGAAAAAGAAGAAGAAGAGCAACAACAACAACAAAAAGAAGAAAAAGAAGAAGAAGAGCAACAACAACAACAAAAAGAAGAAGAAGAAGAAGAGCAACAACAAGAAGAAGAAGAAGAAGAAGAAGAAGAGCAACAACACAACAAAAAGAAGAAGAAGAAGAAGAAGAAGAAAGAAGAGCAACAACAACAACAAAAAGAAGAAGAAGAAGAAGAAGAAGAAGCAACACAACAACAAAAGAAGAAAAAAGAAGAGCAACAACAACAACAAAAAGAAGAAGAAGAAGAAGAAGAAGAAGAAGAAGAAGAAGAAGAAGAAGAAGAAGAAGAAGAAGAAAATCAAAGAAGAAGAAGAAGAAGAAGAAAAAGAAGAAGAAGAAGAAAAAGAAAAATGGTTTCGTACTTTATTTAAAGCAAAAGAATTTGTTTATTTATTCATTTTCATTTATTCGCATTTATTCGTTTTTCCCTTTTCTATTCTGGGTGGGCCAATACATAGTCGAGCCTTTTCAAATGAATTCTATGAATACTGCGCTATTTATAGGAACACCAATGAATACTAATTGTTGGTACTTAAGTAAAAAGGTGCGAATTATATATGTTGGTATGTTGTTTACAGGTGAGGGGGGGGCAAATAGGTATGTAGTTATTTACTGATATTCCAGTCTATGTCAGTTGAACACAAGGATTAATTAACGGAGGAAGTCACGCACGAACCAAAGTTCATGTGTGGCCAGTGCAAAAAAAAATGCGTGTATTCCTTCGGAATTCCTCTTTTGAGGCGCCTCAGGCACCGGGCAATAAACGCAGCCCTGCCCCTTTAAATCGAGTGTGGAAGATGTTGCCTGGGATCACGCTGATATTATACATCTTACCGGTCAAATAGCCAAAGCCACTGGACACGGTATGTAAGTCGATTGGAAAGTAAGGTTCAGCGTATGAGTAGCACAGGGATCTGTGCGGTACAGTGAGGAGCTGATGGTAGGTGTGGCTCTCCACCTCAGACGCAAAAAACACAATCTCCTTGGTCTAGCGCAAGTGAAAAGAGGATAGACTCCCTCGCTGTCTGGCTGACACCGACTTTAGGCCACCCCGACGACTTTACTTATATATATATATATATATATATATATATATATTATTGCGCACAATCTTAAACTAAACGTGGAAACAACACCCAACGAGAAAACAGCTGCACGGCCACCTGTCCCATATCACACAAATCATCCGTGTGAGGCGAACAAGACACGCTGGGCACTGGTGGAGAAGCAAGGATGAACTCATTAGTGATGTTCTTCTGTTGAAGCCATCACATGAGCACGCCAGAGTAGGTCGTCCAGCAAAGACGTACACAGACCAACTCTGCGCGGATACTGGATGCTGCGCAGAGGACCTCCCAGGGGCAATGAATGATAGGGAATGCTGGCGAGAAATTCTCATGGATATCCTTGCTGCTAGCACGACATGATATATATATATATATATATATATATACACATATATATATATTGTATATATATATATGTGTGTGTGTGTGTGTGTGTGTGTGTGTGTGTGTGTAAGTCTAAGCTGTCATCTACGGACCCCATATTAACGGACTTCGGATACAACAGACAAATCTACAGGCAAAAAAAAAAAAAACACTTCCAAACAGTCAGCTATGTATTTGCAATGACTATGCGATCACTGCAGGAAAGAAACTTCATTTTCATTACATAGACAAAGCAGATAAATCTTAATAAGTTATGGTATACATTTTAATCTATTAATAACTAGCAGCAGCTACCCGGCGTCGCCTGGGTAGAGGGGGATGTTTTTAAGTTAGTCTTGCAGATCCATTATTACTGAATCGTGAGTTGAATCCTTGTGGGATGCCCCATTTAAACCCCAGTGTAAAAAAATAGACCTTGCATTGATCCAGCTACTTTGAAAATAAATGTTAATGTCTACTATCTAAAATATTAAATGAAAAAAAATCCATGCTGTTATCATTTAGATTTTATTTTTGAATTATCTTCACGAATATAAATCAAATCTCTATTATTTTTGCTCAAATACCAAGCCCTGGTGATATTTAATGTGTATATATATTTACTTTGTCGTTAATTGTTTTATTTTCGAAGTTTCCTCCGGACATACACATACACACAACTGCCCTTTATATATGTATATAAACAACGTCACTGTTTACGTCACAGTCATTTCAGGAATTAAGTAAGTTAATCAATGAATATTTAATTTATAGTCAAAATAATTAATACATAAAATAAATCTTATTTTATTAAGGATGTCTCTTTGAAACTCTGTGTTAGATTTGCCTTAAAACATTCCATGTTATTAGTGGTTTAAAATCCTGCAATGTGTGTTATATGTCACTAAGAAATAAAGGTTTACATAATATAAGGTGTGATTAATTTGCATACTGGTTTTAACAAAACCGGGTTTAATAAATAATTACTTGGTGTTATTGATCTCTGATATTGTTTTATTCTTCAGCGTATTAAAATCAATCCTATGAATGATTTTATATAGAAACCAATTAAAATATAATTGAAATAAGTGTAATCTTTTTATATGCATACTTATCCAATTTCGTTAATATTTCTAATTTAATATATTTACATTAAAACGTAAATACTTTCGGGGGGGGGGTATATTCTTTCTAGTATTTAAAATAAATGTGATGTTATTGTATTTAAAAATGTATATTGTAATAGCACTTAAGTAAACATATCAAATGTAATAATTAAATTATCATACTATGGTATATACAGGTCATGCTACTATAAATAATATCCCTATTAAGTCATAAACGTTTCCCTTAATGCCTAACAACTGACTCCTTATAAAATCCTTACCAATTCATGGGGGTCCGCGTGACGTACCGCACTGTCGGCTGGGGCGTTAAAACACACCGACTGCACCTCTGCAGAGAGGTAAGACTCCTGTTGGCTGTGGGTGTCGACCCGTTGTGCTTAAAGATGGAACCTAGTAGGCTAAGCACTCCATGACATGCAACTCTCCTCCTAGGCTAGACGGGTAGTTGGAGAGGCCCCCTCTGATCAATCGGCTGCTTATGTCAAGCCCTAGCTCTTATATGATTGCCCTAACCCTATTGCCCTTATGTCAAGTCCCAATCCCTTTTATCATATGCGGTGCTAGAAGGCAGTGGCTGAGGGTCTTCATTTCCTGGGAATGATATTAAACTCTATCTGATGGTGGGGTTCCAGTTCTGGAGGTTTGGGGAGCGCCCCTTTATCACTATTGTTTCCAAGTCTACTCTGACACGGAGTGGTAGTACCTGTTAGGGTCCATCTATGAGTTAAATAGAAAAATGCGTTCATAAAAAAATTGGAATCCGTTAAGTATTAATTTATTTCAAAACTTTGTCAGCATTAAATGACCAACTGAGGTTGATATGCCGTAAAACAAACCAAACCAAACCAAATCGTGGGACCTAGTGAATAACACACAAGACTGCAACATTGTAGTAAGGGATTTTGAACTTCAGTCGCACTATTATGTTTATTTATGGGTGAATACCTTTGGGAAAGGTATGAACCCTCACTTATTCCCTCCTCACCCAGCTATGGGTTAGATAGTAAAACTACTGTTCTAAATGGATGGGTTTGGTGTGTAATACTTAACGTCGTAGGAAATTGACCTTGTGTCACACTTTGCTTTTTAGTACATACATATATACATGGATGGATTTTGCATTAAATAACCCGCAAAGGTTGATATGCAATTAAACAAAGAAACCAGAGAGAGAGAGAGAGAGAGAGAGAGAGAGAGAGAGAGAGAGAGAGAGAGAGAGGGCTTATACTTAGATAGATATAAAAATAAATGGATAGATATATTGATATATATACTAAAAGTAAGCCGGATACGAAGATATAGATAAATAGATTGATATATATATATATAATATATATATATATATATATATATATATATATATATATATATATAGAGAGAGAGAGAGAGAGAGAGAGAGAGAGAGGGATAGACAGACGGATATAAATAAAGAAATATAGTTCTTATTGGACCGAGTCAGTACAAATGATAAATTGTTTGACCGCAGCTAACTAAAATGGGTAACAGGAATAACTTGTAAATAAAGAATGATTAAATGTAAAGTGTGGATTGAGATAATAATAATAATAATAATAATAATAATAATAATAATAATAATAATAATAATAATAATAATAATGGGATTTGACATAGACACCTGTAAGGGGCAGAAAACCTACCAATATTTCATCATCATAGCTCTCTTGTCATAGTAAAATATGACGAAACATACAAATAAATCATTCAATGTCACAATTCTAAAGTTAAACCGATGAAATGTTCATTTGGGTTTGAGAAAGTAATTTCGTAATCCTGGTTTGCTGGTCGGTTGGGTTTTTACGGCATGTCAATCTTTGATGGGTTATTTTATTCTCAAGACGCTTGATTCATTTTTGATGGGTACTCAATATTTAAAAAAAAACATTTTTTCTATTTAACCCATAGATGAGACCGTAACAAGTCCTACCACTCCGTGTCTGAAGTGATATGGGAATATTACTGATGAGGGGTTACTCCACATTGCCCGGAGCTCCAGAATTGGAACTTAGCCACCGCCCTCTAGCACATCTGATAAAAAGGGTTGGGGCTTCCCATAAGAGCAATTGGGTTGGGACAGTTATATATGCGCTAGGGCTTGAAGTGACCAGCTGATGGTTCAGAGGAGGCCTCTCTGACAGCCAGTCTATCCGAAGTAAAAATCAAAGTGGAGTGTTACATGTCATGGACTGCTTAGCCACAACAAATATTGATAGATAGTTGGATAAAAAAGATACATACGTTATAAGAAACATGAATAAAAATAAGTACAGACGGGCATTTTAAATAAAAGTTACAGCTAAAAGGTGAACGATAGATGGATATATATATATATATATATATATATATATATATATATATATATATATAATATATATAAGGGGAATGATTATCCATGTTATAGTGCCTGCAAGAAAAATTAACAATAACAGAATTTAGTGACCCAAAACAGCTGTTGAACACTGGGACAGAGTTAACAAATAAATGCAGACATAAAATAAACACAAACTCTACGTAGTGACTTCCGGTATTACGTAGGGGGTGTAATAAACCCGCTACATCGAAAATGGGTACAACCCACTTATATATTTCAAAACAATGGCAGACAAAAAATACCCGAAAGATTCACGCTAATGCGAGAAACTCAAGTCGGTATATTCCAAATGATTCGTATTTTAAACCATTCGATTTTAATCGTGTATATATATATATATATATATATATATATATATATATATATATATATATATATATGGGGGTGGATGTGTTGATATAAATGGTAGTGGAAACGTATTCTTGTTTAAGTTTCAAAGAAAGGAATTTCAAATTGAGAGAAAATAAAGGAATATTTGTCCGCCATTGTACATCGTGTCAGTGCGGCGAAGGTCGAGATCGAAACCCGGCAGCCATGAGACGATCTCTAGTAGAGAGTAATCAGTAATTATCACCCCTTCCTCTCTCTTTGCAGATCGCTTCAATCTCTACCTGAACTTCCACTCGATGGTGAGACTATGCACGTGATGAAAGTAATATGGGTAAGTAAAAAAAAAAACCCTCCTTACTCTCACGTGGTCTAAACATTCGATCAACCTGACAATCGAACAATATATATTTCCCCCCCTTCCGCACGAGCAGGGTGCGACACAAGGTAAATTTCTTAAGCGGAGTTTAACAGGTTTGAATTCAGAGTTTTACTTCTCCTAGACTGGTTACCTAGCCCTATTACCGATAGCTGGAGGGAGAATTGGATTCATACCTTTCCCAAGGGTATTGGCTCCATGTGAAATGCAAACAGCCTTATCCATGAATTGAATTCTGGTCGACGAGTCCATTTCCTACGAATTTAACTATTAGACCACACGCCTGCGAAACAATATAGAATTAAACAGGGGTGGTAGTGAAAGTTTAGGCACCGGGCATGTATGCTGAAAAAAAAGGGGGGTCCTTAATAAAAAATTGTGATGTTGTGAAAAGTACCTGGTACCTATTACTTAAGCATAAAATTTAAACTAGTAAAAAAGAAAGAAAGAAAAGCACCCTCCGAGCGGTGTAAAAATTAATTCTTGAAAGATATTGTCTGAAGTGGGAGGGAGTTAAAAATTCAATGTTAGAGAGTTTGTGTCATAAGTAAGTAAAATCATCAAATTTATCAAAGGAGTAAAAAAAAAAATATTAAAAACAATTAGAAACGGAGACTTAGTTCTGTCCCCTCAAATATGTTGCGTGTATCTATTAATTATCAATCAAATAATTATTTTGAATATTTTACACATACATTTTACACAAAATCGTTGGAATTTATTTATTTGTAAACTTTTTAGTTAACCTCTTATTACTGAAAAAAGGGCGAAAGTAAAACATAATTTTTAAAACTGATTACAGGGTTGTTCTTTATTCTATATTCTAAATTGACGGTATTGTGACGTAAGCAGTGACGTAATTTCGGTTACAGACAAATGGAGACCAAAACTCTATTAGTGATAGATGCAGATATAATATTTTAAAAAAATCATTTATATATCTATATAATAGATTAAACTAATTCATAATAAGCAATTTTCTTTTTAAAAAATCCATATCACGATGTCACTGTAACTATTAAATTAACTAATCAAGTCATTTTAAAATTTAATAAATATAGCTCATTAAACTGTGGCATGTGGAAATCTAATAGATTGTAACGGATTTATCAGAATAATAATCGATTAGAATTATTTTATTTATTTTGTTATTTTCAAAAAGAACTACAATGGTTAAATTACAAAAAAATACTAGCAATACCATGGATTCGCTTGGTTACATCATTTCAGGAATGAAGCTGCCTTTAGAGATACCAGATACTTTTTACAATACCACAATTTTTTTTAAGGGGACCCCACTTTTCGGTATACATGTCTAGTACCTAAACGTTGCCCCACGTGTGAAAGTAAGATTTCAAGCAAGATTACGGTCAAGGGGATTTTCTTAACACGAGCCCCAATTGTGCTAACATATCGTTAAAACCATTAACTACAAAATTGTAAATACATAAACACACACACACACACACACATATATATATATATATATTCATATATATATAACCAACCCCTCCACACGAGCAGGATGTGACACAAGGTCAATTTCTTAAGCGGAGTTTAACAGGATTGAATTCAGAGTTTTCCTTCTCCTAGACAGGTAATTAGCCAAAGTTAAACACACCATCTGTCCTACTATTTACCCATAGCTGGAGGGAGAGTAGTTGGGTGCATAACTTTACCAATGGTATCATCACTAACGGAAATCGATCGACGTGTCCATTTCCTACGACTCTAACCATTAAAACACGCGCTTCCATATAGATATACAACATATATTGTTTCCTAACCTCTTGGCATGAAATAACCCTAGACGGGTTGGTATGCCATTAAAATCCATCAACCACCAACCCACCCAACCAACCAATCATTATACACACACCTGCTGCGTTCGTCTAATGAGAAACGGAAAGTTCTTGAGTAAAGAGCAATGAAAACAAATATAAAAGTATCCAACAATCTTATATATATATATATATATATATATATATATATATATGTGTGTGTGTGTGTGTGTGTGTGTGTGTATGCGGGGGTGTTGCTAAAATACGTTGCTGGCTTCTTTGTTTCCGACCGTCAATAATTTTCCCGAAATAAATAAATAAATAAATAAATAACATATAAGATTAATCCATGTTAATTATTCAGATCGGCAAATTTAGCAAGCGCCATACACGTTGTCTGTCATGTTTTCAGTTGAATTCTGGAATGACGTTTGTTCACACCTTGCGTGAAACTGATGGTATCGCGGACAAAAATTATCTAATATCAATAGGATCGGTAAAGAAGAAGGAAATATATATATACAGTTTACTTTTCTTTTGTTTTCAGTGAAATTATTTTGAAGAATAGATTACAGTGGCCCGAATGTTGTGCTTATACACAATAAAGATGAGGACAAGAGTCCGTTATATCATGATTATTCATATTATGCCTAATCTCATAAATACACATAATATTACTTCTATGGTATAATATCTTTACACACACACACACACACACACACACACACACACACACATATATATATATATATATATATATATATATATATATATATATATAAAAGGAAGGAAAAACTCAACACCGTTATTCCATAATAAATTCATTTCGACCAAAATTGGGGCTTTTATGAATCTAAGTTGATTTAATAAAGCTCCCCAAAATTCATGGCAACCCCATCTGATGAGACTGAATTTTGGGGAGCTTTATTAAATCAACTTAGATTTATAAAAGCCCCAATTTTGGTCGAAATAAATTTATTATGGAATAACGGTGTTGAGTTTTTCCTTTTTTTCAAAGATAAATATTGCTCTGTATATAATCTAAAAAGTTTATAATACATTGAGCACTCTTTAGTGATTTCAAGATTTACTGTATTTATACATACTGGATCATACAATAATAATACAGTGTGTCTTAGAAATCACATAGAATTATCCCTTACTACCAAGTTTTGGATACCTCACATCTATATATATATATAGAGAGAGAGAGAGAGAGAGAGACAGACAGACAGACAGACAGACAGTAAGAAAGTAAGAAAGAAAGAAAGAAGAAAGAAAGAAAGAAAGAGAAGAGGGTTTTTCATAAGATAATAACTACCAGAAACATCTTTTTAACAATTTTGGGTGTGGATAGTTCAAATCTTAAATATGTTAAAAATTATATTCACTTACAACATTTGTGCATTCATACAATTACACACGACAAGTTTATAGCCAGATTCATCCTCCATAACTGACAAGAATAATGTTCGATGTTAAAAGGATTATGAAGCCTTTCTAATCAGCAATGTTTATAAAAGCCAATATACTTTCTTGTGAGAAATGAATAAGAATATATATATATATATATATATATATATATATATATCTTATTATAATGGAGATTGTGTGTTTGTCTGTCTGAAGCCGAAACTAAATCACTACTCAAGTCACCATTCCCTTAGTTATTGACGTCACATTCACCATGAATTTATTTTTATTTAAACCTCAGTTATTTATAAAATTGTTATACCTTATTAATACTTTTGACTTTATCTACATTCTAATAACATGCAATTGTATTTATATATGCAACAAAATAGCGGGTTACAGTGTGAACAGGAAAGCTAATTTGCATATTGATATTAAAAGTTTAATTTTATTAAATATGCGCTTGGTATTATTGATTTCTAATTGTTTGTTTTTTTCTTAATGAATATGAGCAAAAAACTCGGGATAAATCTTAAAAGAAATCCTTTAATATAAAGAAATAACAGTAATTTTATTCTTTACTTCCTAATTTAACTAAATAGTTAAATTAGGAAAATTCAGCAATAAAAGGAGGGAGTGATGGAAAATGATGGAAGACTTAGTTTCAAAGTTGTTCTATCCTTCGATTATACCCCCTCTGTTTCAAATCATTTTATTTGTATTTTTATTTAGTTTCAAAAGTATTTCAAATTTAACATATTTCATTACATTAAAATTCAAATACTTGCACCCGGAGGGTGCATATATTTGCTAGTATATATAAAGTAAGTAAAGTCAACGGGGCGGCCTAAAGTCGGTTTCAGCCAGCCAGCGAGGGAGTCTATCCACTTTTCAATAACGCCAGACTAAGGAGATTGTTTTAGCATCTGAGGTGGAGCGCCACACCTACCATCAGCTCCTTACTTTACCGCACAGATCCCTGTGCTACTCATACGCTGAGTTGGCGGGGACCGGTATCGAACTAGGAACCTTGTGGTTTCTAGCCAAACGCTCTACCGACTGAGCTAACCCGGCCCCTTTGAGAAAATGAGAAAAGTATTGGCATGAAAAAGTGCTCAATGCTAATAAAGCAGAGCAGATTTATAATCAATTGTATTGTATTATGGATTTGGACTCATAACTTAAAGTTTCATGGTTATGCAATCATCAGAGGAGTCAAATGGTTGAGATCTTAAAGTGGTTGAGATCTTAAACCCAGTAGTCAAATGGTTAAGATTTTTTTAAAAGTTATGAGTCCAAATCCATAATATTACAATTGATTATATATATATATATATATATATATATATATATATATATATATATATATATATATATACTACCACTCCGGATTAGAGATACATATTTACCAACCCCTACGCACGAGTATATTTTATGCTGAAGATGTTTGTTTTATTAATTCTTTATGGGCACATTTTTTAAAACTCAATTTCTAAACACATTTTTAAAAAACTCATTTTGTTCTATCTAACTCATAGATGGGACCCTAACATGTACTACCACTCCGGGTCACAGTGGACCAGGGAACAATGGTGCTTAAGGGGTGCTCCACATTCCCCAGACCCCCAAAACTGGAACCTCATCATCACATAGAGTTTAACGTCATTCCCAGGACATGAAGATCCTCAGCCACCACCTTCTAGCACCCATATGATAAACAGGAGTTGGGCTTACCATAAGGGCAATAGGGTTGGAGCAATTATATAGGTGCTAGGACTTGATGTGACCAGCCAATTGATCGGAGGGGGACTCTCCGACCAGCGGTCTAGCCTTAGTAAGGGTCTAAGTGGAGTATTGCATATCATGGACTTCTCGTCCATTAGGATCCCGTCCTTAAGCATCATTGGTCGCCACACACGGCCAACAAGTGGCCCCATTTTGGGGGAGGGTCTTAGGAAAGGCATGAACTTCACTCCCTACTCCAGCTATGAGTAAATAGGAGGGTAGTCTCCTACTTTTAGCCTTGGTACGGTAACTGGTCTAGCAGAAAGAGAACTTCTCATATTCAAACCATTTCAAGTCCACTTAAAAACTGACATTGTGTCGCATCCTGCTCGTAATGGAGGGTTGGGTAAATACAAATATTTCAATGTGAGTTGAACTAATCTTTTCATGCATTTCGTAACCTTATGTGTCCCATCGTATTGTAATGGTTAGCAAGCTAGCCTCGCAGATCCATTACAACTGAATAACGAGTTCGATCCTGTTAGATTTCCCCATACTATTGACCTTGTGTCATATCCGGCATGTGGCAAATACCTACTTTTATCTATATATCTATTGTTAATTATATGTTTCACGTGGGGGTGTCAAATACGCACATATATAAACATATATAATTGAGTTTTCTATCTCAGAGAGTACACACATACTCTAAGTCCCCCCCCCATATATCTATATATGTTTATGTTTATGTGGGGGTATTTGCATACTTATGTTTATCTATATATTTGCATGTTTCTTACTTGACATACAAATCTTTTAAATGAAATCATGTCTCTAAGTGTGAAAAGACGTTAATGAGGAGGTGGGCGCCGCCATTAAATAGTACCAGGAGCCAGGATGCTCAGCACTAAGATTTATTTTCTCCAAAGAACTGTAAGTAGCATAACAAATCGTGGGAGGATGAGTAAGCTTGTTGATTCACAGACCGGGGATGGCGCGTTATTTGGTCTTGGGTGACACCACCCTTCACTGTCTTGGCGGGTAAATACCAAAAATAAAAAAAACCCTCCTCCCCCCTTAAAACAAACGTGCCGCTTATCGTCATTGTCTATTCGCCCACACATTTAATATATTTTCCAAGAGTGGCTCTTCCGTAGAGATGGCCTAATGGTTAGAATGATGGGCTTGCGTAATCAAAGGTTACAACATCTAGGTATTTCTCTGGTTGTTTCTTTATCGTTTTTAGCACAACGTTTCCGCCGATTTATTCTCCAGCTTTCGAAATATTGGTTATTTATTGTTCCCGGAAATCTTTCAATCTATTGTCTATTATTGTTATTATTGACATAAATTGTTATGTGATATATTCTCCGGCCTTTCTGTAATTGTCTTGAGTTTTAGAATTAATTTGTGTTATTTTTATCATTAGTATTATTTATATTATTCGGACTATTGTTCTCATCTTCATTGTTATTTGTACAACATTTCGGCCGATGTGCCCTCAGGCCTTCCTCAGGTATTTCTTGTCGGACTAAAGAACCTTCTTGAACTCGGGAAACTTCTCGGATACATAAGTGAATATGAAGATATTCTAGGAAAAACAAGACATTGGGTTTATAAGTTCTCAAAATTCACACTGGATTGTCCAATTGGACACATGGACTAGTGGATAAAGGAATTAGGTTAAGACAGTTCTAAGTGACAGTTATCTCTGGACTGCAGGTTCAATCCTGATGAAGGGCAGCAGTAACATAGAATAATAATTAACGCAGCTTAAAGCCTCTACCCCAGTTATAGTTAGCGGAATGAGAATAGGATACCTCCGTGGACTGAATAGAGGGTTAGGTTCAAAGTTCTGTGATGGCTCCCGATTACGACAAGAAGGTTTCCGAGTTCGAGAAGGTTTTCTAAGAAAATGCGTTACATTTCAAATATTTTTTTCGAATACCAATGACGTCATGGTTTTAAAACAAAACGCGGCTAACGGAAATAGCATTTTCTTTTATACTTTCTCCTTTTTCGTTATCCATTTGATAAAAAAATAATTTTGAAAAAGAAGAAAAAATAACTCAGTTTAATCAACATACTACTCAGCCATTGTTCTAATGAAGCTTTTATAAAAAGAAAAAAAAGAAAAAAAAAAGAAAAAGAAAAAAAAAAGAAACGTTTTAACGTCGACTAATTCTTCCATTCATAAATAAATCCTTCCTTTGGAATACTTTGATTTTTTCTTATTTCCATTTCTAGGTACCGTCGGATTTATTTCCATATTTTCCCACCCACTCACACACATCAAAGTGGCCCATTTACCTAATTAATTAAGCATGAAACATTCATTTGAATATATTTGAATACATTTGAATACATTTGAATAAATTAATGATCAAGCACCAATTCAAATAACTGCATTGAACACAAAACAGTAGTTAGGAATTATTAAATAAACAATAAGATTAATTATAATTAAATACTACAGTTGCATATCGCCTTCTTACTTCTTATTATACTTCTCTTCTTCTATGTTGCTATCTGGGTTGATTTCTCTGTTCTTTGATCTTCCTTCTTGTTTGGTGTTTGGCCTTTCTTCATCTTTGTGTCCGTTCTGGTTCTTATTAACGAACACAAGACTTGGGATATTTTTCAGACGTCTTTATTTCAACCCAAGATAAACCGCAAGTGTGGAGAGAAATAGTTATGCTGGAGTGACGCGTTTCTCTTCTTCGGGTACCCAGATGAGATTGAATCTCTATTACTCTACTTCCTGTTCTCACGATTCGGTTGACCAATCAGTGACTAACTAGAAAAGGTCAGCCAAGGGTGATCATCTGTCTATCATTACTGAGTATTTTCCATGACTCTTTTTTACAGAGTTACCAGTTACTTTTTGAATTCTATACTACCTTACATAATTAATAAGCAACCTATTAATTATGTAACATTACTACTACTACAACTACTACTACTACTACTTGTAGTATATATATATATATATATATATATATATATATATATATATATATACCAAGCCCCCCACACGCATATTCTTTGATATAAATCAGATGTATTGATATAGACCCATTAAAACTAAGAACATATGCATAGGCTTTATAAGATTTGTAGGCCATAATCGCTAAATTACATAGAGAGGAGTCGGAGTCGACAAAATTTCCGAGTCGGGGGTTTCATGTTCCGACTCCACAGCCCAGCTAATAAGTTACCGTTTTTTTGTGTTGTCTTGTTTATAGAAACCATTATTCTCGTATTATTTAGATTATTCGGACTATTATCTTCATCTTTATTGTTATCTGTACAACGTTTTGGCCGATGTACACTCGACCTTCTTCGGGTATTTCTTGTCGGACTCGGGAACCTTCTTTTCAAACTTGGAAACCTTCTTTTCGAACTCGGGAACAATCACGGAACTTTGAACCCAACCTTTTATTCAATCCACGGGTGTATCCTGTTCTCATTCTGCTAACCATAGCTGGGTTACAGGTGTTAAATTGTGTTAATTATTATTCTATGTTACTGCTGCCTCTAACCAGGATTGAACCTGCAGCCAAGAGATGATTGTCACAGAACTGTCTTAATCCAACGCCTTTATCCACTCTTCTATGCGTCCAATTCCCGAGTTCGAAAAGAATATTCTCGAGTCCGACGAGAAATACCTGAAGAGGACCAGAGGGCATATCGGCCGAAACATTGTACAGATAACAATAAAGATGAGGACAATAGTCCGTATAATCCAAATAATACTAATCATCAAGCTTCATCTCAAAATTTCAGTGAAATATTTGTGCCCCTGAAGTTACAGCGTCTCCTGTGACTGTGAAGTCCAATGTTCGAAAAACATTCTCGACCACAGATGTCGCATGTAAAGGCTGTCCCTGAAGATGTTGATGTGCCGATGCTTTGTTGCCGCTGCTTTCTTCTGGACCTCTTAGCTTCATGGTGTTGCGCCAGGGTGGCTTCAGACCTGAACAGTCCGCTTCGAACTGTTCATGTCTGAAGTCACCCTATTCATGCCTTCCCTATGTATGCATTAACATTGCTTTCTGTAGATGAGATATTACTACCTATGAGCAAATATCGACAACTTTTTACCTTACCAAGAGATTTTGTTGAAATATAATGAGGAAAAGAAATCTCATGTGGAATTATTGATGTGTTTTTAAAAGAATTGTTTTTTTTTTCATTGCAGTTACTTTTAGCAGCGTGTCCATGTATGTCACGTGGTCGGACAGACGCCAGCCGACAGAATATACCAGAAGAGATTCTAGAAGAAATTTTAACTGAAGATATTGGGTAAATTATGTTCTTTTTATTCATCTATTACTGATTGGTTGTTTTGATTATGTTCCTATCTACCTATCTATCTATCTATATATATATATATATATATATATATCTCAGTCCCTTCATATCTATCTATCTATCTATCTATCTATCTATCTATCCCAGTATATTCCTATTTATCTATTGTGAGGATTTTTATCCCCGGAAAATCACTGTTTAAACCCTACATTTTGTAAAAGAATAAACCGTACTTTGAACGCAGTGAGGAGATGGGTACTGATTTTGAAGAAAGGAGACAAACAACTTTTTATAGAACAAAATGTTTACTTTACATGTAAAACATAGAATAAATATCAAACAGGGGTATCAATATACATAAAATGAAACAACCAAATGAGTTTTAAAGAATGTTCACAGAGTTCAATGTGTTTGGTTGGTAAAGGATAATTAAGGAGAATTGAATTTAGTTAAAGGGTTGGTTGCAGATTTTAAAAAAGCCTGCGGAACTTAGCTGAAATCCTCGAGTTCTGTTTCTTGTAACCTGTTGAGCCCTGCAGAATGGGTTTTGGGTGTTTGTTTGTTGCTCCAGCTTCTAACGAGGTGAGGGTTCCGATTCGTCGCCGTCTGTGGGCTTTTAACGATACGGAACATACGGAGAGTCAAGACGCTCAGAACTTTTTTTTATTTATTTATTTTTAATTTAATTTAATTTTATTTTATTTAAATCCCCAAAGGCCGCCGCCGGCGTCTGGTGAAAGAGGATCACCATTCCCTTAATAAATTTTCACACTATCTATCCCTTGTATATTCCTATCTATCTATCTATCTATCTATCTATCTATGTTATATATATTAACAGAATGAGATAGATAACTATACACAAAATGTCTATCAATTCATCTCGGTTTGTACCTACCTTTCTTTATATATACCAGTGTTGGTTGAAAATTTTTTACGGGGTAGATATAAAAATTATCCGAACTCTTGTTTTATGGAAGCTGAGCTAATCGTGGATGATTAGATAGACAGAACCGTGACTAATTTGCAGAGAACAAGCTCATTTTGATAACTTGTCGGTTCGCCATTATCATCACTAGAGTTTGCTGAATCTTCTCATCAGTGTTGGAGATTGACGGGCGTCCTGCTCTCTCTTCGTGTGTCCCGTTTGTCTTGGCATATTTAAACTTTCACTCAAACATACTACGTGGTTTATTTTTTTGTTTTGATTTACGGCATATCAACCTCAGTGGGTCATTTAATGCCGATAAAGTTTTGAAATAAATGCATTCTTAATGGATATTCAATTGTTTTATAAACAATCTTTTCTATTCAACCAATAGATGGGACCCTAACAGGGACTACCACTCCGAATCAGAGTGGACCAGGGAGCAATGGTGATAAAGGGGTGCTTCACATTCGCCAAACCTCGAAAACTGGAACCTCACCATCAGATAGAGTTTAACGTCATTCTCAGGACATGAAGAGCTTTAACCACCCCCTTCTAGCACCCATATGATAAAAAGGGTTGAGGGGCTTGCCATAAGGCCAATAGGATTGGGACAATCATATTGGTGATAGGGCTTTACATGACTATAGAGGGCTTCTCTAACCGCCCGTCTAGCTTAAGTAAGGTGGTGTGTTGCATGTCATGGACTGCCCAGCCACCTGGCTTCCATTCTTAAGCATAACCAGTCGCCACCCACGGCCAACAGGTGGTCCCATTGAGGTAGTCTTACTCCTGTGCAGAGGTGCAATCGGTGTATTTTAATGCCTCAACCGTCTACATGGTAGTGCACTGTCCCATGTTTTGCTAAAAGCCTCCGATGAATTTTAGCCCCTGGTAATTCTTCCAATCAGAGAAATCCGGTCACTGCTCTTTATTTTTCTTCTTTGGTGTTTACTACGATGAAAGCGGCCATGTTTACACTGTAAAGACAGCAAGTAAAATGGCGCGATTAAGCTCAAACTTCAATCATGTGACCACAACAGAAGGATTGAAGAAAAAAGTGAAAGAAAGAAAGAAAGAAAGAAAGAAGGAAAGAAGGGAAGTAAGAAATGAAAAAATAAAAAAGACAAGTTGTAAAAAGGAAGAAGTGAAAGAAGGAAAGAAAGAAAAGAAAGAAAGAAAGTAGATGAAAAGAAGAAATAAAAAGAAAATCAAAAGACAAGTAGATGAACGAAGTGAAAAAAAAGAAAGAAAGTAATGTAAAGGAAGAAGAAACGAAAGAAAGAAGGGAAGTCGTGGAAAAGAAGAAGGAGAAAAAAAAGAAGCGAAAAAGAAAAAAGTATAAGGGAATTAGCGGAAAGGAAGAGGGAATGAAAAAAGAAAAAGTAGTGTATAAAGAAAGAAAGAAAGAAAAAAGAAAAAGTAAAAAAGTAAAAAGAAAGAAGCGAAAAAGAAGAAAAAGTAAAAGAGAGAAAGAATGAAAGAAGTGAAAGAAGTGAAAGAATGAAAGAAAGAAAAGAAAAAAAGAAAAGGAAAAAGAAATAGAAAAAAAAGAATAGTAAGAGAAAGAATGAATCAAAGAAAAAAAGAAAAAGAAAAAAGAAAAAAAAGCACAAAAGAAGAAAAAAGGAAAGAAAGAAAAGAAAGAAAGAGATAGAGTGTGTATGTGAGAAAGAAAGAAAGAAAGAAAGAAAGAAGAAGAAAGAAGAATCAACAAGCAAAAATAAAGAAAGGAAAGAAGGAAAGAAAAAGTAAAAGAAAAAAAGAAAGGAAGAAACAAAGAAGGTAAAACAAAAGTCTTTCGTGTTGTTTCCGTTTCCGGTCTGTAACAAGACGTCGTCGCTGTCGTCGTCTGAGTTGGGGTGGGGTGGAGGAGACGTCTAAGGAAAAATAAATTAGTAATCACTGTCCAATGAAATATTCATGACTTTATGATTTCTTTCTGATTCTTCATATGTTATTGTTTTTATTTTCTTTGTTTTTTCTTTCTTTATAATTTTTTGCCTTTCAGCAAACAAAACGTTACCAGCTGCTTTGCTGAGTTGGACACCTCAGTAAATGACGCACGACTTTGATAAAGTGTGGTTTAATAGAAGGAAGGATTTTTACAGACATTTGTCAACATGTCGCCAATCACGTGAAATGGTGTGTGTGTGTGTGTGTGTGTGTGTGTGTGTGTGTGTGTGTGTGCCTACTTGGGATTATCTAGCAGTAAGAGTGTAGATGTACCACGGAATATCTATCTATCTATCTATCTAACATATATATATATAATATATATATATATATATATATATATATATATATATATATATATACTAGCAAAAGTACCCGTTCATGACCGGACGAAAACATTTTTAGGAACACCAGGGGGTGTTCATAAAAATAAAATTAAAAATAAATCACCGAAAATTTGTGTATTACAGTGCTTATTTTAGGGATTTTTTTTTGTTAAGATTTGTTAACATTTTTTTGTTGTTAACTCATCATCATCATCATCATCATCATCATCATCATCATCATGTCGCGCTGTTAGCACGGATATCCATGACAATCTCTCTCCATCCATCCGTATCACTCATCATTCTCGGGAGGTCTTCTACGTAGTGTCCAGTATCCGTACAGAGTTGGTCAATGTACATTTTTGCTGGCCAGCCCACACTGGCGTACCCATGTGCTGGCTTCTACGGGAGGTCGCCACTTATGAATTCATCCTTGCTTCTCCAGCAATGCCCTGCGTGTCTTGTCCGTCTTACTCGGATGGTTTGGTGATACGGGGCAGGTGGCCGTACAGCTGTTTTCTCGTGGGGTGTTTTTTCCACATTTTGATTAGAATCGCACGAAACATTCTTGTGCGGCTCCCATATAGTTCATTCTCTAGTCGCTTCATCCAGGTTGTGCAGCCGTACAGTAGCACTGACACGACATTGGCCTGGAAGAATTGTCTTTTTAACTTGTCTGTGAGTTTGAATTTCCATATAACTGATAATATATTTATAGCGGACTATGCGTGCATTAACATCGCTTTCTGTGGCTGAGATATTACTGCCTAGGTACTTTAATTGTTCTACCGATTTTAGGAGTTTGCCATCAATAGTTGAGATGTCTCTAATTTTTTAAAAGACATGAACTCAGTTTGTTCAGAGTTTACCTATAGGCGAACGTTTGTGCTGTCTTTTTATAGCAAGGATTCGGCTTGTGCAGGTGTATTTGAGAATAGTGCTAGATCATCAGCATAGTCCGCATCCGTAATAGTCTGTGCGGGATAGTTCTGGATAATATTTTGTTAACTACCCGACTACAATTGTGCCGACAAGCTGGTGGTCTCAAGCTTCACATTTAAAATATTTTCAAAAAAATGTAATCCTAATTTTTTGAGTGTTTTGAAACAATTCTATGCCATAATATTGACATTTTTTAGCAGAATTCAGAATTCATGTATTTTTTACTGAAAACAAACCCCTTAAAGAAACTTTATAAAATCTTCTGATATAATTATTCAGAATATATATATATATATATATATATATATATATATGAAAGTAA
>CM042154.1:55555106-55592606 GCA_023376005.1 Doryteuthis pealeii
TTTCAGTTTAGTTCAATAAGGAAAACTGACTCGATATACGAGGAAATTGAGTTACGAACGGAATGAATTAAACTTGCAAGTAAAGGCAGAACTGCAAGTTTCTATTTCATTATGGTTTTATACAATATAGTGCTATTTTTGTTATTAAAAACGTTAAAAAAATTAGATTGTTTTGAGGGTACTGGAACGGATTAATAACATTTCAACTTTAATGGGGAAAATTAATTTGATATACGAGGAAAGTGAGTTGAATCAAACTCATAAGTCAAGGTAGCAGTGTATGTTTAAACAATATTTCCTGAAAATAAACGGTAGTAACACATTTCGATGTGTGTGTGTGTTTTGCACTTAAAACACGCATTTCATTTTTTTCGGTCAGATTATGGAGCACTTGTTCCCACCGGAAGTTGCAAACAAACCAGTCCCGTCTCCTCAATAGGGTTCTGTTTCCATAGAAACCCGACCGGTCATGGCGACTGTTATGCTAATTTCATCAACAGGAAGTACGCATAATTAGCCTCTTTTACACAAGAGCGATCTGATTGGCCCGATCGTTTCCTCATAATTTCAACAGGAATTCCCTCACTTTTTCTATTTTTATTTTTTATTTTTTTATTATTTTACTAATTCGATTTTTTTATATTGAATAAATCTCTTTTCTCTGTGTTATCCTATTTGCTCGTTCGAAGATTTCATTTCCTTCTGAGCAGAGCTGACATAGCATACACAGAATATCCTCTTTTAGTAAATATCAATAAAAGATTTGGTCTGTTGACACGGCTTACAATATAAAACGATTGTATACATTGAACAAGGGTAAGGAACCGAATAAAAAGTGATGTTTGTAGATATTTACCCATCCCATTCGTCACGGGTAGGATGTGACACAAGGACGCATGCATCTTGCGAGGATTGAACTCACTATTCAGTAGTAGTTCTTTACCAGAGTAGATATTTACCCAACCCGTTTACCTCGGGTTAGACGTGACAAGGTTGCAAGTATGGGGCATCCAGTGAGGATCGAACTCACTTTTCATTAGTAACTCTTTCTAGAGTAGATATTTACCCAACCCGTTCACCATAGGTTAGGCGTGATAAGGTTGCAAGTATGGGGCATCCAGTGAGGATCAAACTCACTATTTAGTAGTATCTCTTTACCAGAGTAGATATTTACCCAACCCGTTTACCACGGGTTAGACGTGGCAAGGTTGCAAGTATTGGGCATCCAGTGAGGATCATGGCAAGGTTGCAAGTATGGGGCATCCAGTGAGGATCGAACTCACTTTTCAGTAGTATCTCTTTCTAGAGTAGATATTTACCCAACCCGTTCACTACGGGTTAGACGTGATAAGGTTGCAAGTATGGGGCATCCAGTGAAGATCAAACTCACTATTTAGTAGTATCTCTTTACCAGAGTAGATATTTACCCAACCCGTTTACCACGGGTTAGACGTGGCAAGGTTGCAAGTATTGGGCATCCATTGAGGATCGAACTCACTATTCAGTAGTATCTCT
The DNA here is from genome assembly GCA_023376005.1 of Doryteuthis pealeii. Lineage (NCBI taxonomy): Eukaryota > Metazoa > Mollusca > Cephalopoda > Myopsida > Loliginidae > Doryteuthis > Doryteuthis pealeii. The sequence goes on from CM042154.1 coordinate 55,556,622, forward strand.
TTACCAGAGTAGATATTTACCCAACTTGTTCACCTCGGGTTGGACGTCGCAAGGTTGAAAGTGTGGGGCATCCAGTCAGGATCGAACTCACTATTCAGTAGTATCTCTTTATCAGAGTAGATATTTTCGTTTATCGCTGTTTTATAATTTGGGACTATACTTATCCGAACCAAAAGAAACCCGCCTGGTGGAGCAGTTATTGTCGGGGGAAATGAGCGCAACGAACAGCGTTCAAATCCCGGACGAGGAGCTATAAATTCGTCCTTTCAGAGGGGTTTAGAATATGCCGACTGTATCTCCTGCAGATGAATAAGACCCCCCCCCAAAGGGGTGTCTTGTGTATAACATTAAACTACATCTGGTGGTGAGGCTCCAGTTCTAGATATCTAGTGTGTGTGGAGTACTCATTCATTACAATTACTCCCAAGCCAACTCTTACATAGAATGGTAGTACCTGTTAAGGTCCCATCTATAGTTCAAATATATCTGTTTTAAAACAATTCATGGTTAAATCGAACTTAACGGACCTAAATTCCACCATCGTATGACCCCCCCGCCGAAAGAAAAGAAATACCAAAAATCAGGGAATTAACCAAATTTAATGAAAATTTCAGTGTTGATATATCAATGAATAAAAGATATAATGCACTAGTTATTTTATTTAAAAACTTTTACATTTTTTCAGGTCAGTTAACTTTGAACCACGTATCTTTGAAAATCTGTGTTACACTTCAAAGATAACTGACCTGAAAAATGTAAAAGTTTTTAAATAAAATAACTAGTGCATTATATCTTTTATTCATTCATATACCAACACAAATATATCAAATTCGGTTAATTTCCTGATTTTTGGGTTTTTTTATCTTTCGGCAGGGTGATATACGATGGTGGAATTTAGGTCCGTTAAGTTCGATTTAACCCAATTCATATTCGATCGTGTGTAAAAAAAAAAAAAGAGAAATAGCTGTAAAAAATCGAGGTGCCGGTCGGATAATGGATATCGCCGTAGGAAATGGACACGGGGAATCGAGTTTAAATCCTGGACGAGGCTGTTTGCACTTCAAATAGAGCTAATACCTTTGGGAAAGGTTTGCATCCAACTATTTTCCTTTAGTTATGAGTAAATAGTATGACAGTCTGGGCTTTTTAACCTTGGTTAGGAAATTAATCTAGGAGAAGGAAAACTCTGAATTCAAAGATGTTAAACTCCGTTTAAAACTGACCGCCTGTCACATACTGCTCGTTTGGAAGGTTGGTAAATACATACACATAGAATATAAATATGAACATACATGAACGCGATTCCCTAACCTCTAGTCATTAAATAACCCAAGACGGATTGAGCTTCCGTTAGAATCTGCTAAAACCAATGACTGAAACTATAATTCTTTACAAAGGATTTTTGGTTATTTCCTATAAGTCTAACATAAACAAAGGGGAACCACTCTTGACTGATAAATTATTTATTTATCTATTGATCTACTAGGAAAAAGAAGACGGGGTTAGGGTTAGGGTTAGGGTTAGGGGTTAGGGGTTAGGGTTAGGGTTTAGGGTTAGTTTAATGGGAAAATAAATAAATAATTGATCAGTCAAGAGTGGTTCTCCTTTGTTTATGTTGGATTTATAGGAAATAACCGGATTTTTTTGTATTGAATAAATCCCTTTTCAATTTTATCCGATTACCTTGCTAAAAAACTGTTGCTCTTATTGGATAAAAATTCCAATCCTCCAAATCCATTGTCTTCCCAATGGTACTGGGATTCATAGACACAAAAATTGATCTCGTGTCACATCCTGCAGCGGGCTTAGGTAGATACATATATTTCATTATCCATCTATCTATTGTTCTTCTGTATGTTTGCTTGTGTGTGTATATAGTTATTTACTAAGCTTTGCTTAGATGTGGCACAATGCCAGAAGTATGAGACACCCAATGAGAATCGAACTCACTATCAACGATCTGCGAATTTAGCTTGCTAACCATTACATGTGAAGTGTCCTCATGTGTGTGTATATATGTGAATCAAAGAGAGCGCGTATCAATGTAAATATGCCTGCGCCAGATGTGTGTGTGCTGTGTGCTGAATGTGTGTGTTGGATCAAAAATTCTAATCCTCCAAATCTATTGCCTATCCAAGGGTCCTGCTTTGTTACCCAGGGATTCATAAACTCATGCTGATTGCTTTGGGTTTTAGGGAAGCTTGTCCTCGGTACACTCTTCTGTTTATCCAGAAAAGAATGTACAATATACAAAATCGAACGAGACTAAATTCACTTACTACATCTTCTCTCTCTCTCTCTCTCTCTCTCTCTCTCTCTCTCTCTCTCTCTCACACACACACATATGCACACACACACACTCTGTCTCTGTCTCTGTCTCTGTCTCTTTCTCCACCCCCCCTCTCTTCCGATATAGTTGTTGTTATTCGGCTGTGAAGATGTCCAGAATACAGCTCGAATAGAAGACAATAACTTTGATTGGTGGATCCATTGGTTTGGCATTCAACTCACGGCCAATATCGATAAATCAATCGGAGGGTGATCAATACTGGATGCGTGGGAGGGCAAAGAAATGTCGGCATCGGTGTAAATTTCTTCAAATAGAATTAACCCTGTTTGAAAAAACAACTCTGTCGGCGGGGCTTGTTGTTGTAAGGGGAAAATAGTTCCTCAACAGCAGGCGTTCCTGATCAGGGGTGCTCACACCCCCTCGGCATACAAGCATCATTCTAGGGGGTGGGTAAGAAGTGTCCGTTCAAATTTGAATTATTTCTTTTTCTTTTGTAATTAATATTATTAATATTTATTTATGATGGAGAGCTGGGAGATGATCTTATAAAACTGCCTTCAAATCGTGCTCTTGAATTGCAATTTGAGAATAAAACTTTGGAAGAGTATTGGTGCTCGGCTATGGTTATGTTTCCTAGGCTTTGTGAAACTGCACTAGCTGTGCGTATTCCTTTTGCGGCAACATACTTATGTGAGTCAGGATTTAGTATTCTTTTGCCAATTAAGATGTAATCTTGAAACCGCTTGAATGCACATAATTCCAAGTTTTGAAGAACTCATAAGCCAGAAATAGCAATAAAAGAATCATTGAATTAAAATACATTACCAAACTTTTTGAATTCAGCCTTCTTTTTTATTATTTTGTACATATTTTAAGCAAGTAACTATTTTTTGTAAAGTTTATTCAAATATCAATTGTGTCAGGAATTTGAGTTCCATATCAAATTTGAGTCAGGATTTAGCAAATAATCAAAATATTAACGTCTGATTTTTGTTTAAATATATTAGATTTAGAGAGTGAAATATATATGATCTTTTGATAAAACTGTAGAAGTGATTCACATTCTATATTTTTTAACAAAAGTGTAAATTGTAGGGGTGCGAGGTCAGAACAAAACTCTTTTAGGGGTGCGGGAATAGAACAATCTTGGGAACCACTGCTCTCCAGGATAGTTGGGCTCGTCCAACGAAACACATATCCAGATACAAATATGCGAGGTTATTCGTAGTCGAGTTACGTACTAGTATTCCGTGTCGTGTCATTAGTTATACTGTTGGAGAACTGCGCGTTGACTCTATTAATTATATTCCTTTACAAAAAAAAAGCAAAAACCTTTTCCAGATGTTCAATGTTGTTAATTCAGTCACAAAACTTAGAACATGCTGACTGTTTTCCTTGCAGAGGGGAAAGATCCAACCAATAAGGGAGGGGGTGCAGTGGTTATGACACTAGACAACATTTAATGGTGGGGTTCCATTTCTGGAAATCTGGGGGTGCAGTTCTTCTTCATTGTAATTACTCCCAGGTCCACTATGACTAGGAGTGTTAGTACCTTTTAGGAACCCATTGGGTCAAATAGATCCCTTTAAGAATTATTCGTATGAGATAGGAATACTTGTTACTATATAACTGCAAATTATTTGTATTATTTGTATTTGAATCTATAATTGTTTACTACATATTATCAGTAGTTACATAAAACCCTATAATTGTGTGCAAACAGTTAATTTTTATCAAATAGAAATGATTACTAGAAACCATATAATTGTGTCTGATTTATTGATATTAGATAGAATTACTTGAAACTATACAACTATAAAATGAATAAGCAAATTAACCATATATTATGTAAACCTTTATTTCTTAGTGATATGTAAGACACATTGCAAGATTTTAAATCTACTAATGGGCTGTTTTGAGGCAAATCTAACTCAGATTTTCATTGAGACGCCGTTGATAAATTAGATTTATTCTATGTATTAATGATTTTAAATATAAATTGAATCTCTATACAATCTATAACAGATACTTAGTAATTGTTTTTTTTTATTTTGGTATCGGGGCAAAGAAATCAGTTTAAAAATCATTTGTATTAGATAGGAATACTTGTTAACAAATAACTGTAAATTATTTGTATTAAGAATAGTTACTTGAAGTTATAATTGTTTACTAAGGATTATTATTATTATTAATTACTTGAAACCATATAACTGTGACAAATTATTTGTATTAAGAATAGTTACTTGAAGTTATAATTGTTTACTAAGGATTATTATTATTATAATTACTTAAAACCATATAAATGTGACCAAATTATTTGTATTAAGAATAGTTACTTGAAGTTATAATTGTTTACTAAGGATTATTATTATATTAATTACTTGAAACCATATAACTATGACCAAATTATTTGTATTAAGAATAGTTACTTGAAGTTATGATTGTTAACTAAGGATTATTATTATTATTATTAATTACTTGAAACCATATAACTGTGAGCAAATTGTTTGTATTAAGAATAGTTACTTGAAGTTATATTGTTTACTAAGGATTATTATTATTATTAATTACTTGAAACCATATAACTGTGAGCAAATTATTTGTATTAAGAATAGTTACTTGAAGTTATGATTTTTTACTATTATTAATTATTATTCAAAATTTTTCATTTGATTAATATCCTATTTTTCAGAAATCATGAAATGCTTTTATCCAGACCAAAGTCTACAAAGCAAATGGCTATTATCCGGTCCTTATTACAAGGAGAAGCTGCTGATGATGATTTATTTGATAGTTCATACTATAGACACAGGTAAGTGCTCCAGTTTATGTGACCGCTGAGTTTAGCTTAGTCGGAAATTAAGAGAGGTTCGAACCAACTCCGGTGGTTTACTAACTTTCTCACAATATTACACAGAACGTACTGAAACTATTCATTAAAATCACTTTAGTCTTGCATGGCACAAAAATGAGAATAACAAAATGATTATTCTGCAGTAACTTTCCATGTGAAAGGGAGGGAGAAAACGAACGTCAGCCTTAAAAATCGTCCTGCGAATCCTGGTCATTGAAAAAAAACGGTAATCGGATCTCTCGAGAAACAAAAGAAAAAGAAATAAGAACAAAAAGAGGCTAAAGGTTGGAAGTGTAAACACTCAACGGGTGCTAGCCATTGACCGACCAATGACCCCGGAGCTAGATTAAAAAATAAAACCGGAATTCCGGATTTTCTGTGGAAGCGGATGTGTCCCTTCCCCCACACCCGAGACCACAAACCGAAGAAGAGAAAAATCGGTCTTTTTCGGCGGGGCATTGATCGGAGGCGGGCGTAGGTTTCTTGGAGTCCCACGGTGTTAAGTCTAGGCTAGCAACGAAGAGCGCACATGGACGTGATTTACAATAAAACAGCTTGACCTTACCCCCCCTCTCTCTCTCTCTCTCTCTCTCTCTCTCTCTTCATGTGAAATGCAACAGTTTCATCCAGGAATTGAACTCGGGTTGACGAGTCCATTTCCTGACACTCTAACCATTAGATCACGCGCCTCCTGTATATGCGTGTATATCAATATACGCATAGGAAAGTCATGGATTGGACAAATTCCATGGAAATCTGATCTCACTGATAAGATAAATCGAGAATTTTTCCACTCTGTGGCCATGTCAGTGCTACTGTATGGCTGCACCGCTTGGACTCTAATTAAAAAAAAACGTTAGATGGAAACTACACAAGGATTCTGTGTGTTGTCCTGAACAAATCTTGAAGTAGCACCCCACAAAAATTCAGCAGAACAACCACTTACCTCATATTCTACAAACCATCAAAGAAAGACGAACAGCACATGTTGGAGAAGTAAGGACAAACTCATAAGTGACGTTCTCCTGTGTGTACGTACACGTGGACATTCCCGTGTAGGCTGACTAGCAACAACCTACATCAATCAGCTCTGTACGGATACTGGATGCCGTGCGAAAGAAGTGCCCGTTGCGATAACCTATACTGACAGGTGAAGATAGAGAGAGAGAGACTTGATAAGTCGAAGAGACTTGATAAGTCGAAACACGTGTCTGTGGATGACCCTATATATATATATATATATATATATATATATATATATATATATATAGAGAGAGAGAGAGAGAGAGAGAGAGGGTTATGGATATCCATGCTACCAGAATAACCAGACCATCATCATCATCATCATCATCATCATCATCATAAAAGCAAAACTATTTTTAGTGTATGATTATTTCAACGTGAATGTTTTTAAAATGTTGGATTTCTTAATTCATATCAGTCATTAATACTAATGGTTACAGAGAATAATTATGGATACTTATTGCTTACAGACTTAATTCCATAATTAAATTGAATTAAAATGCATTATTGTTTAAATAAAGAGGAAGGATTTGTGTTACATTAGCAAATTTTTCATTATTTTATGCTGGATTTTTTTAAAAGTATTTAAAAGCCAAGTATTAATGAAATACTACTACTACTACTACTACTACTACTAATAATAATAATAATAATAATAATAATAATAAGAAGAAGAAGAAGAAGAAGAAGAAAAAGAGAAGAAAAGAAGTAGTAGAAGAAGAAGAAAATAAGATAATAGATAGATATATAGAATAATAATAAGAAGAAGAAGAAGAAGAAGAAGAAGAAGAAGAAGAAGAAGAAATAAACAAATAAAAATAGTTTTGTCAAAATCGTTAAAAACATCCGGCATCGACCTAATAAAAATACTAAAATGAAATAGATTTGATTAAAATGTAGAAATCCACAAAAGGCGGACAAGACATCCGCTCTCCTGTGGACAACTATACATGGACACACCATGTTGGCCGACCTGCAAATTCCTATGCCAATCAGCTCTGTACGAATACTGGATACCGTGTGATAGATCAACCAGTTAGGGTCTGTTCCGATTTTAGTGGCCATCCCTTAGGCTTCAAGCAAGAGCGCTTGTCCAGCAGAGATCCTTTTTGTTAAACAGAGCACGATCTTTGGTAAAGAATTCTTTGGTTGCTCCTTGGTGTTCCTCAGTCTTGCAAGTCAATGATTGCAAATGGACGTCTCTCAGTATCAGCGTTTAAGTAGTTAACCAGCCACGTATTCGGGCTAGTGATTGGATGAGGTTTAAACCACATAACCTCGCTTAGTCGATAAATTTAAGTGGTGCATTGCAGCACGTCTTATATACAAAATTATACAACAGGGTCCCATCTCGGGGTTAAATAGAAAAATAGTTTTAAAAAGTACCAATCAAGAATGAATAAAACAAAAAGTCTTCGGCATAAAATGACCCAACAAGGGTTGATATACCGTAAAAAAAACAACAACCAAATAACCAACCAATATTTATACCTTTTTTAAGGGTATTAGCATTCAGGATTTGAGCTAATTATATTTCCTATGATGATAACCGTTACGTAAAGAGCACTTCCTCCAGTGAAATAGTGTTATATACCCCATCGTCGGGTATACAATAGAGAGACTTTATAGTTCTTTTGTGATAGGGAGAGACAGAGATATTAGAGAGACAGATACAGATTAGAGACTTCCTTGGTTACTTCATTTCTCTTTACTGCTTTTGCTGGACGACATCACGTCTAGTTGGATTCTACTATGTAACTTCTTCTATTAAGGGCTTCTTTTGGGCTTTTTCCAACATTGCAATTAAAACAATCAACAAGACTTTTTTGTAGCCTGATCAATCTTTTTTTATTTAGCCCATGTTTTTTCGCGCAACCTCAGCAGAGAGAAGCACGTCTTCTCTGCTCCAAAGTCAAGTTGAATCTAATTCTTTAAACTAATCACGTGTTTCTCACTGGTTCCTTTGAATTCAAAATTAACGGCCTTTATTCTCGTTATAGGATCTACCAACAATTTATGTCACCATAAATTGTAACAATAGCAAGTATGTTTTAGGGTTCAAGGTAATTCATTTCTTAGTCGAATCGAGAACTTTTCTGTAACAACTCATACCAACACCAAATCGCATGTACACGGCCCAATTTCCAATAATCTGTTTACCTGTAGATAGACAAACATAATTGTCTCCACTTGGATTGTAGGCGTGGTATTCCTGTCACGTGTGCGTTGGTCACGTGATAATTCAGCCCTTTCAGCCTTTCTCTTTTATTACCTTTTTTTGAAGGGACAATTCTCGTTTTGGTCCTCGCCCGTTGAGGAAATAAAGGGCTTTTTTTACCATATCTGTTCATAGAGCAGAATAAGACAATTAGTTTCCAACTCTCTCAGAGGTTGTTACACAGTAATCGCCTCTTATGAGTAATTCTTTTTGTTTGTTCATGGATCTTTATTGTTATATACACAATGTTTCTGTTGATGTGCTCTCTTGCCTTCTTCAGGTGTTTCTTGTTGAACTCAATAACCTTCATGTCATAATTGGGGGCCTTTATTTAATCCACTGGGGTAGACAATAACAATATAACAATAAACATGAAGACAACAGATCGAAAAATCCAAATAATACAAATTATTAAGGCTCAAAATTTCTGCTGCTTTCATACAAGAAAATGTGTTGTTGAAACTGTTTTCAATTCCTTTTCCCAATAACTTTCAACCTTTAGAGGCCACTTTCAAAGTTAAACTTGCTTCTGACTTCAAAACTGCGCATTTCAATTGTTTTGGGATGTGTGTATTCTTTATCTGGTGCATTTGGTACATTGGCACCGTTTTTTGAGAAAATCTTCACGCGAACGAGAACTAACGCTATGCCGACATCGGTTACGACCCTTTCTTCATACGCAACTAAACATTCTTCCATTTTTCGAAAATCATTCAACCTCACAACACCCCGAAATTCCTGATGATGGTTTGTTAAAAAAACAAAAACCTTATAACATTGACTTCACCATTGAGAATAAATTCATTTTTTTTTTGAATTCATTTTTTTTTTTTTGAATACTTCGTGTTTTTCTATTTTCTATTTCTATTGTTAATGTAATTTAACTTTTTTATCAAATGTTCAGTCCGGTAGGTCGATTTCGGAACTGTGGCGAAAGCTGTAAATTAACATAAATAATTACCACACAAAATATTTTTCTTCAAAACTTTGCCTTCGTTTGAGGAAATAGATTTCAATCTTTTAAAATGTTATCACTGTTACAGCTTAATTATTAAGTAAAAATCAGCACATCGGAGGTGTCAGTTGTGATGGGGGCATATTTTCAATTTGAATTCTAGTTATAATATTTTATTCGTTTCGTTTGAAATAACAACATTTTCTGGCTTAGATATTGAAATTACAAAATTTTCTTACCAATCTTTGAGCTAAATGTAGCGAAAAGAGGAATTTTGGTACATTTTATCAGACGATCTTTGATGCCATTTCCTTAAATAATTATACAAGTAATAATCTAATTTTTTGGTATCAGTATTCATTATACCAACAAAAACATTGGCTGTTTGAGAGAGTTTGATTTTTTTTTAAATGTGTAAAATCAACCTACCCTAATGTTCAGTCTTAGAGTGTCTGTGGATACCCTTATGTATTATAAGGACTTAGTTTTCATTTTAAACTGATATGCACGAATTCTTATCAATCAATCTTTTTATTTTTTCCCCTTAGGAACCCACCGCATACGTCGAAAAGGACACAGCATGAGAACAGACTGGAGTGCTGCCCGTCAGTCTTGGAGAAAATTGCTCCGTTGGGTGGAATCTCCCGACGTGGAAAGCTGCTGCAACTGTACCGCGACGAAGAGACAATACAGAGGTTCTACCAGTCCCGTTGTTTGTCGGGCATCGCCAATAAACCCTGCCAGTACATCGACAAGGAGTATACATCGAAATGTGTCCAACTGTATACGTACATGTATGCCATTGTAAAGTACCACAACGTCTCACAACCGTACAGGCTTGATTACATCCGGGTGAAATCGGGATGCTCATGTCAAATACTTACATAAAAAGGAAACTGACTCAAAAAAAGAACCCTATATTAAAGATATCCTTACTTCCTTCCATCTATTTTGTCCTTCCTCCCCCTCCCTGTTTACTCCTTTGCCTCTCCCTTCTGATTAAAAAAAACAAACTTTTTCCTCCGTCTCCTTTGCAAGACAGTAATGTTATATAGATACTTTCGTATCTACCAAAGTAGACTAATACCTACCGGTGTATACTATTATATTTTTTTTGTCTTCTTGGTTTTTATTTTCTCAGTCCGTGTGAGTTTAAAAAAAAGAAAAATAATAAAAGAAAAAAGCTTATGTATGGACTAAAATATGTAAGAATCTATCTATCCTTTCGATTTCACAGGATTATTTCCTTTGGTTATTCGGGCTTGCTTTTTTGTCCTCCTACTCTTCCTCCTTCCTCCTCACTCCTCCTCCTTTCTCCTCCTCCTTTCACCTCCTCCTTTCACCTCCTACTCTCCTCTGACGGAATCAACCCATTGCTGTTAATATTTGACGAGAAGGTGAATTTCAAAGAGAATACATCAATTATATTCATTTTTTCATACCTTCTTGTTTATCCCCATTCTTTCATAATTACTATCATAACTATCTATATATCTATATGTCTATCTATTTATCTATCTTTCTATCTATCTATCTCTCTATCTATCTCATTCTGTTCATATCTATCTATCTCTTTTTGTTCATATCTATCTATCCATATTCAACTATCTCAATCGGTTCATAGCGATGTATATCATTCTGTTCATTTCTCTCTCTCTCTCTCTCTCTCTCTCTCTCTCTCTCTCTCTCTCTCTCTCTCTCTCTCTCTCTCTATATATATATATATATATATATATATATATATATATATATATATATATATTAGTGGCCTACGAAAAGTTTTTAGGCAGGAGAAATAAAGTACATTCAATTTCAAAGTTTTCAAAATACCAACTGAACACAAATAAACAATATTTGGAGCTCGTATGAAATAGGTCTAAATTTGCTAGTTTCATTGCTTGTATTCGATTTTTCATGGATTTGATCGAAGTTATCAACAATCGTCTGATCCATATTTTGTCACTCCTTTAGCAATGTTTCTTTAAGGGTTGCTACTGACGTGATTTTTGTCACACGTTCTCGAAGTTTTAGGTCAAGGTGCAACCCAAACGGGCACTAATGGTTTCATGTCAACACTTTGGGCAACTCATGCCAGTGACTTGATTCGTTGCGATTCTTTTCAGGCCTTTTCTACTTTGCTTGTTTGACATGGCGCTACATCTTCTTTAAAAAAGTGGACATTCTTGTCAATCTAATTGGTTTCAAATAGTGGGAACAGTCCTTTCTCTAATATTTGACAATTTGGACCATTCAAACATTTCAAAAATAATAATTAAATTATCATACTGTGATATATCCAATTTTTTCTGTTAGTGATATATAACCCAACAAGTGTTGACATGCCGTAATATCCAACCAACCAACTAAATGGTTTCTGATATTGAGAGACACCATAAAAAGGAAACTCTTGTTGACCTCTGGTGAAAATGTATATATATATATATATATATATATACATATATATATATATATATAGTGTGTGTCCCAAGGAAATTTCTTTTGACTAGGAGAGATAAACTACATCCAATTTCAAAGATTAATTATGTAATACCAATTAAACATGAATAAGCAATATTTGGAACTAGTATGGAGTAAGTCCTAAATTTGCACATTTCAGTGCTTGTATTCGATTTTTCATGGATTTAATAAATCGTCTGATATTTTGTCACTCCTTTAGCAATGTATCTTTAAGGGTTGCCACTGATGTGATTTTGATCGCACGCTCTCAAAGTTTTTGGCCAAGGTGCACCCAAACGGGCTCTAATGATTTCGTGTCAAGACTTTTCTACTTTGTTTGACATTGCCCTACATCTTCTTTAAAAAGGTAGACATTCTTGTCAATCTGATTGGTTTCAAATAGTGGGAATAGTGAGAATAGTGGGAATAGTCCTTTCTCTAATATTTGACAATTTTTTGGACCATTCAACAATTTGTCAATCAGACGATATTAAACAAGTCAAAATTGCTGTAATTAAGGGTGGCTAAAAATTTATCATAGCCCACTATATATATAGATATATACCACACACACACACACACACACATATATATATATATATATATATATATATATATATATATATGGTATTTGTGGAAAAAGTGACTTACCGGTGAAAATGGTCACAATGGTTAGTTGATGCAAGTTTCCCAATGATAAGACAGCGATATAACAAATATAAAGTGCTCAATACGTTAGTAGAGCAAACTGATAATCGACCGTTTATCGCGAAAAAATACACACGTGAAATCGACTGCAATTACTCAATATCTTGATTAATCCTGTGGATTTAACACTGAAGATCCTTATTGTAAAACTCGAGTAGATTATTACCGTGTACCATTATGATAATATATATATATATATATATATATATTGTTGTGATGTTAATCCAACAGTAAAAAAGAAGTCAAGTCGAGGTAGGGTAAAATAAGACAAGTGTATTTACAATAATGGTACAGGAACGGCTAGCTTGCCGTTAACGGTAACAGTACAACCTTTTCACTCGGTGTCTCACTATTTATAGTGAGAACCGGTGTATATTCTCCACTGTAGGAACGGCCGGTACAACATATATATATATATATATATATATATATATATATATATATATATATATATATATATATATATATATGTTTATATCTACTTATCTCATTCTGTTCGTTACTACCTACCTCATTCTGTTCATATCTTTCTATCTATATTACGGTCTAGTCATGCTGAAAGCTAGATCACCGCTATTAGCCTGTTCAGTACATAATTGGATGACCATCTAAACAATAGCAGTACTCTAAGCAAGATGTGTCCTTTGTTTATCAAAATGACTTGATTCAGCATTAAATAATCCAAATAGGGTTGATATGCCGTAAAACAAAACAACATCAATCTATCAATCTATCTCATTATTTTTTATCGATATACCTTTGCTTACGGTCAAGTCACGCTGAAAGCACCGGTTCCTGCTAGATCACCGAAGTTAAGTAGCGATGAGCCTGTTCAATACTTAGTTGGATGACCACTTAAGCAACATCATGTACAATAATCAACATGAACTAAAATGACTTGATGCGGCAGTAAATTACACGAAAAGGGTTAATATGCCTCAAAACAAAACAACCAACTAATTTATCTATCTATCTATCTCATCTCATATCAATCTATCTCATTTTGTTCTTATCTATCTATCTATCTATCTATTTCGGTTTCATCATATCTATCTCATGTTTATATCTATCCATCTATCTATCTTAGACTGTTCATATCTATCAGTTTATCTATCTATCTATCTCTGTTGCATTCTAACTATCTATCTATCTATCTATATCTATTTGTCCCGAATTCCTTAATCAGTTCTTTACAGATTATCAGCCAGTGATAATCCCTCTATCCTTAATCTCCTCCTAACCTTGCTATTCAACTAACGTCCATAGATACCTCTCTATTTATATTAATAGTTTGGTACCCAGCAAGTTATGTTCGTACATCCCTCCCGCACAATTAACAATCTGAAGAAGACACAAAAATGAAAAAAAAAAAATGGCAAAAACATTGAAAATAAATGTATGAAAAAATTAAACCAAGTTCGAACTTTTTGACACTTTCGCTGGTTTCTTGGATTTTGACTCAGAAGTGAAGATGCAAAATAATTTTTTGAAAATATAAAAGAAGAAGAATAAAAAAAATGATAAAAATGGAGAAATATATTAAAATATTAGATAATCTATATTTCAAATTCTAAGACTGAATCTATCACACACACACACACACACACACACACACACACACACACATATATATATATATATATATATATATATATATATATGTATATATATGTATATATATATATGTATATATATATATATATATATATATATATATAAGGGAAAATGGAAATGAATCCGATGGCATATAAGTATACAGAAATGAAAAGACAACATCCTTCAGAACACCTTGTTGTTTTCTCATTTTTACACACACACACACACACACACACACACACACACACACACACACACACACACATATATATATATACAGTTTTTCCTGAAATATATATATATATATATATATATATATATATATTTCCGGAAAAACTGAAATTAATCTGAATTAATTAATAGAATTTAAATTTTTTTAAATCAACAAGTTGTTCGGGACGATGATATTTTTGATTAGCCAATGTTACAGCGTCTTGGTTCGTTCAGCGAACCATCAATGGGACTGTCATCTATATAAAATGACAAGTTTGACAGCCTTTCTTTTGTCACTGTTGCGGTTTCTGTTTGTTTCTCAAATTTGAATAAAACAAAATAAAAAACAAACAGAAGCCGAAACAATGACCAAAAAAAAAAAAAAAAAAAAAAAACGCTTACAAACTTCTATTTGTCAAAAGTTCCTTTTTATATAGATGAGTTCCCTAATGATGGTTTGATGAACAAACCGAAACGCTGCAGCGTCGGGTAGTGATAAATAACATCCTTCTGAACATCTTGTTTTTTCATTTTTATATACTCACACACACACACACATATATATATGTATATATATATAAGCACTTATACATATATATACGTATATATACATATATATAAACATATACATATATATATGCATATATGTGCACACACACACTCACAAACGTGCACACACAAGCGCGCACGCACACACACACAAACGCATACACACACACACACACACACACATATATATATATATATATATATATATATATATATATATTGCTGTAAGGAAAAATGAATAAAGGAAAGAAAATGTTGAATGGATAAAAATGGTTTAAACTCTCGTTCGAAACACGTGTTAGCATTTCATTAAACCATTTTTATCCATTCAACATTTTCTTTCCTTTATTCATTTATCCTTTCAATATATTGTCGGATTCATTTCCATTTTTGAAAAAAATTAAGACTTTCATTCCGCTCTTCTTGGGCTTATTTTTATTTTATTTTTTTGAATTACGGATATTTCGGAGGCAAATTTTGATTTTGATTTGGACCATTCTGTTCTGGAATTACCAATGACAGAATCTTCGAGATTTTTTCGAGATGCAAAAAAAGAAGAAGCTAGCTTGACAGATTGGTCGTAAATCTATGAAAACTCTCTAAATATTTTGGAAGTGATAGACGCAAAGCACAAGACAGAGAGACTGTTAAAAGAAAATAAAAATAACTTAACAACTAACATCCTCATCAGCAGCAACAGCAACAGCAGCAGCAGCAGCCATAACGGCAGCAGCATCAGCAGCCGCAACATCAGCGGCAGCAGCAACAGCCAAAACAAAAAAGATATCAAACCCAGTCAGAAAAACAAATACGATAAAGACAAAGGAGTGAAGACTGTAACGCACCAGATTTTATCTGTTGAGAAATTTTAAAAAATCTATATATAAATAAAAATAAAATAAAGAAAGAAATAGCATATTTGTTCTTTTTCATGTTTTTTTTTCTCGTTGAGATATTGTTGTACCACTTGCCTCCTATCTCACAAACGACCAGGCTAAGACGAACAAAGCAGAGGTGCAGTCGGTGTATTCTAAAGCCCCACCCGACAGGGATCCCTAGTGATGTTATATAGCCCTTATAAACATCGGGTATATAAGAGAGAGAGAGAGAGACAGACAGACAGACAGAGAGAGAAGATGCTCTTGTTACTCTACTTCTCCTGATGATTAGTCTAATTCGGCTGGCCACCATCTTGTCTAGTTGATTTCTATCTACTGGCTTCTTCTTCCTTGCTAATTCTTTATAGGCTGGGATAAGCTGGTAATTGTCTTAATTTAATAAACACAACAAGACCTGGGTTTTCTTCTAGTCCATATTGATTGGTTCCACCGCGGGGGTTTAAATGGATCCCATCAGACCTGACAATTACGTCTACGCTCTCTGAAGGCTGGCTCGCATCTAACCCTAAACTATTTTCTGTCTGTCATGGTGCGCTTTCAAGGGATCAAAAGATCATAACCGTCACCGGTAATTTTCCACAGACTCCCTGATTTTAAATCGACAGACGTCAATTTAAATTCTTAGCTACAGGTCTGTTCACTATTCATGAACTCTCATGAATTGTAACAGTGTTAGTTAACAAGAAGATAAGAACGCTTCTTCTCGTGACATTGCCGTGTTGGCGGATCCCCGAGTGAAAATAAAAATAAAACGAAAAGATAGACAAATACTTGGACCCGACCAGAGAACTGAAAAAAAAAAAACAACACAAAACCCCCCCACAAAAACAAACTATGGAAGCCACAGCCGACAGCGCGTGTGTGTGGGGTATTACGCTAAGGAAGGCGTGTTTGGTCAGAGTATTATTTTTGAGGTGTGGATCGGAGTACGTCACAAGTACCAAATCTGATACTCAGAAAAATAATGACAATTTTTGACATTGTTTAAAAGTCACCGTCATCGTCGTCGTCATCAGCGGCCATCTTGAGCAGTAGACGCCATAAGACAAACAAACCAAGAGTCAACGACAATATCCCAACATTCCTTTCACTTTTAATTTTCTCGTTGTTTCGATTTGTAGCCGACTTCTCTGGATCATAAGGGACATCTTCATGTAGGCACCTTCACGTGAGCACACAAGTGTAGGTCGGCCATCAAAGATCTACATCAATCTCTGCACGGATTCTAGAGAACCACTAATAGAAATGAATTAAAGTAACTTCTAAAATTAAAAACGTTAATAAATTAGTAAAAGAAATATCGAGACAGATATATGCATATATTTGTCGAAAGACCATTTATCTTTATGATTTTTTAGTAACCTTTAGTTTAACCTTTAAATGGAAAATAACAGTTAGAGTATTGTCTCTGCAAATTTAAAAACTTTTGCACAGGAGCTAAACGGCTCAATATCGAGATAAATCGGGCTGCAAAGCGGTGAGGTTTTCGTCGTCATGAACCACCAAATACAGATGGGAATTTCCTTTGCAATGTATGTGACTGCATCTGTAAGTCCAGAATTGTACTAACTAGCCACCAGAGGGTCCACAACTGTTGAAGCCATGCAGTGACGTCATCGTCGTCTGCGACGGAATTCTAAAAGCAAAGCAAAACTAGAGGACCTTCCAGATGCGATAGCCGTTAGGGACGGATGGCGAAGAACACTCATGGAGACTCATGCTGTCGGCAGCATATAACACACTAACACACACACACATACACACACACCCACACACACACACACACACATATATATATATATATATATATATAAATGCATGGACTGCTATAACTATATTGTCAGTCCTACGAAAATCCGATCTCACTGACAAGTTAAAGCGACAGTTCGTCCAAGCTGTAGTTGTATTAGTGCTACTGTACGGCTGCACCAACTGAGCCGTAACCAAGTGACTGGAAAATAAACTAGACGGTAGCTGCACAAGGATGCTGCGTGCAATTTTAAACAAGACCCGGAGACAACAGCCCACGAAAAAACAGCTGTACGTCCACCTGCACCATATCACACAAACCATCCGTGTAAGGCGAACAAGACACGTCGGACACTGCTGAAGAAGCAAGGATAAACTCATAAGTGACGTACTTCTGTGGAAGCCATCACATGGGCACGCCAACGTGAGCCGTCCAGCAAAGATATACATTAACTAGGTCTGTGCGGATACTGGATGCTGCGCAGAGGATCTAAATGGGGCAATGAATGATAAAGAGAGTTGGTGAGAGATTGTCATGAATATCTGTGCTGCCGGCGCGACATGATGATGATGATGATGATATATATATATATTATATATATATATATATATATATATATATATATAAAGCAAATATATTTTTTAAATTTAAATTTTTTTTTTTTTGTATCTGGCTTTTTGTAGGTAAATATTTTTGGTATGGAAGCCTGCAAGTGTTATAAATACACCATTTAGCGGAAAATAATCTTTCAAATAATTAAACACTTGACTGATGAGAAGTTTTCATGGATTATTACTGTTTTGATCTCCTCATTTCTGAACGTAAGTAATAAAAGTGTTGAATAAGTTATTTCCAATGGATGTAACAGAAACAAACTACAGAAACTGGCAAATTATCAGCATAAGTTTTATGTTCGAAATAAACAATCCCCAATTGTTTGTCTAAAAAAGAAGAAAATACAACTTTCGCTTCTTATAACGTAAACTCTTGCTTGGAAAATCAGCATGTGAAATCCTGGGTTTTATCTGAGTTCGAACATCAACTAACGGTGTCAGGGCTGGTTAATTGCTACGTTATTTTATGATTTAATAATTATGGTCTCTAATTTTATACGGTACAAAAATGGATTTTCACAATCATTTTAAATAGGTAAGCATTTCATTAGCTTTAATAGCAAATATATGCACACTCCGGGGGCATGTATTTAAGTTTTAATGTAATAAAATATTATATGAAATCAGAAGGTGTAATGAAATTAGATAAGAATGCAGATAAAAATATTTGAAACATCGATATTAAAATCGAAAAATAGAACAACTGAAACTTACTCTTCCACCACTCCCGTCTTTCATTGCTAAGTTTTCCTAATTTAACTATTCAATTAAGATAGGGAATAAAGAATAAAATTACTGTTATTTCTTCTTGTTAATGGATTTCTTTTAAGATATATGGAAGAGATTTTTGCTCATATTCATTAAGATAAGATCAAACAATAAAAAATCAATAATACTAAGCACATATTTATTAAAATCAAATTTTTAATATCAATATACAAATTAGTCTTCCCGTTCAAACTGTAAACCGATATTTTGTTGTATATATAAATACAATTGCATGTTAATAGTATGTGGATATGTTCAACAGTATTAATAATGTAAAACAATTTTATTAATAATTGAGGTCTAAATAAAAATAAAATTATGGAGAAATGTGACGTAAATAATAACTAAAGGGAATTGTGACTTGAGTAGTAATATAGTTTCACACACAGAAAGTCACCGAATCTCCATTATGATAAGATTTGTTATTTCACATTGTAACTTGACATTTTCAAATTGCTTAAGTTACTAATAATATCTAGAAAATAATATACAAATCAAATTAAAAACAAGAAAGTTATAAATTTTAAAAATGTTTCAGTATTTTGTGGGCAACCCTTTACAAACGGATAAAATATGAACTTGCTTTGTGAATATGTCGAGTCAAAAATATGAATTTAGATTATATCTTATTATAATGGAGATTATGTATCTGTCAGTCTGTAACCAAAACTACGTCACCCTATACGTCACAATTCGTTTAGTTATTTACGTTATATTCTCAATTGAATAGTAATTATGTAATCTTAATTAACATCTTATCTATTAACGATATCTACATGTATATTAAAGTCTAGCTCAAAACAGTTCATTTTATTAACGAGTTTAGAATTCTGCAAAGTGTGTTATATATCACGAAGAAATAAACGTTTACATAGTATAAGGTGGGGATAATTTTCATACCGGCTTTAAGAAAACCAGATTTAATAAATTATTACTTGTTATTGATTTCTGATATTAGTGTTTTATTCTCCAATGGATTAAAAGCAATCCTATATATAATTTTGTATAGGCATCAACTATAGAACAATAATCAGTTTAATCTTTTTATATGCGTTCATATTTAGTTTCGTCAGTCTTTTTAATCTAATCTAATATTTTATTATATTAAAACTTAAATACTTGCACCCTGAAGATGCATGTTTTTGCTAGTTAGATTAATATTTATAATATAAATTATTGATAATATATTAATATTAACTGTTAATATTAGATTATATTAATAGATTGTAAACGTTCGCTGAAAAAGGAACCATTTAAAAGTGGTAACGGTAGTTCTTGAATGTCAAGAGGGGAATGCCTGTTATTGTCAAATATTTTTCTTTTCTTTTTCGTTCCTTTTTCTCCGTTTGTTGTTTTTACTTAACGAGGAAAAGCCAAATCCAAAATGGCTTCTTTTCCTCTTAAAGGCTTCCGTTTTGATTTCTTATTCTACTTCCACCGAACGCGTCTTAATTGACTTGTGCAATTTCAACTCCATAAACTTTTGGCGCGAACAATTCAACATTATAAATAAAAGAAAGAAAGAACGCCAAATAAAGAGACAAAGAAAGAATAAGTAAATAAATGAAAGAAAAAAAGAAGAAAGAAACAGAAAGAAAAATAGAGAAAGAATGAATTAATGAATGACGGAAAGCCAAACAGACAAAGACCGAATGAATAAATCGATGAAAGAAAGGAAGAAAGAAAGAAAGAAAGGAAGAAAGAAAGAAAGAAGACAGACAGACAAAGAATGGAAGAAAAAATGAAGGAAAGAAAAACAAAGAATGAATGAATAAAAGAAAGAAATACAAATAGACCAAGAAAGAAGTAATAAAAGAAAGAAAGAAGGAAAGATAGATTAAAGAAAGTATAAATGTAAGGAGGGGTGTAGATTAGTACAGAAAATAGTAATAAAGAAAGCATCTCAAGGAGATTGCTAAGATCAAAATAAAAAATACAAAAAAAAATTATTTGCTTTTAAAAGAAATAGTTGAGTACCACTGAGAAAATGTATAATGTTAAAGAGGAACGATAAAATGGCGTCTATAAATTAAAATGGCCGCAACTTCGGGTTGACACTTTAAGGAGAACTGGACTATTTCCGCTAGGAAGAAGTAAATGTCTTCGTAAAATTTTCGAATAAGGTCTTTGAAAAAAGATCTTTTTCTTTTCTTGAAGAATCAGTGTAATTATTAACCGTATGTGTAAGTGTATTGTATATTGGCTGTTGTTGTTGTTGTTGATGATGAGTGTTTCTGTACTTGACACGAACATTTTACTAAGGTAATTGTAATCAGTTAATTTCTGACACCGTAACGATATGTTCATAGAATCGAGAAGCGCTCAAACGACTTACATTTAAATTAGAATGACAATTAAAAATTGATAGCCGTACGCTGACGTACAATGTGACAAAGTAAACGTACATAATATACATAAGAATGCACACCCAAGTAATATATATATATATATATATATATATATATATATATATATATATAGTTAAGAATTAATGGAAAAATGAATTAATGAATAGAATAAAAAATGAATGGAATAAATGAAAAAGATCTTTTCAAGAGGACCTGTCCTAAAAGAAAAAAAAATAAGAGAGGTCCCCAATAGAAAAGCCTTTCTCACATCCACATGACTCTATTGAATCATTGAATTGAGATAATTATTATATAAAATATTGGAGAAGATAAAATGTGTGTTACCTCTGCGAAGTTATGTTGAGGAATAATTCACTTTTTAAAAATGTCTCTTTAATGTTGTCTGTCTTACTTCCGGTAAAAATTGCAACCATGTATACTTTTGAATTTAAGATAAAAACTGTTACCTGGAAGATTTTTGAATAACTTTTACAGTTGTAAAAATAAATAGATAAAAGATATATGAATAAAAAAATAAAATCATTTATTAAAGAAATGTATGGATTATTTACTCAGATTTAAATTGATGAATGATTTAAGAAAGATATTTTTAAAATTTAAATAGATGAAATAGAATGAAATAAAATATTTAAACTATAAATGAGTGTTTTTCTTTATCAATAATTCTAGACTGACTTGAATTTTAAGTGGGTATATATATATATATATATATATATATATATATATATATATATATATATATATACATATATATATATATATTTATTTAGGGGTACAAAATGTTATTAGAGTTTTAAAAACACCCAATATTTGGTTCATTATTAAAATAAAAGATTAACAATAGAAGGAGGAGGAAGGAAAGAGAAACAAAAACGAGTAAGCTAGCTGACTAGTTTCGATCCTCACTCAACATAGCTAAATATCGAGGATAATGGAGTTAACTAAGAACGATTTTAAGGAGCATATATCATCATCATCATCATGTCGCGCTATTAGCACGGATATCCATGACAATCTCTCGCCAACCTTTCCTATCATTCATTTTCCCAGGGAGGTCCTCTGCGCAGCAACCTGCATCTTTGTTAGTTGTCAATGTAGGTCCTTGATGGACGGCCCACACTAGCATGTCCGTGTGTTGGCTTCCACAGAAGAACGTCACTTATGAGCTCATCCTTGCTTCTCCAGCAGTGCCCGGCATGTCTTGTCCGTCTCACTTGTATGGTTTGTGTGGGGGGCAGGTGGCCATATAGCTGTTTCCTCGTGGGTGCTGCTTCCACGATTTATTCAGGACTGCACGCAGCATTCTTGTGCAGCTCCCGTCCAGCTTATTCTCAAGGCGCCTCGTTAGGGTCCAAGTGGTGCATCCGTACAGCAACACTGATACAACCACCGCCTGGAAGAAATGTCGCTTTAGCTTGTCAGCGAGATCGGATTTCATATTATTGATAATTTGTTTGTGGCCGACCACGCTTTTCCTATTCGTGTATTTACATCGCTTTCTGTGGATAAGATATTACTACCTAGTATGTGAATTGTTCTACTGGCTTAAGTGGCTTACCGTTGAGTGTGGTTATGTCTCCTTTCCTTTTGAAACATATGTACTCTGTTTTATCGGAGTTTACATGAAGGCCAATATTATTGCTGCCTTCTCTAGGCTATGCAGTAGTGACTCGGCCTGTGGTGGTGTATCTGCAAGGAGTGCAAGGTCATCAGCGTAGTCCGCATCTGTGACTTTCTGTGCGGGATATCGCCTGCTTCTTGCTTTTTTAGTGTGAAGCCTTCTTCTTTTATGGTATCTAATGATGTTCGAAGTGCATAGTCTAAGCATATGATAAATATATATGGTGCTAGTGTATCTCCTTGTAGGACTCCAGTTCCGATGTCGAAGAAATCTGTGTCGCATATATATATATATATATATATATATATATGTGTGTGTGTGTGTGTGTGTGTGTGTATGTCTGTGTGTGTGTGTGTGTGTGTGTCTATGTCTGTGTGTGTGTGTGTGGTGTGTGTGTGTGAAGAGGGCCTCGAGTATTAGCCAAGATAGTGAACATTGAGGGTAATAAGCTGCACACACACACACACACACACACACACACACACACATATATATATATATATATATATATATATATATACTGGCTGCATTTTTTTCCTTTATGCATGTTGCGTTAAACACGACGGATATTTTATGTTTGACGAGTTTCTTGTCGATCATTTCCGTTTTTCTGTCCATTTTTTTTAAACATCAGGATAGAGTCAGTTGATAAGTTCACCAAAGCTTTCATCGGTTTGTTTAACTACTTTGCGTGTTTAAAAAAAACAGGAACCAACTTGATTACCTCAACTCTTGAGAATGGCACTACGACGTGCTGAAAGTACTAGTGATGAAAACTTTGGGGGACTTATCAAGTGAATGCAGCCTGATATTTAAAAAACGACCTCGGCAGACATGAAACGTCTGTCGTGTTTAACATCATCATTGGCATTGTAATCTTGGAAGGCTATAATAGAGTTTTTGTGTCCCTTGAGAATATTTTTCGAATACTGGACTGTAATGTGAAGTCCAGTATTCGAAAAATATTCTCGGCCACACATGTAATATGTAAAGGCTCTCCCTGAAAATGTTGATGTGCCGGTGCTTTGTTGCTGCTGCTTTCTTCTGGACCTCTTGGCTCCAGAAGTCGTGTTTAATATAATATATATATATATATATATATACATATATATATATATATACATATATATATATACGTGTATGTGTGTGTGTGTGTGTGTGTGTGTGTGTGTGTGTGTGTGTGTGTGGGAAGAAATGGAAATGAATCCGACAGTATGTGGAAAAGTAATTAATAAAAGTATAAAATAAGAGCCGTAAGGATGATTTATTAATATTTGAAAAATAAGTTGTCGACATTTTAAACGTTTCGATTGCTATATATATATATATATATATATATATATATATATATATATATATATATATCAAATACCTATCTACAATCTTTATCATGACAATTCAAATAACGACTATAGATGTTACTTGTTGTTTATTAAGTCATACAAGAAAAGAACTCAGATTTTTTGTAATTTATTCGAAAGTGTTTTTTTTTTTTTTTTACGAAATAGACCTTTTTTTTGTTTTATAAACTTTTCTTTTGTGACGAACTTATAATATCACCTTTCTGATATAAGTTGTCTTAACCAAAGTTTCGCCAATTTTCTCTAGTTTTCTTTGTTTTTTTTTTTTTTTTTTGAAACAAATTTGACTGTGATTTAACACAATCTTTTTAATAACATAATTGCTTTTTTCATATTTTCTTTTCAAGTTTAATATATCTTTCTAGGAATGAATCAGAACTCAAAAACCTATTTGTTTTCATTTAGTCCATGACAGCTGCTTGATGTTTAATACAGTTATTCAAATAACCTTTTCATTTTCAATAAAATTATTCATGAATAATTGTATAAAGCGAGAAAAAGTTGTCATGGACTATTGAATTAAAAAATGATTATTATCAATAATAATAATAATAAATTGCAGCAGCCAGTAAAAGCAATTGCAACACATTGAAAAACAGAAATACATCAAAAACCAACAAATAGAAATGGGAAGAAAAACAACTACATTAGTACTTCAAGCATCAAACTCAAGAGATATCACATCAGAAGACATGGACATGGCTAAGAAAAGGAAACCTCAAGAGAAAAACCGAATCACCTATAATCACTGGTTTTAACAAGTCCTCACTAATTTTCCTTTATCCACTTTTTGGATATCCAATTGATTTAAAAATTGGTTTTTATTTTCCTTTTACTTAAAAAAAAAATTCGTCACAAGAAAATTTAAGGAAAACAACAACAGCGTTTCTGTTTGAAAGAATACGATTGGTAGACGGCATATACACATACTTTCTCATATCTAAGACGCTGTACGTAATTTGAAATTTGAAAATTATTGATAAAAGATGTTTTTGAGAAAAATGTACTTCGCAGAACTCTATTTAAAACCAGTTTATAGGCAAGCGCTGAACAAGATGGGTGGCGCACTAGGGTTTGATCGTCTCTAGTGGTTTGATCGTCTCTAACTGGCGAGAGGGTGTATGATGCTGAAAGACACGAAATCCCCCAATGAATCAGTAATAACATAACTGATTTCGCCACTCAGTGCCCTTTAATAGTACAGGCGTATTTTAAACAGAAATCAAGATTGTCGTTATTTATGAAATATCTAATCAACAGCTAATAGATATTAACAATATTCATTATTTATTCAAAATACTTTAAATATCTAAACATCTATATATCAATACTCATGTTCCTTAATTTCACGACCGTTATCATCTTATTACATCTTCTGGTAAAAAATGGGACCGTCCATAATGTAATACAATAATGTAAATCCTGATTATCTGATGTTGCTTAATCGCCGAATTCTAGAATATTAAATGATTCAACTATGTCCCTCGCAGCAGCATATTTCTGTGAATTAGGCATTTGAGCCAATTTTAAGTAAAATAGAACTGTACTGAGAGCTGATCGGATGAGGTAAAATGGACTTGGTTTTTAGATTCAGCGTTAAAAAGTAGCCTAGAAACACGGGATCCATTATATATATATATATATATATATATATATATATATATATATATGAGGAAGAATGAATAAAGAAAAGAAAGAACAGAATGGATAAAAAAAGATGAATTTAATCAATATCACTTACACATGTGTTTCGGTCAGTTCATGTGTGAAAATATTCCGCACACAGAGAAGATTCGACCTTCATCAGAGTGAAATTTTATTTTGAATGAAAAAATTCGTTGAGGAAAAATGGAGAATTTTTAGAAAAGTTCGAAGAGAATTTTTTTAAAAAAATCACTTTTGGAACACTGAAATAGAACCGTTAGAATTTGGATATTTGATGTTTCTAGGAGTCATGGTGGATACAATTTTGTATTGCAAAAATAAAGTGTTATTATTTATCCCTGACATGTCACCGAAACACATGTGTAAGTGATATTGATTAAATTCATCTTTTATTATCCATTCTGTTCTTTCTTTTCTTTATTCATTCTTCCTCATATTGTCGGATTCATTTCCAATTTCCATTTTTACACACACACACACACACACACGCATACACACACACACACACACACACACACACATATATATATATATATATATATATATATATATATATATATATATATGCCGGTTTTGAACAAACTTACACATGTATGTACTACACGAAGGAGACGTGGGCGCATACTTCAAATTCATCAGCAAGTCAATAAATATGCGCTAATGAGAATGGACTGACTTTATTCCCCAATCTCTCACTCATTATATATATATATATATATATATATATATATATATATATATATATATATATATTAATATGTGTGTGTGTGATTTACGTACAAGTAGATATAAAGCCACCTACTTTTCTGTGACACACTAAAGGAAATTCATCTCTTATGTCTATATACAATTCTAATAAACGTTCATATTTGTTGATGAGCGTCTTCGGCCAATTTATGTAGAGTTCAACTGTAATTAGTGAGAGTTCGATGTGCCTTGTTTCAGGTGTGTAAATGGACAGAGAAATGGAAAGAAAACTTTAAATTTACTTCATTTAACAATTTATTTAAACTGCAACAAACTTAGCTCGTAATAGCATCTTTAGACATGGAACAGAAACACGCTCTTGTTGCAGTTGAAATAAATCATTATATGAAGCAAATTTAATGTATTTTTCCTTCATTTATCCAATATATATATATATATATATATATATATATATATATATATATATATATAATAAAAAAAAATAACAAAAGACTTAGAGATTTTGCTTATAGCCTATTTTGGGGAGCTTAGACAAAGTGTCTAATTCTACCAGCTCATCAGATGCGAATTAGACACTTTGTCTAAGCTCCCCGAAATAGGCTATAAAGCAAAATCTCTAAGTCTTTTGTTATTTCTTTACTTATAAATTTGTTCTGTGACTCTAACAATAAGAGGAGACATTGAGCTCTCAAACTACGACAGGTTGTTTTTAAAAAACTCCTATGTCGTAAGGAAAATTTCTTCTCTGGACTTTTGGATTATATATATATATAATATATATATATATATATATATATATATATATATATATATGTCCCCAGAAGGTTCTCTGCGCAGCATCCAGTTTCCGTGCAGAGTTGATCTATGTATGTCTTTGCTGGGAGACCCACTCTGGCGTGCCCATGTATTGGCTTCCACAGAAGAACGTCACTTATGGGTATTTCATTTCAAAGGCACCTTTAAGGAAAGAGAGTATGTTAAAAATAGACGTTTTTATTATTAGGATGTCGGTTGCTTGATTGGATTTTACGGCATATGAAGCTTTGTTGGGTTATTTTATGCCGAAGACGTTTTGTTTTATTCATTCTTGTTGGGTATTTAAGTTTTCAAATTCAATTTTTTAAACACATTCTTTTAAAAGGTACTTTTTTCTGTAAGAGGTACTACCACTCCGGGTCAGAGTGGACGTGTGAGTAATGGTGATGAAGATGTACTCCACATTTATCACAGCTCCAGAATTGGAACTTCACCACTAGATTCAGTTTAACGTCATAACAGGACACAATTTTACCTTTTTGCAGAGGTGCAGTCGGGGTATTCTACAGCCTCAATCGAGAGGGTGGTATTATTAGATTGCGAGTATTCATAACGTAGAGTGTGTAAATCAAGTGGAAAGTGTTGCTTAGTGGTAACAAGGGTGGCGAGCACGGGGAATTGTGGATTGTATTTTGTCAGGATCATAGCAAAGAAATCCAACACTTATCTAAGAATGCATTTTGAGAGAGAGAGAGAGAGAGAGAGAGAGAGAGAGAGAGAGAGAGAGAGAGAGAGAGAGGGGGGAGAAGCAATAATCTGTCGACGATGAAAAAAAACAAGGCACTATTAAAAATAAATTGCCGGTGAGGGAGACACGTGAGAGAGAGAGAGAGGGGGGATAGAGATAGATAGAGAGATAGAGAAAGAGAGAGAGAGAGAAGAGAGAGAGAGGATATATATATATATATATATATATATAGAGAGAGAGAGAGAGAGAGAGAGAGAGAGAAAAGAAGGGATAATCTGTCGATGATGAAGAGTAAAAAATGGGACGAATAAAAATATATTTCCACAAGGAAATCAAAAAGCGAAGATGTTCGCTTATCAGCTGAGAGGACGAACAGTGGGGGTGGGGTGGGTGATTGGGGGAGGGGGTAGAGGTCACCCCGGGGCTGAGTAGAAATAGTCAAGTGTTTTAAAATCAGTTGATAGTCTTGAAAATGGCAATGGGCTAGATTGGTTATTTTTGGATTTTCATCTCTTTTCACTTCTTTTTGGATTTCAAATATGGATTTTTATTTCTATTTTATTTCTGTTTTTTTTTTTTTTCTGTTTTTTTTATTCTGTTTTTTTTTTCATTTAAGAAATAATCATCGTTCGTTTTTATCGCTTTTTGCGTATGTGTCAATTTGAGTTTAAGTCATTTCGAGTTTACGCGCTTGCACATTTGCATGTGCAATCATGTGTGTTCGTATGTGCAGTCGCATGCACATACGAGGCTCGTTCAAAAAGTGCCAAGAATCAACCAGAAATAAAAGCTAATTATTATAAACCTAGAAAAATTAATTCAGGTTCCTGTCAGCCCTGTTATACCTTTAGAATACACAGACTGCAGCTCTGTAGAGGAGTAAGACCCCCTACACACACCACCACCACCACCACAATGGGGCTACCTGAGGGTCTTAGTACTTTGGGTATGACGTTAAACTCCATCTAGTGGCGAAGTTCTGATTTTGCGGAATATGAAGTACCCGTTTATTATCTTTACTTCCGGGTCCACTCTGACCCGGTGTGGTAGTAAGTTTAGGAACCCATCTATGTGTTAAAAAGAAAAAAATCTGTTTAAAAATAGTTTTAAAAAAATGAGTACCTGCTGGAGTATTTTGGGGTATAAGACCACAACTTATATTTATAGACTGTTCCAAAACAGCGGTCGCTGAATTGGGTTATCAAAAATACCCAAACATGTATTTAACTTAAAAAAAAAAATTTTTAATGCGTTGATAAATTTTCCTAAAATTACTCACTGGCATAACACAAATCAATAGACAAGAATTATACAAGTTTCTTTGTAAGAATTGTAACAGTACCCAACAAGAATGAATAATACGAAAACGTATTCGGCATAAAATGACCCAATGGGTTTGGTTTGGTTTGGTTTGGTTTGTTTTACCGCATATCAACCTCGGTGGGTCATGTAATGCCGATAAAGTTTTGAAATAAAGTCATTCTTAATGGATACTCATTTTTTTTATAAACACATTTTTCTATTTAACCCATTGATGGGACCCTAACAAGTACTACCACTCCGGATCAGAATGGACCAGAGAGCAATGGTGATAAAGGAGCTCTCCATATTCCCCAGACCTCCTGAACTGGAATCTCATCATCAGATAGAGTTTAACGTCATTCCCAGGAGATGAAGACCCTCAGCAACCGCCTTCTATCACCCATATGATAGAAAGGGTTGGGGCTTGCCATAAGGGCAATAGAATTGACCCAATGGATTGACATGCCGTAAAACCTAACCAACCAACCAACTAATATACCCACCATCTATTAATTATCAAACTGAAATGTTTCTACACCCCCAATACCAACGACAAAAAAAACCTCTCCTTGTTACTCTCTTGGAAAGTTGCTAGGAAACTCAAAAAACATTACTGTCCAGATCACACAAATCTTGTTTGCTTTTCCGAGCTTGATACTCAGTCTAGTGACATTCACAGGATGTATGATCTGCGCATGCGTAGGTTCTTCTTTCGTTATTTCCTGTTCTCACCAGCAAAATGTACGAGTTGTTAGTTGTTTACATTTACTGCTCTTCTTTGAAAAATCGGTGAATATAAACGGCATTTTTTACAGACTGTGGTAAACGTAACGGTTATCGTCTTAGGAAATGGAGTCGGCAATTCAGGTTCAAATCCAGGATGAGGCGGTTTGCGTTTCACTTTTGAAAAAGTATGAATCCATCACTTCTACCTCGACCAGCCATGGATAAATAGTAGGACAGACATGGGTCTTTAGCAATGATACGGTAACATGTCTAGGAGAAGGAAAAAAGTAAGTTGCAAAGTAGTTGTTGATGTCAGTCGGACAGGGAGTGAGTCTATCCACTTTTCGCTGGATCTAGACCAGGGAGATTATGTTTTTTGGTTGGAGTGCCACATCTACCGTCAGCTCCTCAATTTACAGCACTGATCAGATTACCCAATCTGTGCTACTTCGTGCATTGATTTGGCGCGGAACAGTATCGAACCCGGAACCTGGCAATTCCGAGGCAGGTGATCTACCGACTGTGCTAAGGAAACATACTTGAATTCTCCTTTAAAAATAATCTTTAAAAAGAACGCGTCCTACATCGTGACGAAGGGGATGGGTAAATATATACAAGGATTATTTGTATTTTTAGGACTGTTTTCCTCATCTTTATTGTTATAGGCACAACGTTTCAGCCGATCTGCCCTCTTCAGCTGTTTCTTGCCAAACTGATGCAACACATCTCTATTTGTCAGAACTTTCGAGATGAGTCTTGATAATTTGCATAATTTAAATTTTTTGTACTGTTGTACTCATCTTTATTATTGTACACAGAAAATTTCGGTCGATATGCCGTCCGGCCTTCTTCAGATGTGTATCGAACTCAGAAATCTTCTCGTCGAAATCGGAAGCAAAATCCTTTATTGAATCCATTGGTATAGATTATTCTCATACCGTTAACCAAGACCAGGTACAAGTGTTAAGCTAAAAGGTTAGGTTTTGAGAAGGGTCCCGATTATGATATGAAGGCTCCTGAGGTCAACAAGAAGATTCACGGGTTTGACAAGAACCCCCTTGAAAAAGGCTGCGGGTGTGAAATGGGGACTCATTGTCTTCCGCATTCGTTGTCGGTGACGGGTGGGTGTACCGCTGTTCACCGGCATTCGGTGGTGCGTTCGGTGGTGCGTTCGGTTTCCGCCGGGCCCTGGTCGGTTTTTCACGCACTTCTTAGAGGCACGAGTGCCAGAAGGCCACACGAGACAGAGCGATAGCAGGCCTGTGATGCTCTTAGATGTCCGGGTCTGCACCGAGCGCTACACTGGAGGTATCACAGGAGACTTCGCTGTCCCCAAAATCTAAATGAATAATACAAATTATTAAGCCTAATCTCAAAAATTATGATAGAAATATAAGGATTACTCTGAAATGCCTCATTTATTTTCATGGACACAGCAGGTAATACCACTAGATAGAGTAAATTTTCAGCAATTTATATATTAATAATTGTATTATTTGTATTATTCGGACTATTGTCCTCATCTTCATTGTTATCTGTACTACGTTTCGGACAATGTGCCCTCCCGCCTTCTTCAGGTATTTCTTCTCAGACTCGGGAACCTTCTGCTCGAAAAGAAGGTTCCCGAGTCCGAGAAGGTTCCCGAGTCCGACAAGAAATACCTGAAGAAGGCCGAAGGGCACATCGGCCGAAACGTAGTATAGAAAACAATAAAGATGAAGACAATAGTCCGAATAAAACAAATAATACTAATAATCAAGCCTCATCTAAAAAAATTCAGAGAAATTATTAATAATTGTGTTCCTTAAAAGTACGACCGTTATCATCTTGTAATACTTTCCAGTTAAAATTGTCCTAGATGAAATGCAAAAATGTAATTCCTGATTATCTGGTGTTACTCATACACCAAATTCTTATTTCTCATGAGTGTCATCACCTCAACCAAATAATGGACAATTCCATTTTTATTATAAAGAAAGAAAGGGAAGTAAAAATACATACTATACAGAAAAATATAAGAAAGAAAGAAAGACAGAATAGGAATTCTTGACATCATATAACTGTTGGGTGGTTGATTTAAATGGCATGTAAACCCGCATAGGGTTATCTTATTTGTAAATATTTACATTTTTGTGTAATTGTCTCTTAACTGTTATTTTTTAAATTTCTAATTTTTATTTAGTGCACACAGTTTTATCGAATACGAATAATTTTCAAACAGATCTATATAAACGATAGATGGTACCCCAACAGATACTATCATTTTGGTTTTGAGTTGACATTGGGGTGATGGCAATGAAGGGGTACTCCACACTCTCCAGGTCTCCAGAACTGGAGCCTAACCACTTGGACACCCCTTTGGAAAGGACTTTCCTCACTTTTGGAGATACAGTCAACATGTTCTAAGCTCTGTCGTTAAGGCAGACCATTTAATTGTATGCAAATTATTTATACTTAAGAGCTATTACAAATATCACAATATATATATAAAGTATAATAATCTTGATTTAACTCTCTCTCACACATTCTTTTTTCCTTCTTGCTTTCCTTCTTTTTTTTTCATTATGTTCAATTGAAACAGATTAGCGTTATCACTTCTGCGCGCTCACTCCCTCTCTCTATCTTTCCTACTATCTTTCTTTCTTTTTTTTTCTTATATTTTTTCTGTGTAGTATCTCTTTTTTCTTACCTTTCTTTCTTTATGATACAAACGGAATGGTCCATTATTTAGCTGAGGTGACGACACTCCTGAGAAATAAAGAATCGGTGGATAAGTAACCCCAGATAATTAGGATTTAGATTTTTGCATTTCAACTTGGGCGATTTAGACGGCCTCGTTTTTAACCAGAGGGTGTTCCAAGATGATAACGGTCGGAAGATAAAGGAACAAGAGTGTTATTATTAATTTTGATTTTAGATGATTTTCCGGCCTTATTGAAATGAATCAGTCGAATCATTGCAGTAACCAGAAAATAAGCAAAATGAAAAAAAAATCTGGAGTCCAAACGAATATGTCATGGTTGGTTTGCTTGGTTGATTGATTTTAACGGCATATCAACTCGTCTGGGGTTATGTCATGCCTAACGGTTAGTAGGTAATATATGTTGTATATCTGTATTTACACTTTTGTGGTAATTGGTTTTAACAATGTGTTAGCACCATTGGAGATCATGCTGTATGGTATTGATTAGATTCATGTCTATATTCTATGGTATAATTTTCTTTTCTTAAAAAAGGACAGAATGTCTTCTATGTTGACTTTTTCAAATAGATTTTTCATATTGTTTGCATTAAAATAACGGTTTATGATGTGAGTAAAAAGACCTGCATTCTATGAATAAGAGTTTAACAGTTAAAGGTGTTTGACATGTTTCACACCGTGGTTGTTGTTCTTGCTTGAGTATGTAGGAGTGCGTTAGTCTAGTATGTTATAACATACGGAATAAACCCTTAAAGAAGGTCGGATAATTAATAAATATCTTTCATCTATCGATCTTCGTCAAAAATCAGTTCCAGCTTAGTTGACTGATTGATTTTAACGGCATTTTAACCCGTGTAGGGTTATTTTATGCATAGAAAATTACATTTATTGTATATTATGGTAGACTGATTTTTTACCTTTTTTAAAATATCAAATTCTCTCAAACTGCAAAAGTTGTGTGTTGGTATAATAAATACTGATACCAAAAAACTAGATCTCTTACTTGCACCATTGTTTGAGGAAATAGCATCGAAGATCATCTACTAAAATGCACTCAAAATCCTCCTTTTCGCATTTATTTAGCCTAGAAATTGATTAGAAAATTTAGCAATTTGAGTATTCAAAACAGAAAAGGTTGTCATTTTAAACGAAACGAATAAAATATCATAACTAGAATTTAAATCGAAAATATACCCCCACTACTACCGACACCTTCGATATGCTGGTTTTTACCTAATAATTAAGTTGTAACAATTATAACACTTTAAAAGATTGAAATCTATTACTTCAAACGAAGACAAAGTTTTGAAGAAAAATATTTTGTGTGATAATTCTTTACGTTAATTCGCAATTTTCGCCACATGGTAAACGTTACTCTTCCAAAATCGACCTACCTTATTGTACATTTATATTTACAATTTTGTATTGTTGTTTCTTAGGAGTTTTTGCACACAGTTATATCATATCAAGTATTCCTATCAAATACAAATAATGCCAAAATTTGATATCAATCAAAATTTCTCTTTTCGCTTCAATCGTTATTTTTTTTACATTTTTCTTTAAATCGGTTTTAATATTTATTGTTAAAATTCATTTTGTTCATATTAAAATCTATTCATTCACTGAAAGCATCTATCTATCTATCTATCTATCTATCTATCTATCTATATATCTGTCTATCTTTCTATCTATCAAAATAATTGACCATTCCTTTTCATTATAAAGAAAGGGATGAAAAGGACATGCTAGATAGAAAAAATATAATTAGAAAGAAAGAAAGGGAGTAGGGAATAGGAATACTTGATACCATATAACTGTTGAGTGACTGATTTAAACGGCATGTCAACCCGTATAGGGTTATCTTATGTCTGAAGGTTAGGGAACCACGTTGACCTTTCCTATTTACATTTTTGCATAATTGTTTCTTAACTGTTTTTTTTTCTTTGTTTGTTTATTTTTCTTTGTTTTTTTTGTGTGCACATGTTCCTATCGGATATAAATGATTTTTAAACAGATAGTTGGTACTTCAACAGATACTATCACTAGGACACCCCTTTGGAAAGGACTTTCTCCACTCTAGGGGATACAGTCATCCAAACCCCACTATTCATTTTTTTTCGTTCTTCTCATCTATTTCCGTTTAAAATTTGTCGAGTAATTTCTCACAATGTCATTCGCTGAAAAAAAGATACTAATGCAGAATAGAGCGCAAGAGATAATATCATTCGATTACGTATAAAAGTATTCAATTTCATTACATTTCACGGAAATACCCGAAACCTTTGAGACGCTAGGATTATGGTAAGGGTTAGGGTTAATTTTAGGGTTAGGGTTAGGCTACTTCGGGAGTTTCCGACATCTAATGGTATTTATACGCAAAATGCCATTCTAATGATATTATCTCTTGTGCGCTATTGTGCATTTGTACCAAATTAAAAGAAGCTCATCATGTATCTAGAGATTTAAAACGTCATTTTGACTCTCGTTTACCAAACTGTAGTTATTCCCCTAGCGAGGATCGAACTCACTACAAAAGCAAATCAATCGACAAAACATATTCGCATACCGTAGGCGCCCTTGAATATATTTTTCTATATTTATTCACGAAGAGGTACACTCACGTTTACGTGGGTGTCAATTTGTTTATTTCGCTCTTATCGCCGCCAACGACTGACTTTTCCGTGACTCTCATTTTATAAAATCAACGATTTTACAACTTTACTTTCTCTTTGAGCGCCACCCCCGGGGGCCTTGAAAACACAATGTCAACTTTAATGGGGTTTCACCCTTGGGGAGAAAGAAAGTAAACTTCCCCAACTTGTAGTATCTCTTCATTCATTTTTCTAAATTTTATTTTCAGAGTCACTCATGCTCCGGGCAACACCAGTTGATTTGCTGTACTGCACGTTGTGATATTGATATGCAGTTGTTAATGAATGGCGCATGCGATTTATCGACAACTACAAGGACGTTCCGATATTGTAGCTCGTTTTTAGAAAAGAAACTTAATTTTCTGAAAACAAGTTCGATCCTTACCGGGCGCAAAACGGTTGTGGCGTTTATTATACAGGGTATATGATTATATAAGGGCCCGGTTTAGCTCAGTCGGTAGAACGTTCGACTAGGAATCATGA
>CM042154.1:55597606-55610106 GCA_023376005.1 Doryteuthis pealeii
GTGCGCCAAATTGCATTAGTATTTGAAGAGTGCTCGATATAAAGAATAGAGCTATAATATAGTATAATAAATAAATATATAAAGGTATTACATATCTATTTATTTGATGGCAATAGAACAGTCACAACCTTAGCTTTCATACATGTAAAATCGCATGCATTCATTAGGTGACGTTGATTCGAATACAAGGAAAATCGAAAAAATCGAAAAATTCAAAAGGTTTTTACGGGCATAAGATGTTTATGATTGGATGAAGTGATATGCGTATGTATTTAGTGTATTTGGGGATGCGTATGTGTGTTTATGACAGTGCAAAGGTTATATATACAAATCGGTGGGTTTGACACACATTCATATTGTTTTTCTAGTGTGCAGCGTCTGAACAATACTGAAGTGTGAGCGTTTGTGTTCGCATGCATATGTGTGCGTGGATGTGTATATTTAATGGACGGATGTTGACATAGGAAAAATGGATACTGTCAACGGTATAGGTGGGGTGGGGTGTATGGGCGTGGAGCGATACAATCAAGGATGTTAAATAATTCTAAATTCAAATATTATGTATACTGTGGGTGGGTTGGGGTATGGGTTGTGGAAGTTGGTCAGATGTTAAGCTAATCGGGGCTGGTAAAAGGTTCCAAGTATGTACGCAAATACGCACGCACACACGCACGCTCGTAGTTTCATTTATACATGCGTACACATGCACACACATACATACATAGATTGATGCGCACGCGCATGTTCATACATCTATTCGTACGTATACACTCATACATAACAGTACTCGTACACCCATGCATGACGGTACTTACAAATACCTAATACACCGCATGCCCTGCATATGTACCATATATACACACACACATACATATGCATATACACATATATATGCACATATCCATACACATACATCCACACATACACATATAAATGCATAAACATACACATACATACATATGCATACATACATACCCGCATACACGTGCGTACATACATGAACGCACGCACATATATACATATAAACAGTTGTAATAATTAAATTATCCTACTGTGGTATATCCATAGGTCCTGCTAATAATGATAATAATTGAAGAAGAGGAAAATCCTTGAAAAATGTCCAAGATGCGCGCAAAGCCAGTAAAACTAAATCAAAGCGTTTGATTGTCGATTGGCCAACATCGCATCTCGCCCAAGAATTGGCGAAAAATGACAAGGTGTTTCGAGTTGAGTAGGACTTAATAAGAATACTATTTTATTGATTATTAAGATTGTGAGTTGGATC
This sequence comes from Doryteuthis pealeii, assembly GCA_023376005.1. Lineage (NCBI taxonomy): Eukaryota > Metazoa > Mollusca > Cephalopoda > Myopsida > Loliginidae > Doryteuthis > Doryteuthis pealeii. Next base: position 55,598,892 of record CM042154.1, read on the forward strand.
AATGCAATCAAAAGATGTAGAAAGCGAATCAGATGGATTGAGACTGACACTTCCTTGTTCTATGCGAAATAGGAAGAGACAATATTGATACTTTTAATGATTAAATCGAACTTAACGTATCTAAATTCCACCATCGTATGTCACCCCGCCGAAAAAGAAAAAAAATCAGGGAATAAACCGAATTTAATGGAAATTTCAGAGTCGATAAGTTAATGAATAAGATATATAATGCACCAGTTATTTTATTCAAAAACTTTTACATTTTTTTCAGGTCAGTTAACTTGGAACCACGTATCTTTGAGAATCTGTGTTATGCCTCAAAGATACGTGGTTCAAATTAACTGACCTGAAAAAATGTAAAAGTTTTTAAATAAAATAACTGGTGAATTATTTTTTTTTATTTATTAATATATCGACACTGAAAATTTCATTAAATTCGGTTAATTTCCTGATTTTTGTTATTTTTTTCTTTCGGCAGGTGACATACGATGATGGAATTTAGGTCCGTTAAGTTCGATTTAACCCTTTTAATGTAGAAATCAATTGAAATAGGAAGAATTATATATAGTCTTTAACGCAGTTTATATTTCAGTCTCTCTCTCTCTCTCTCTCTCTCTCTCTCTATATATATATATATATATATATATATATATATATATATATATATATAATCTTTTCAAGTTTTCTGGCCAACTTTTTAATATTTGGATGGAATCCGTGGATTAGTCCACTGAAGTTCGTATCCAGAGTACTTTCGGCACTTCGAAGTGTCATCATCAGGGGTGATGTGTTCCAGCTTTTTCAAGTTAGTATATTAATGGATGTGGAGGCTGGAAGGAGGAGAATTGATAGGAAAAGTGTTATAGGCATTTTAAAATTGTTAAACAGGAGACGTGCCTTTTGTTTAATTCTACACACACACACACACACATCACACACACACACACATATATATATAATATATATATGTTTGTGTGTGTGGTGTGTGTGTGTGTGTGTGTGCGCACGCGCATGATTAAGCGTTGGATGAGACCTGTCGAATTCTCCTTAATATTATAAACACAAATTACAGGCAAACCAATTCGGAATTCCACAGAGATTTCATCCAATCGCATCCACTACCAATCACCGCACACCGGAATGTATTTTGCCAAGAATACATATACATATACAGGTGTTCAAGATAAATTTGACATATTTGTATTTGGTGATTTTCTCCCATGGTTGGAGGTATTAATGCACACTACGCATCATTTAAAAGCTTGGAGCCTTCTTCATTCATATTCAGATAGAATGGGTGACTGAAACCCACCTGAATCATGGAAGAGAATAACTTGTATCATGATGATCTGCGCCGACCATCAAAATAAAGAGATTATGGTTGCTGCCCGATGCTTCCTGAACACTGTAAAACAATCAGGCATGAACTGGAGAATTGTAATGGAGACGACGAGACTGTGGTTAGAAGAAAGCAACATAACAGACGATCTGATTGCGTTCGTACAGCAGAATTCCTCAAAAATCTACAGAAAAAGTGTTGGAGGACACTCAGATGCCTACGTGGGGTTGATAAACACTGTAGTCAAGCCTGGATGTATGGAAGCAGGATTCGGCCCACTGCCACATCTCTGGGAAAAGTAAAAAATGGTTGTTGACTACACCAGTCCCAATGTTTGGCCTTCGAACGCCCCAGATTTAACCACATGGATTATTATGTAGGGTGGGGTAGAGCTCGAAAAAATATTTCCCCTAATATATTTTAGGAAAAAAACAATTTCAGACATATTTACATCAAAAGGTAAGTAATTATGAAAATATTCGTGAAAATTGGACCATTAATTGATTTTTGATAGAATTTTTTAAAAAGCCTTTAGTCATAACATATTTTTGGCTACGTTAAATTTCAATTGATTTCACGGTGCCAAAAATGTAAATATTGTTTTTCGTCCATAATTTTCATTAAGCTGAAATTTAAAAAAAACAATCAGGAGTTTGTTTAATGTTTCTTCTTTCGAATGGACAAAAGATTTTCAAGATAATATTAACCTTTATGCAAGTTTCATTGTGTTAAATATAGGGGGGGGGGTAAATTTCTGAGGAAAATTGGTGGTACCTACTGTGCACAAGGCCTGACAGCCAAGAGATAACATATTCAGACCACATGTTACAAGAAAAGAAGTAGGAAGAGGATTCTTCTGTAGTGAGAATTTCATGGATATAGCAGTTCAGGAACTCGAAGTATTTACACAGAAGAGTTGGTTAACTGGTTGGATTTTACGGCATGTCAACCCATTGGATCCTTTTATGGTGCTAGGGCTTGACGTGACAAGCCGATTAATCAGAGGGGGCCTCTTTGACCGACGATCTATCCTAAGGATCAAAGTGGAGTGTTGCATGTCCTGGATTGCTCAGCCACCAAGGTTCCATCCTGAAGCATCACGGGTCGCCACCCACAACCAACAGGTGGCCTCATTGGAGGGGGTCTTACTCATCTGCAGAGGTGCAGTCGGTGTATTCTAATGTCCTAGCTGCACAGAAGAGTAAAGATATATATATATATATATGTATATAGGAAAAAAACTATTTCAGACATATTTACATCAAAAAGTAAGTAATTATGAAAATATTCGTGAAAATCGGACCATTAATTGATTTTTGCCACCAAGGTTCCATCCTGAAGCATCACGGGTCGCCACCCACAACCAACAGCTGGCCTCATTGGAGGGGTCTTACTCCTCTGCAGAGGTGCAGTCGGTGTATTCTAATGTCCTAGCTGCACAGAAGAGTAAAGAGAGATTAATTACGGCAGCCAATAACCGCAGTATCAACAAAAATAACGTCCAACAGGAAAGTTCTTAAAATTTTATTTAAAAACTTTCAGTGTCGGGTGGGGTTGATATAGGGCATCAGTGGTATATTGTGAAAATGTATCCTTTTTTAAGATTAATTAATTTTTCATTATTATTATTTATATATTTTCATTATATTTTTTTCAATATATTTTTCATTATATTATTTTATTATATTATATTATATTATATTATATTATATTATATTATATTTATATTATATTTTTTAATATATTTTTCATTTATTATATTATTATATTAAATTATATTATATTATATTAATATATTTTTATTAATATTTTATTATATTAATTTATCATTAATTTTATTATATTAATATTATTATATTAATATTATTTTATTATATTAATATTATCATTAAGATTATCATTAATATTTTATTATATTTATTATATTAAATTATATTTTTTCAATATATTTTCATTATATTATTTATTATTTCAATATATTTTCATTATATTATTTATATGTGATGAAAGTTTTAAAAATTTTATTTAAAAACTTTCAGTGTTGGGTGGGGTTGACATAGGGCGTCACGTGGTATATTGTGAAAATGTATCCTTTTTTTAGATTAATTAATTCTGTGTCCGACGGATCCAAGTTAACCCGTTTTGTTTTTTTTTTAGGGTTATTTAGGTGTTTGGAGCCAATAGTCCACAGCGTTTGTTGCGTCTAGTTCTTGGCAAAGTCAAAAAGAGAGTGACAGACAAAATAAACAGAAAGAATTTTCTTGGCGATCGACGCCCACGCAACAATTCAATTTAAACTGTTCAGAAAAAGAAGGTTTGTAAACAAACAACATGTCCTTCCATAACCTCTCTCTCTCTCTCTCTCTCTCTCTCTCTCTCTCTCTCTCCTCTCTCTCTCTCTCACTACTCTTTTTCTCAATTTTCTTTCTCTTTCTTTCTCCACTGATTTGTCCGTCGTCTGTCTGTCTGTCTCTCTTAACCGATTTTCTCTTTCTGTACGAATTTTGTTTCTCACTCTCTCCTTCTCCGGGGTTCTATCTATCTATCTATCTATCTATCTATCTATCTATACCGATTCTCTCCCACTCTCTCTTTCTTTCTGTCTACCAATTTCTCTCTCTCTCTCTTCTCTCTCTCTCTCTCTCTCTCTTCTCTCTCTCTCTCTGCCGATTTTGTTTTTCATACCTTCCTGGATTTTTCTTTCTCTCTCATCCCCCCACTTCTCTCTCTCTCTACCCGATTTTCTCTCCCTCCCGTCCCCCTCTCTCTACAATATTCATACTTTTACCATTTCTCTCTTTCTCTCTGCTGATACTCTCTCTCTCTCTCTCTCTCTCTCTCACTCACTCCTCTGCTGATCTCTCCTCTTCTCTCTCTCTCTCTCTCTCTCTCTCTCTCTCTCTCTCTCTCTCTCTCTACCAATTTTCTTTCACTCCCCTCCCCTCTTTCTATATATTCATGTATTTACAAATTCTCTCTTTCTCTCAGCTGATTCTCTTTCTCTACAGATTTTCTTTCTTTCTCCCCATCTCACTCTCTGTCCTCTCTGTCTGAACCCCCGATTATGTCCCTCTTGAGAGACCCATTTAGACATTGACATCTTCTCTCGTATTCGTGACTGATAGACGATTAACCTTTGCAGACCAATAAGTTAATGAAGACATAAAAAGGGGGAAAAGCTGCAAAAACGTCGCCTGGGGTTGTTGCTAAGAAGGCCGAGTAAAAACTGTGAGTCTTTTTGGGCCAATTAAAACATTGTCTTGTTGGCCAGAAAACAGGCACACACTCCCACGCAATGATCACCGAAACAATTTCAAGGTGGCAAGGTCACTGGAAGGAGGGTCGGGAATGTTTTGCATTGAGAATGATTCTCCAAGATGTCTCCTCAGAAGGGGGGGGGTCAATATTCGTGTTGACTAAAAGAGTAAGCAGAGACACACACAAATGCAAACGGGTCCTGGGTATGACGTTAAACAGCATCTAATGGTGAAGTTCCAATTTTGGAGCTCTGGGGAGTGTGGAGTACCAATTCATCGCCATTACTCCCAGGCTCACTCTGAATCGGAGTGGTAGTACCTGTTAGGGTACCATCTATGGATTAAATAGAAAAAATGAGTTTTCAAAAGTGTGTTTAAAATTGAGTTTAAAGATTTTTTTGATACACATCAAGAATGAATAAAACGAAATATCTTCGGCATAAAATAACCCAAGAAGGGTGACGTGCCGTAAAATCCCAACCAAGCAACCAACAAATGCAAAATTTCACTTTGTCACATGCTCTTATGTTTATAAATATGTTTGAATTCGGGCTAATTTCCTTAGGAAAGGCATAAATCTATATCTCCCTACTTCAGTTTTCGCCGACTGGATTGTCTAACCTTGATATGGTCTCCACCCGAGAAGAAGGAAAAATGACTTTAAACCAGCTTTACAACGCTTAAGAATTGACCTTGTACACACACACAACACACACACACATATACATGCATATATATATATATATATATATATTATAATATATTATATAGGTATATATAAATATTATATATTATATATATTATACAGGAAGAGAGCAGAGGGAGAGAGAGGGGCGTGATGGTTAGTAATGTCTAGAGCCGTAGGCAAAGTGGCTGGACACACAGAACGAGTTCAAATCCTGGACGAGGCTGTCTGTATTTCCCATGTCCATATCTATCTATCTATCTATCTCAGTCTGTTTATGTCCATCTATCTATCTATCTATCTCATCCATCTCTTCTCTCTCTCTCTCTCTCTCTCTATCTATCTCTCTATCTATCTATCTGTTGATCTTTGTTTTCCACATGAGTCATCTTTTTGAACACACCTCATATTCGAATGTTATGAAAAGCTTCTTTGCACGCTTTGCTGAAGTTTTGGTTTGTCTTTTCACACTCCCGTTTGTCAAATCCTGATTAGCCCTCCCCCCCCCCATCTTTTGAAGCGATTTTCTTTTCTGGTCGCACCTCAACTTCTATTAATCCGCTCCGAAGAATAAATTCAGTTGTAAAAAAAGGGGGGAGGGTGTAATTTCGGAAATCATCTCTCATTATATTATTTATATGATACATTTAAACAATGGACATACATTTAGAGTATTATCAAGTTTTCATGATGTAATATATAAGGAAACACACAGACACACACACACACACACACCACACACACACACACACACATAAACACACACACACACACACACACACATATATATATATATATATATATATGTTATGAGATGGGTGCGGGTAATTAAGTTTTGTTTCCTTTTAAATAAATTCGCATTCAAACTCTCCTCCCATGCGTTCTCTTCTTGTACACATACCTGTAGTCTTCTACGCTGTTATGCCGAAGTCTATTAATATATCTATCGTCCCTGTGATTAGTAAAACGATGTAGTCTTTTTTTAGTCTTGGTTAGGCAACCATATTAAGAGAAGGAAAACTGAATTCAAACCAACTCTATTCGACATAGAAATTAACCTTGTATCCCAACCTGCCTGTGATGTAGGCGTTGGGAAAACACACGCACATACATATCTATGTATATAAAGAGGTTGCGTCTGTTTTGGTATGTACGTGTGGACTTCCACAGAAGAACGTCGCTTATGAGTTCGTCCTTGCTTCTCAAGGAGTTTCCCGCATGTCTTGTCCGTCTTACTCGGATGGTTTGAGTGATATGTGGCAGGTGGCCCTACAGCTGTTTTCTCGTAGGGTGTTGTTTCTACGTCTTGTTCATGATCACCCGCAGCATTCTTGTGCAGCTCTCATCTAGTTTATTCTCTAGTCGCTTAGTTAGGCTCCAGGTGGTACAGCCATACAGCAGTACTGACACGACAACGGCAACGGCCTGGAAGAAAAAGTAATAGACCTGGCTGGAGAGCCACCATCTACCTGTTTGTGGAAGAATTTGAGTCCAACCGAATTAAACACCACAAATTTAGCAAATCTTTTAAAATTTGCTAAAGAATTTGCTAAAGTATTTTCCAATTAATTCATCTCTTACTCCTTTTTCTCACTCTCCCTGATGTTTAAAACCCCACAATGTGTTTTATATATCACTAAGAAATAAAGGATTTATATAATATACGGGGAAGTTAATTTGCATACTAATTTTAACAAAACCGTATTTAATAAATAATTACATGGTGTTATTGATGTCTAATATTATTGGTTTATTCTTCAACGTATTAAAATCAATCCTATGAATAATTTTATATAGAAACCAATTAAGATTTAATTAAAATAAGTGTAATCATTTTATATGCGTTCTTATTTAATCTTGTTAGTCTTTCTAATTTGATATATTTCATGACATTAAAACTTAATTTTTTACGCCCGGAAAATTATTATTTAGTGAATCTGTTAAAATTTGTTACAGAATTTTCTAAAAAAAAATTCAAATTAACTCATCTCTTACTCCTTTCTCTCACATTCCCTAGTGTTCCTAATTACTTTTATCCCGGCAGACAGGAGTAGACGCAACCATTGAACCCCGGCGCAATCTAACATATACTATCAAAGCAAAAACACATACCCCCCCCCCACACACACACACAAAAACCGTGACCGGCAAAACCTAATGATGTCCTCATTAAGATAACCGATTAAACGAGAGGAAAAGGAGGGGGAGGAATAAACGAGGTGACGAGGATGGGTATTAATAGTTTGTGTACAGGTGTGGCACATGAGGGTGTGCGCGTGTGTAAACATATACGCACTACTTCCACTCTTAGGCGGAGAAATACAAAGATCAGCTCACACAAGTACACCCATATATAAATGAATTGACATTCCCTGCACTTCTTAACAGGCACATTGTCTTGACGAAAAGTGGCTAACATGCGGCTTTGAAACCAATGGTAACAAGCACACCTTAAATGTATTGTACACTATAATGAATAAATAAATAAATGTATATATATATATATGTGTGTGTGTGTGTGTGTGTGTAATATATACTTTATTAAATCAGAAGACTTGATTTCAGAAATCGTTTGTCTAAGAAAATAAATTCTTGCACCAATCACCCTATAATCCAAAGAAAATATAATTAAAAAATTCAAATTGAAGACATGCATCTTTTTACACTCGTAATGTTATTTTGCTTGTAGTAGTTTTTCTTTGCTTTTTTCCCTTTTAACTTTTATATTTTTGCCCGCACCTGACCTCTCATTATTTGATTTTTTTTTATATCTGTCATGAAACTAAGAAAGGTTTCATCTGTATCTTTTGGTACAAGTGTCAAAAAAAAAATGAAAATGAAAAAAAAAAGAAGATCTTTGTGACTTTGTACGGTGACCGACCTTCGTGCAACGTGAGGGACATGTTGTTCAATGTACATTATAAATTTGACGGCAGGGGATTTAGAATTTAATCCCCCTCAAAAAACCAGCAAAATAAAAGAGACAGTTTAATTTTGGCCATTTTGAATTGAATAAAAGAAAAGAAAAATGTTTGAAAGAGAGAAGCAGATAAAGAAAGAAAAGAGAGAGAGAGAAGAGAGGGGGGGAGGGAGAGAGAAAGGGAGAAATAAAAATTAGTGTAGGAACAATAGTGCGTTAGAGAGAGAGAGAGGGGGTTAAGGAAGAAGTAAAGCAAAAATGCTGAAACAATAATGTATTAATAAATTTAGAGAGAGAGAGAGAGAGAGAGAGAGAGAGAGAGAGAGAGAGAGAGAGAGAGGGGGGGGGGTTAAGGAAGAAGTAAAGCAAAAATGCTGAAACAATAATGTATTAATAAATTTAGAGAGAGAGAGAGAGAGAGAGAGAGAGAGAGAGAGAGAGAGAGAGAGAGAGAGGGTGAGAAACGAAGAAAGAGAAAAATCTAGATAGATAGCGTGTGTGTGTGTTTTGTGTGTGTGTGTGAGAGAGAGAGAGAGAGAGAGAGTAAGAGAGAGAGAGGAGAAAGAGAGATAGGGGGGGATAAGATAGGAATACTTGAAACCATATAACTGCTTACAAACAAATTATTATTATTATTATTATTAAATAGGAAGAGCGACTTTAAACCATATATTCGTGTAAAATGATTTGTATCATTATCAGTTTCTTGAAACTACAAGTGTTTACAAATACAGCGGATGCGCGTGGTGTAATGGTTATCGTCGAAGGAAATAAACACGGTGACTCGAGTTCAAATCCTGAACGAGGCCGTTTGTATTTCACATAGCGCTTATACTTTTGAGAAATGCATGAATCCAACAGTTCTCCCTCCAGCTATGGGTAAATATTAGGGCCTTTAACCTTGGTATGGCAACCGGTCTAGTAGAAAGAAAACTCTGAATTCAAACATGTTAAACTCTACTTAAGAAAATTCCCTTGAGTCATATCCACTCGTGCAGGGGTGGGAGTGGTAAATCTTATTATAATGGAGATTCAGTGTATGTCTGTCTGTGACCTAAACTACGCCACTGCTTACGTCAACAATGCCACCAGGAATTGCGTAAGTTTATCAACGAGTATTTAATTTATAGTCAAAATCATTAATTAATTAATACACATAGTAAATTCTATTTATTAACGAGGTTTTTATGTGTTAGATTTGCCTCAAAACAGCTCATGTTATTAGTGCGTTTAAAATTCCGCAATGTGTTTTACATATCACTGAGATATAAAGGTTTACATAATACAAGGGGAGGTCATTTTACATACTGGTTTAACAAAACCAGGTTTAATAAATAATAACATGGTGTTATTGATCTCTCAAATTATTTTCCAACGTATTAAAATCAATCCTATGGATGATTTTATATAGAAACCAATTAAAATTTAATCAAAATAAGTGTAATCATTTTATATGCGTTCTTATTTAATTCCGCTAGTCTTTCTAATTTAATGTAATTCATGACATTAAAACTTAATTTTTTTACGCCCGGCAGAGGGTGCAAATTCTTGCTAGAATATATAATTATTAATGAATGATTCAAAGTTATAAGCGACGTTCTCCCACAGTCTTAAGCACATGGACACACCAATGTCGGGCGACCCACAAAAACTTACATTCACCAGCTCTATGCGGGCACCGAATGCCATTTAGAGGACGTATCAAGAACGATAGTTGATAGAGATGGATGGCGAGAGAGAGAGTGAAGGAAATCCGCAATATCAGCACAACTTGGTGATGTTGAAGCGATCGTGTGAAAAATAAAATAAACCTAATAGAAAAAAAGGGTATTACTATGTTCCGTAGGAGGCATGGTGCCTCTTGATCCCCATCAAGAGTCATTGTTATAAATGCATAATTAAAAAGAAAAAAAGAAGGAGGGGAAGACATTTTCTTTATCACTTTTTCTTCTTTTTTTCTCTTCGATTTTGAGAAAAACGCTTTGGGGAGAAGTAAAATTTGTTATCGAAACACAGGAATTATTTCCGTCGGATTCAATTTCCCAAGTATTTCCCAAACTTCTTCTTCTTCTTCTTCTTCTTCTTCTTCTTCTTCTTCTTCTTCTTCTTCTTCTTCTTCTTCTTCTTCTCTTTCTCTTTCTCCTTCTTCTTCTTCTGTTATTAGGAGTCGTTGCAGACGTAAAAGTAATTTTAATATTTGCAAAAAAAACCTCTTAATTCCCAATACAGATTTATTATTACCATGACAATAAATGAAGACACAAATAAAAAAAAGGAATCATTTTACGACGTCTACTTGGGGATATTCGCATCTCTCTCCTTTCTCGTTTAACTGCAATTTTTCTATAATTAAAAAAGATCTCCGCACATGTTCATGAATCTACTAATAATTTCTGTATAAAATCGTGAGACGATGTGTTGTTATTAGAATCCATTGACTCTTTCTGACCGAAAGACGAGGAAATAAGTTAGATGCCAACCAGAACATTAGAATCACAGATAAACTCCTATCGGTAACATTATAGTGTGTGGCCTACCTTTTGAATGTGGCCAACGAAATCATGTCTCTCTTATAGTATGTGGCCTACCATAAAAAGCATATCATAAGGTTATAATAATAACTACTAACCCTAACCCTAACCCAGAATTTTAGAATATTTTAGAATTAAATTGATCTCTGATACATGTAAATTATGGATAAATTCTTTTTTTAATAATTCTTAATTACTATAAACAGCTTATGACTGAATTGCATTTCTTGAAATTGAATATTTTTTGAAAAATAATTAGTTTCGATAAATTGCCTACTACTTATATCTATAAATACACTCTTACTGAGGTAGGACACATTTAAATCGGGTAGGCCACATACTATAATAGAATCAAAAAGGTAGGCCACATACAATAACGGCACCCTCCTATCAACAGAGCTTAGAATACATTGACTGTATCACCTACCCTGGGGATAAGTATCCCCCCTCCAAGAGATAACCTGGGTAGGTATTTACATTCAC
>CM042154.1:55615106-55635106 GCA_023376005.1 Doryteuthis pealeii
ATATGTCACTCTAAATTATCCGTTGCAGTGGCATTAGAAAATTATCCAAAAGTACTTATATAAAAAAACATAAATCAATAATAATATTAGTAATAGTGGAAAAGACCATGGTTTCGATCGCAATGATCTCATCAGATGCTACATATACATATATATGTAGCATCCTGCCAATCACCGAGAAAGTCTAGCCCTTTTCACTAGTGCTAGACCAAGGAGATATTTTTTGCGTCTGAGGTGGAGCGCCTCACCTACCATCTACTCCTTACTTTACCGCATAAGTCCCTGTGCTACTAATACGCTGAGTTGGCGAGGGCCGGTATCGAACCAGGAACCATGTGGTTCCCAGGTGGACGCTCTACCGACTGAGCTAAGCTGACCCTTTGAATAAACCGACCCTATTGAAAGAGAGACGGGGAAAGTCGGTTTATGCCTTTTACAAAGACATGAATATAACCAGTTGGAATTCATACTTGGTTTGCCGATTCTGATTTGTGTAACGATAATCGCACTTTTCTTCTCCCCACCCCAACCTTTTCCAAATTCTCTCCATCCCCATTCCTCTCAACCCCCACCCCTTCTCTCCACCCCACCCCCTCTCTCTCTCTCTTTTCACTGTCTTTCTCTCAATGTCTCTGTCTCTGTTTCAGTCTCTCTCTCTCTCTCTCTCTCTCTCTCTCTCTCTCTCTCTCTCTCTCTCTCTCTCTCTTTTACCCATTCCTCTTACGCTCTCTTGATCGAACCTTACCCTCTCTTTCCTTGCACTGTCTGTCTCTCTCCCTTTCTTTCTTTCTTTTCTCCATTCCTCTTACGCTTTCTTGATCGCTGTTCTTACCAACTCTCCCCTTTCACGTCACTCCCTCCCCCTCTCTCTCTCCCTCCCCTCTCTCTCTCTCTCTCTCTCTCTCTCTCTCTCTCTCTCTCTCTCTCTCTCTTACCTTCGTATATCGTAAAGCTGCCAATATAGATAAGGAAAATCTACGTGGAATAAACCGAGTAAAACTGGGTGATTGCTTCTTGGATTTGAGGGAAAACCATTCGATTCAGCTTAACACGAATGTGGTAAAGAAATCTTACCCCAGTGACTTGTTATCTAATTCACATTTCCAAAAAGAATGATAGAGTTAAGCAGATAACACAATAAGGGAAGTCAAAGTGTAGATCTATCAGCGAATATCGAGTTGACATAAGAAAAATAAATGATATTACTCAGAAATAATTCCCTATGTAGTGAGAAGAGTTGTTCAACAGAATACTTCGTATTTGGAATTCAGTTTGACTGTGGCTTACTGTGTTAATACTTTACAATCTTATTATAATGGAGATTGTACGTTTGTCTGTCTGTAACCGAAACTATATCACTACTCAAGTCACAATTCCCTTTGTTATTTACATCACATTCTCCAGGATTTCATTTTTATTTAAACCTCAATTATTAATAAAATTGTTTTACATCATTAAGACTGTTGACCATATCTACATACTAATAACACGCAATTGTATTTATATATATAACAAAATAGCGGTTTGCAGTGTGAACGGTAAGGCTAATTTGCATATTGATCTTAAAAATTTGATTTTAATAAATATATGTTTAGTATTATTGATTTCTAATTGTTTGATTTTATCTTTATGAATATGAGCAGAAATCTCAAGGATAAATCTTAAAAGAAATCCATTAACAAGAAGAAATAACTGTAATATTATTCTTTACTTCCTATTTTAACTAAATAGTTAAATTAGGAAAAGTTATCAAAGACAGACGGGAGTAATGGAAAATGATGGAAGAGTTAGTTTCAAAGTTGTTCTATTTTTCAATCATACCCCCTCTGTTCAAAATCTTTTTATCTGCATTTTTATTCAGTTTATTAGTTTAAAATTTAATATGATATTTTTTTTATATTAAAACTTAAATACTAGCACCCGGAGCGTGCATATATTTGCTAGTTAAAATAATGATATACTAGCGGGACCTGTGAATATGATAATTTAATCATTACAACGTTTGATATATTTGCTTAAGTACTATTGTCAAATAGTTTAATATGTAAAAATGTATAATAATCTTGATTTAACTCTCTTTACTAGCAGGACCTGCGTATATACCACAGTATGATAATTTAATTATTACAACGTTTGATATGTTTACTTAAGAGCTATTGCTATACTTCAATATGTAAAAAGTATAATAATATTGTCTAGCAGGACCTGTGGATATAACACAATATGGTAATTTAATTATTACATCGTTTGATATGTTTACTTAAGAGCTATTGCTATACTTCAATATGTAAAAAGTATAATAATATTGTCTAGCAGGACCTGTGGATATACCACAGTATGGTAATCTAATTATTACAACGTTTGATATGTTTATTTAAGAGCTATTGCGAATACTTCAATATGTAAAAAGTATAATAATATTGTCTAGCAGGACCTGTGGATATAACACAGTATGGTAATTTAATTATCACATCGTTTGATATGTTTACTTAAGAGATATTGCTATACTTCAATATGTAAAAGTATAATAATATTGTCTAACAGGACCTATATACCACAGTATGTAATCTAATTATTACAACGTTTGATATGTTTATTTAAGAGCTATTGCGAATACTTCAATATGTAAAAAGTATAATAATATTGTCTAGCAGGACCTGTGGATATAACACAGTATGGTAATTTAATTATTACATCGTTTGATATGTTTACTTAAGAGATAATGCTAAATAGTTGAATATGTAAAAAGAATAATAATCTTAACTAGCAGGACCTGTGAATATATGGCAGTATGATAATTTGATTATTACAAAGTTTGACATGTTTACTTAAGAGCTAAATATTTCAATATATAAAAAGCATAATAATCTTGATTTAACTCTCTCTCTCTCTCTCTCTCTCTCTCTCTCTCTCTCTCTCTCTCTCAATCTTTTTTCTTCTTTCTTTCCTTTTTTCATCTTTATAATAACTAGCAGGACCTATGGATGTACCACTGTATGATAATTTAATTATTACAACGTTCAAAAATGTTTATTTAAGACTTATTGCATTTACTCTAATATATAAATATCATAATAATTTTGATTTAACTCTCTCTCTCTCTCTCTCTCTCTCTCTCTCTCTCTCTCTCTCTCTCTCTCTCTCTCTCTCTCTCTCTCTCTCTCTCTCTTAATCCTTTTCATCTTTTATCTTTTCATTATGTTCGATTGAAACAGATTAGTATTATCGCTTCTGTGCGCTTACCCCCTCTCTAATATAAACTAGCAGAACCTGTGGATATACCACAGTACGATGATTTGATTATTATAACGTTTGATATGTTTACTTTACTCAACAGACACATAACATAGTGGGTAAAGGCGTTGGATTAAGTCAGTTCTAAGTGACAGTTATCTCTAGGCCGCAGGTTCAATCCTGGTCAGGAGCAGCAGTAACATAGAATAATAATTAACACAGCTTAACACCTGTACCCCACCTATGGTTAGTGGAATGAGAACAGGATACCCTCGTGGATTGAATAAAGGATTGGGTTCAAAGTTCTGTGGTGGCTCCCGATTACGTCAAGAAGGTTCCCGAGTTCGAAAAGATGGTTCCTGAGGCCGAGAAGAATTACCCGAAGAAGACCGGAGGGCATATCGGCCAAAACGTTATACAGATAACAATGAAGATGAGGAAAATACTCTCTCTCTCTCTCTCTCTCTATATATATATATATATATATATATATATATGATAAGTAACATATTGGGTAAAATCCGACAAAATGTGATTAAAAGTTGAGGAATAAAAGTGGATAAAACACAAACAATTTCAATTAATTAATATTTCGCCTCGTTTATTTACGAAGATTTATTATAAATTTTTATTTTGAAAAAGAACTGCTTTGTATATATAGTGAAAAGGTGGACTGGAGGACGGAGGAAAGAAATGGAAGAATGAGGATGCGCCAGAGGGTAAATATATATATATATATATATATATATATATATCTGTGTGTGTGTGTGTGTTTGCTATCAAGTGTTTCCGTGATAGGACTCAACCAAAATTGAGAACCCAAAGGTCCATATAAATATCTGGCATATATAAGTATCAATATAGATATATGTGCATACTTTTACATATGCGAAGTATATTATAAATAATTTAATTAAAACCTTAATTTATCAGAAATATGTTTATTTCGGGTACTTTTGCCACTTCAAATCTGATTTCATAAATTATGAAATCATACTTGAAGGTAGCTGAATTATATTTATTTCTGAAAAAATAATGTTTTCATATATATATATATATATATATATATATATATATATATATATATATACAATTTATATAGAAAAAAACCTACTCGAGTTTCATCATAAGGATCTTCAGGGTTAAATCCACCGAATTAATCAAGATGTTGATTAATTGCAGTTAACTGCGGAAGTCAATATTGTAATCAGTATCTTGATTAGCCCTGAAGATCCTTAAGGTGAAACTCTGGTAGGTTATTTCTATACACAGTGTAATTCTAAAGCCGCTCTGCTAGCGTATTGAGCACTTTATATTTGTTATAACACTGACATATCCGGTTAATACTTGTATCAACCAAATATTGAGATTAACCCAATATTTTTTACCGGGAAGTATTTCCCTTTTTATATATATATATATATATATATATATATATATATATATATATATATATATATATATGTGCGCACGTGTAAAGTCGGTCTTCTTTCTCTCGTATATTTTTCTCCCTATTTCTTTCACCCTCATCACCCTTCCACCTGATCGTGTTACCCCCAACTCCAATATCCGAACCCTTAGTCAATATTCCTAATCCGACAATAAGAGAAACAGAACAAATTCAATTGCTTGGCCCTATTCACTCGCTCCGACTTTCCTATTCCTCCGCCCTGGACGTTCAACGCCTTTATTCTTCCGCCGACGCAAAAGAGGGCGGGGCCAAGTTTGATGGATGGTCTCACGTTAAAGGAACCCAACCCACTTCGGCCGAACGGCTTCTCTTTGGGTGTCTTAGACTTGACTTTAGTCAAATGAACACAGTTGGAAGGAAAAGGGAAGAGGAAAGAAATTGTAGGAAGTGGGAGAAGAGAAGAAAGTGGAGGAAGAGTAGGAGGGGAAAAAGAACTGAAACGAAAAGCAGAGAGAGAGAGAGAAAGAGAGAGAGAGAGAGAGAAAGGAGAAGAAAAGAGACGTGAAAGGGAAGAGTGGATAAGCAGAGCGATCAAGAAAGCGTAAGAGTAAGTGGAATGAAGGAAAGAATAGAGAGAGAGAGGGTGAGAGAGAGAGAGAGAGAGAGAGGGTGAGAGAGAGAGAGAGAGAGAGAGACCAAGGAAAGAGTGAGTAACGTACGATCGAGAAAGCGTGAGAAGAATGAAGGAAGAGAGACAGAGACAGAGAGAAAGACAGGGTGAAAGAGAGAGAGAGAGAGAAGAGAGAGAGAGAGAGAGAGAGAGAGCAAAGAAAGAGTGGGTAATGTAAAATCAAGAAATCGTAGAGGAATGAAAGAAAAAATCGAAATAAAAAAAAAAAAGAAGTAAAAATAATTTAAAAAAAAAGAAAAATAATAAAAACCTTAAATAAAGAAAAATTGCAAAAAGGTAGGAAGCAAAAATAAGCAATAAAAACAAGTGAAGGAAAACGAAAGAAAATAAAGAAAGAAAAGAAAGAAAAACAATAAAGAGAACAATAAAATTCAGGGAATATAAATGAATATAATTGAGCGAATGAAAAACGACAGAAATTTGCTGCGACAGTAAGATAAAAGAAACTGGAAAAGATAAAGAAAAGAAAAAAGAAAGTATGGGTATGAAATGAAGAAAAAAAACAAAAACAAAACAAACAAACAAAAAAACAAATATCTTCTATATATTAATACTCGTGTTCCTTAATGTACAACCGTTATCATCTTGTAACGCCCTCTGGTTAAAAATGAGACCGTTCAAACGTCCGAGATGAAATGTAGATCTTGATTATCTAGTGTCGCTTATCCGATGAATTCTTTTTTTTTTTTCATGAGTGCCGTCACCTCAGCTAAATAAGTAACCATTCCGTTTTATTAAAAAGAAAAAAGGGAAGCAAAAGGATATGCTATATAGAAAAAATAAGAAGAAAAGAGAATAGGGGAAAAATAGAGAGAGGGGATGGGCGCGCGGAAGTAATAACGCTAATCTGTTTCATTCGAACATAATGAAAAGAAGGAAATAAAAAATGAGTGTGTGTGTGTGTGTGTGTGTGTGTGTGTGTGTGTGAGAGAGAGAGAGAGAGAGAGAGAGAGAGAGAGATCAAGAATATTATACTTTTTATATATTGAACTATTTGGTAATAGCTTTTAAGTAAACATATCAAACGTTGTAATAATTAAATTATCATACTGGGGTATATCCACAGGTCCTGCTTGTCATAATTAATAATAACCAATCTGATTATGGACTCCGAACAGAGGGGGGTGTTAGGTGACCCCCCCCCCCCAAACAAATATATTAAGCTTTCTTAATAATCCAATCCTAGATCATAATCGGATGTCCTGTTATTAAATATTTTAGCATTTGTTCTAAGATATCACTGCAACTCTCCCACATGTAATTATAACATTTTTCCCTGAACGGTTGTGATAATAAGAGAGTGATACAAATAAGGGCTGTAGGGTGAGCGACATTCTGAAGTACACACCCAGAGTTTATTCTGTGTTCAGAAGTTGTATGTATGTATATACCCAACCCCTCCGCCACCGGAGTTTGGTATCTTTGTTTAATGGCATATCAATCTTCGTAGGTTATTTAATGCCAAAGCCATCTTATAGAAGCACAGTAATAGTACTATTTAACCCAGAGCTGGGGGATAGAGGGATTTCATATACCACGGAATGTGACATAATGTTTACAATTATTTAAAAAAATGTTTACCACAAGTAGATAAACCATTATTAATGAGTTCGATTCTCACTGGGTGCCCCATACTTCTGGTCATGTGCCACATCTAAGCAACGCTTAGTAAATAACTATATATCTCTTAGTTTGAAAATCACATCGGCGAGAAACAAGTGCCGTTGATTTTATGTCTCCGCTTATCTAACATATTACGTTCACATGGCCTTCGTACAGATGTAAGCAAAGACTAGTGAATGAATATATATATATATATATATATATATGAAATGCTCTCCTATAAAATGGATGGAACACTCTATGGCGCCTTTACATACAACAGATCTGTGTATTAAAACAGTTAAAAATTCCCTTCGCATTCTGTGGGTGACGATAGCCGAGCGGTTAAGCTGTCTGAGTTGTTTCTATCCCGGCTGTAGGTAGCCTACAAATGTCTAGCCATACTGAAGAGACATGATAAGTCGAAACACGTTGTCTTTGGATGATTATATATTTATTTAATTATTTATATATATATATATATAAATATATATATATATATATATATATATATATATATATATATATATATATATATATATATATATCAACTGGTTGGTGACAGTGATGAAACAACAGCTGCAGATCGTTAACTGATAATTAAGAAATGACAGAAGAATAAGTAGCGATTTATTAAAAAAAAACACGTGAGCGAATTGCTGGAAATTTCGCGCGAAATTACCAATGCTGATTACGGACAAAAACAAGGGAGATAAGAATCAAATGAAATTATGCAGTCTATTAATTTGGCGTAACTTGCTTAACTGTAAATAAATCCATCCTGATAATTGCCTTTTATTGTGATTATCAGAATTAAAAAGGATTAAGAAGAATTATCTTTTTTTGTCAATAAACAGTTTTATGCTTTCTCTTTAGGGACCCCATATTTCTAGCCATGTGTCAGACTATGCTAAGCTCAATAAATATTCTCTAATGATAAATGCGAATTTCAGTGTGTCAGTGTATCTCGTTTTTCAACTTTACTCCTAGAGGCCGTAGCCCAATATATCATACCATTTTGGAATCAGGCCGACTCCGTGAGTAGATAAAAAAAAACATTGCTGATCGAATTCGAATTTTAAAATTTGGGATTCACACGTTTTAAAAGTTCTGTTGGTTGCGTCTTTGGAATATACCGGCTGTGCCTCTACAGAGGGATAAGACCCCGTCCCCAAAGGAGCCATCAGTTGGCATTGGTTGGCGACCCGTGATGATTAAGATGGAACCCTGGTGACTGAGCAGTCCATCACATGCAACAATCCACTTTGGTCCTTACTTAGGCTAAACGGGCGGTCGGAGAGGCCCTCACAGTCAAGCCCT
The DNA here is from genome assembly GCA_023376005.1 of Doryteuthis pealeii. Classification (NCBI taxonomy): domain Eukaryota; kingdom Metazoa; phylum Mollusca; class Cephalopoda; order Myopsida; family Loliginidae; genus Doryteuthis; species Doryteuthis pealeii. Next base: position 55,623,365 of record CM042154.1, read on the forward strand.
AGCACTTATATGATTGTCCCAAGCCTATTGCCCTTAGGGCAAATCCCCAATCCTTTTTATCATTTATAGGTAGAGGGCGGTAGTTGAGAGTTTTAGTGATCTGGGTATAACGTTAAGCCCCATTTAATGGCGTATTTCCAATTCTGGAACTTGAATGTGGAGTACATTTTATCACTATTACTCCCAGGTCCACTTTAACTCAGAGTGGTAGTACCTGTTGAGGTTCCATGTATGGGTTGGATAGATAAAAATAAAAAATATAAAAATGTGTTTAAAACATGTTTTCAAAAAAATGATTTTAAAAATTGAGTACCCATAAAAAAAGAATGAACTAAAACGTCTTGGGCATACAATAACCCAATAAGGGTTGACATACCGTAAAATGCAACCTAATCTAATTAATCTTTAATTAAACTTCTCTAATACTAAATGCGAATGTTACTGTGTCAGTGTATCACATTTTTCAACTTTACTCTTAGAGGCCATATCCCAATATATCATACCATTTTGGAATCAAACTGACTTCGTAAGAATATAAAAAATCATTGCAGAACGAATACGGACTCTAACATTTTGGATTCCCAAGTTTTAATTACTGCGATTATTTTCGGCGATTTCTTACGTTATTATTTTGTAACGAATCTTTTTTTATATGATAACAATTTTTTTATAACTAGGAAATAATTTTGGGAATAATCAAAATTAATTGTGAAATCCTGCAAAAGTGACCTATGAAATAGAAATAATTGTTTGTGTGGAAAGTAAGGACCAATGTATATCAAATTGTCTTTAAATTTAAGTGACAGCAAAAGAATTATCATTGGACTTTTAAAAAGGGTAACATTAATTATTAATGCAATACTTAAATGCAGCGATCAATTTTGAGTTCTTCTCTAGTTAGTTATTTTTTTATTGGTTGATTAGAATTCTAAAAGGTGGACTAAGTGAATGTCATTTTAAATAAATCAATGGTAAGGTCTAATGCTACTGGTACCATGTAAGCTAATATTATCTGTTGCATGAGTGGGTTGTAACAATCTAAACTGACTTGCTAACAGCTTTCTTTAGACTGGTAAGGGGAAGAAAGTGTTAAACCACCCAGCAGAACTAAAAGCAAAACCTGGCATAAGACCAGTTACATACAACCGTCACTCATATCCTGGAGAGACGTAAACCTTTTTAAATATCACAACTCGGCAGCAGGAATTCTACACACCAGAAACATATATTCTACGATAAAGAAACCACTATTAAGTTGCAACCAAGCATATCACTTTTTCAAAATATTATGTTCACAAAAAACCTATATAGACCACTAGCCTGGAGTATACCACGCAAAAAGAAATCTCCGCCGACAGTGGATACACAAAAGCGAGCTTACTTACCACCCGATTGGACAGCTTTTAAAATAACAATACTGTAGTGTTTCGGACTCTATTTGAAAGGAAGGATGACGTGTTCATTGTAATCATAATATACCTATCTTCTTCTTATCTTGTTCTCTTGGCTGAGATCTGCTTGTTGGGCTGGATGACCGTCTCACTGTTTGAGTCTGGAACAACTTGAGATTCGCTTGAGATATCTTGTCTTGTTCCCTTAATAACAACACTAGACATTCTTGTTTTTTTTTTTGTCTCATGAACTGATTTATTTTATCCCCAAGTCAAAATGTCTTAGGAACCAGACACGCATCTTGCGTCTGTTCCCTTTCCCAGCTTCGTCCAAACTCACTCATTCTCTCCTCTCACAACCTCTCGTCCACTCTTCGCTATTTGGCACTTGTCAACCAATCAGAAACCAACAGTCTTTTGCTGATTCATCCAAAAAATTTCCACTATTATCTACACGCAACTTGTTGAATTTTTTTTTCATCTTATTATATTACAATATATCATTCACTCTGTTTCCTTGTTACCTATGGACATCTAAGCTAATGGATTAATCTTTATGAAAATTATCCTGTGAACACTTCTCGCTTCAAGGGGTGTGGTAATAGTATTGGTTGATAGGAGGGTGTCAGCCTTTGATACCAAGGAGGACTGGGGTATGTTGTTTTACAATTGATCATAAAAATCTGCATCTGCAGGAACCACTTTATCCGACAGAATGTTATTGAATACATTCGAATAGAAAGGTCTAATTTGTACAAAAATGAAATCTCTCTCTATATATATATATGTCAGGATAGAGTCAACGACACTTGGCAATTCTATTTTCACACAGACACAAGCACACACACACACACACACACACACACACACACACACAGAGACACACACACACATATATATATATACATACATACATATATATATATATATATATCTTATTATAATGGAGATTGTGGGTTTGTCTGTCTGTAACCGAAACTATATACTATATCACAATTCCCTTTAGTTATTTACATCACAATCTCCATGATTTTATTTTTTATTGGACTGTTCACCATATCTACATACTAATAAACGCAATTGTATTTATATATACAACAAAATAGAGGTTTACAGTGTGAATCTAATTTGCATATTGATCCTAGAAATGTGATTTTAATAAATATATGCTTAGTATTATTGATTTCTAATTGTTTGGTTTTATCTTATTGAATATGAGCAAAATCTCGATGAAAATCTTAATCCATTTACAAGAACAATAACTGTTATTTTATTCTTTAATTTAACTAATAGTTAAATTAAGAAAATTTGCCAATGAAAGACGGAGTAATGGAAATGATGGAAGAGTTAGTTTCCTATTTTTCAATCATACCCCCTCTGTTTCAATTTTTTTCTGCATTCTTATTCAGTTTCATTAGCCTTTATAATTAATATGATATTTTATTATATTAAAACTAAATACTTGCATGCATATATTTGCTAGTATGTCTGGCTTGAATTTCATTCTTTCGTTTCAGAACTACGTTAACAATAATAATGTAATAATGATAATAATAATAATAATAATAATAATAATAATAATATATATATATATATATATATATATATATATATATATGGGAGTAAAATTGAATTGTGAAAGCTAATCAACGAATGGTTATGAACCTTTTCAACATGTTTTCCATACTCAACTCATTTAAAAACATCCATCACCTTTTCAACAAGAAAAATCTTTTTTCGTTTACTTGTTTCATATTGTCCTGAATAATGTTTCTTTGAAAACCAAAACATTCGAACGTGAACACTACAACCAATAATAAACTTCCATACATTGTAACATCCTGGGTTTGTCTTCATTTCTCTCTCTCTATATATATATATATGTATATACACACAGATATATATAAAGAAATGAACAAAAGGGCTAAGACAAATAGGAATATTTTTTGTAGTTATTCATGTTCTTGATGTTCTCCATTCAATGTTCTTCTATTTTCTATTTACAAGAGAAAAGTTTTTGTAAAGAAAATAATTTTTCAGAAAGTTTTGATTTGAGTTGATATTCTACAAAAGAAACGCGGAAAATTGATCTGGTGTCGTAGTATATCTATTCCTTATGTTGCAAACTGTTCAGAGTGGAAAAAAGAGGTTTAGTGACCAACTCCATATTGTCATAAAAAAATATTTAATTCCTTGTTTGAAATTGGAAAAACGTTCTGCCGACCACAGAGGATGAATATCGACATATGGTAACTTTCATGCTCACGAAGAGCTCCGCCGCGGCCACAAGTAACGGGTACGTACCAATCACCCAATATCCAACTGCAGATAACAGGGCCCGTCTTTCCTAACTGCCCTTGACGTCTGAACAAATAAATTCTGTGATCCCAGGAAGCGTTCTCCAGGCAATACTTGCCCCTTGATTTAAAGGAGTAGGGCTGGGTTTATTGCCCGGTGCTTAAAGCGTCACAAAAGGGGAATGCCGAGGGGATCCACGCATTTTTTTACTAGCCATCGCATGAGTTTCGGTTTGTGCGTGGCTTCTCATGTCTACAAGACCTATTGTGAAATTCTTACCTGGTAGGGGTTGAAGTAAATACACCCAAAAGCAGATAACATAATTATTTGCCCCAAAGCGTGGACAACACTGAACGTCACCTTTTGGTCTGCTACCCCATCACCGGAGCCACTAACACAGAATGGAACTGAAAATACAACAAAAATAGAAGATAACAGGTTGTGCTGACCCACCTTCACATAGGCCACACGTACATCACCCATCATCATTTACTAGAGGGCAGAGAATCCCCAATACGCACTACATGCCAAGAGAGATCTACAGTGAAGTATATACTGCTAGAGTGTGTAGACTTTGATCTAGTGCGAACAAAATACTACCAAGCAAATCATTTGAAAAAAAAACTATTCACAAAAATAAGACCATCCAGGATTTTACATTTCCTAAAAGAAGTGGAATTGTACTAAAAAAATATGTGCAACTGAACAATAGTTAAAATCTATACATATATAAATTTGTTTTCTACCAAACTACTGCTATGATTCCAAAACTTAGTCGGCATTAAATGACCCACCGAGGTTGATATGCCGTTAAACATACCAAACTAAACCAAACCAAAACCAACAGTGCACTTAAATATAACCTCACCTGAATCTGAAGGAAGGAGTTGTCTATGTTTTGCAGGACTTCAAACACACTAACAGACGTACAAGTAAATACAGCAAGACACTTGAACAAACACTACATGCTAATTCAAATACTTGGGTAAATACTCTTTTCCGCCCACATGCATATATTTATTGGCAATAGCAAGAATATACACCCCCTCGGGGCCTAAGTATTTAGGTTTTGATGCAATGAAATATATTAGATTAGAAAGATTAATTTAATAAGAACTTATATGAAAAGATTACATTTATTCTAATTATGTTTTAATTGGTTTCTATATAATATCATTCATAGGATTGATTTTGATAAATTGGAGAACAAAACGATAATATTAGAAATTGATAACACCAAGTAATTATTTATTAAACCTGTTTTTTTTAAACCAGTATGCAAATTGACCACACCATATATTGAGTAAATCTTTATTTCTTAGTGATATAAAACACACATTGCAGGATTTTAAACGCACTAATAACAGGAGCTGTTTTGAGGCAAATCTAACACAGATTTACAGAGAGACAACATTAATAAATAAGAGTTACTCTATGTATTGATGTTTTAACTATAAATTAAATACTCATTGATAAACTTACGCAATTCCTGAGGGTATTGGGTCGTAAAAAGTGACGTAGTTTCGTTTAAAGACAGACACCGAATCTCCATTATAACAAGATGTGCACAAGCTTAAACACACAGGTTCTAATTGCAGAATTATTAGTGTAAAACAAAGAAAGTCTGGATGATTGATTTGTTTTTAAAAGATCCCTTGAGAAAGATGCTAACTCCATTTTTGTTTGTCCAGAATTGGTCATTGCATTTTTTATTGTCCGTTTTTCCCCTCAGCTTTCAGTCGGTTGTGTTGTCCATTTGCAGTACAAAGAAGTTGAAAGCGATTGGTCACTCGGCGACTGACGTCACACAGCATAAGTGTGTGTGTGGTCTGCAACAAGATGGAGGCATTGCTAGTGTTTGTATATTTGACTTGCGTCCCGTTGGTCTAAGACACTTTGTGTCTGATTTGGTTGGTCATATGTAAATAAAAGAATGGGGTCGTAGGGAAACAAAAAAGACAGGGAGAAACAAATTGAAAAAAATACAAGGGAGAAAATAAGAGAAAGAAAAAAGAAAGTGTAAGAAAAGTGAAGAAAGAAAGAGAGAGGGGGACAGAAAGGAATAGAAAGAAAAGAGGTAGACATTGGGGGGGGGTGAGAAAAAGAGAAAGAAAAGAGAAAGTTTAAGGAGGGGGAAGAGAGAGAGAGAGAGAGAGAGAGAGAATAGAATGGAATAATGTATAGTAGAAATTGTGGGGAAAGAGAAAGAAAAGTGAAATTGTAAGGAGGAGAAAAGGAAGAGAGAGATAGAGGGGGGGGGAGAGAGAGAATAGAAAGGAATGGGTAAAGTAAAAATAGAGGGAAAACAGAAAGAAAAAGAAAAGTGGAAAAAAAGCGAAGGAAAGAGAAAAGGAAAAGGGGAAAAGTGAAGAAAAAAAGAAGGAAAGAGAAAAAAACAGTAAGAAGGAAATAAAAGATACAAGGAAGAAAATAAGAGAAAGAAAAAGAGAATGTGTAAGGAAGGAGAAAACGAAGATATATATATATATATATATATATATATATATATATATATATATATATATATATATATATATATATATATATATATATATGTTGTTCTGGTTCCAACGGGAGAAAATTCAATATTTTATAAAAAAAGAAGTCCGCAAAATGTATTTTTTGATCAATAATCATTATTGTAAAAAAGCCTGAAGAAGATACCAGAAGATCTGAAACACGTGCTGCATATGTAAGATAAAAAGAATAAAAATTTTTCTAAAAGCATAATATATTTTGCGGACCTTCTTTTTTATATATATATATATATATATATATATATATATATATATATATAGAGAGAGAGAGGAGAGAGAGAGAGAGAGAGAGAGAGAAGAGAAATGAATAGAAAAGAAGGAGGTAAAGTAGAAATTGAGGGGGAAAAAAAAGAAAAGAGGAAAACAGAATCGGGGAAGAGAAAGAGGAGGGGGGAAGAAGAAATCGCGAAAAGGTAAAAAAAATGGTAGAAGGATAAAAGAAAGTGAAGAAAAAAAGAAAGAAAATGAAACTGGGAAGGGAAGAAGGACAAAGACTGATAAGTGGGAAAATATGAGGGAACACACACACACACACACACACACACACACACACAAACAAACACATATCCACACACACATATAGGTTAAATCGAACTTAACGGACCTAAATCCTACCATCGTATGTCACCCCACCGAAAGAAAAAAAATCCAAAAAAAATCAGGGAATTAACCAAATTTAATGACATTTTCACTGTTGATATAATAATAAATAAAAAAAATGTAATGCATCGGTTATTTAATTTAAAACTTTTGCATTTTTTCCGGTCAGTTAACTTTGGACCACTTATCTTTGAGAATCTGTGTTACGCCTCAAAGATACGTGGTTCAAAGTTAACTGGCCTGAAAAAATGTAAGCGTTTTTAGATAAAATAACTAATGCATTATATCTTTTATTTATTAATATATCAACTGAAATATAAATGAAAATGCCAAATTAAATTCGGTTAATTCCCTGATTTTGGGTATTTTTTCTTTCGGTGGGGTGACATACGATGGTGGAATTTAGGTCCATTAAGTTCGATTTAACCTATTTATTTAATGTCATTAACTATATATAATTATTTAATGTCAGCGCCATCTTTATATAAAGATTAGTGATAATATTAACCGCTAGGTGGGGCGGGGATAAGGGGATTGATTTCATTGTTTTCAGTTATATTAAAAACTTGAAGGATTAAATTCTTAAATCGGTAAAATACTGACAATTTCCAAAATTGCTGTGAAGATTTGTTGTCTCTTGATCTCGAAATAAAGCTGCCGGTTACGAGTGGCATTAAATCTCGATGAGTGGAAAATGATAGTAGAATAGACAGGTTTTTATCTACACAGAAAGGCGACCCATTCGTTATCGGCGAAAGAGTAGATATGCTAATTAGAAGATACGAAAAGGCGGCAAATATAGAGATGATACACTGAAAGTTAACTAAAGTCGTTGTACGGAAGGATAAAAGTGCAGAAGAAGAAGAAGAAGAAGAAGAATGAAGAAGAAGAAGAAGAAGAAGAAGAAGAAGAAGAAGAAGAAGAAGAAGAAGAAGAAGAAGAAGAAGAAGAAGAAGAAGAAGAAGAAGAAGAAGAAGAAGAAAGAAGAAGAAGAAAGAAGAAAAGAAGAAGAAGAAGAAAGAAGAAGAAGAAGAAGAAGAAGAAGAAGAAGAAGAAGAAGAAGAAGAAGAAGAAAAGAAGAAGAAGAAGAAAGAGAAAGAAGAAGAAGAAGAAGAAGAAGAAGAGAAGAAGAAGAAGAAGAAGAAGAAGAAGAAGAAGAGAAGAATGAGGAAAGAAGAAGAGGAAAGAAAAGAAGAAGAAGAAGAACAACAACAACAACAATGAGGAAAGAAGAAAAATGAGGAAAGAAGAAGAAGAAGAAGAAGAAGAAGAAGAAGAAGAAGAAGAAGAAGAAGAAGAAGAAGAAGAAGAAGAGGTGAATATTTTAAACGAAAACAATGATAAATACAAAAAAATAAAGAAAAAAAACAACAAAAATAAAGAAAAGAAATTGCCAATATATGCAAATAGAAAGGAATAAATTAAATGCTTGATTTCAACCTTTGGGGGAAATCGAATTGTTAAGAATAAAAACATGATTTTATCTTTCTTCTTTTTTTTTTTGTAAAAAAAGAATTCGCTATTTGCTGTAGATGGCAATTTTGATGAAAACTTAAAGGTAAATAAACTATTGGAAGTAAAATTCGTTTAATGTAACCACCACGTTTGAATGAAAAAGGGATCTGTATTTTGTGTTCGTTTTGGCGGTAATTTTCTAATTTATTAAATAAATTGTGAACGTCGATAGCGAGAATGAAAATGTCATGGAATGTAATTAGCTTTGACAATTCTAACAGCTTTTTGTTATTGTTTTTTTTTTGTTTTGTGTTGAGAAATAACGAGAATGATGCAAGATGGCGGAAAAAAACATTTATCTACATTTGAAATTACCTGATATATTGAGATTCACATTAAACATTTATATATATATATATATATATATATATATATATATATATATATATATATAATATATATATATTAGTGTGTGTATATGTGTGTGTATCCAGTTTAATGGCTATATATATATATATATATATATATATATATATATATATATGTATGTGGTGTGTGTGTGTGTGTGTGTGTGTGTGTAATTCCATGTCAAATCATACAGGATATGTCACCCACCCACTTCAATTTTTCTGAAATTTAGAACTATGTTAAAGTTAGACAATCCCTGATATTTGAGCTTCTAATTCCAAGAACTGGCGGAGTTATGGCGATTTTTACTCTCCAAATTTCAGGGAGTTCTAAGCAAACATCAAATTATCTTTTTGGTACAAATAATGTTCAATATATGTGAAATAATAATAGAAAGATTTTTTGTCATAGATGCAGTGCCACATCGGGATATTGATCTTGCTATGAAAAAAAACATCAATAACGTAAAACTGATTGACTTTCACACTTTTTGATATAATCTTTGGATTCCTTGGGCAAAAATACTTTTATAACCAATTTTTACCTGTAGGGAAGCTCTAGAACTCATTCTACGGACAAAAATAGATTATAAAAAGTCGCCATTTTTTGCGACTCCCCTCAAATTTGGAGAGCTAAAAATCTACATAAATCCGCCAATTTTTGGAATCGGAAGCTCAAATTCCGGGGATTGTCTAACTTTAACGTAGTCTACACATGTACAAAATTTCAGTAAAATTGAAAAGGGTGAGTGACAATTCTACTTTTTTTTTCTGGATGATTTGACATGTAATAAATGAATAGATAGATACATTGGTGCAGATATAAATTTATTTCGGCATTTCTTTGCCTCCTCAGTCTGATCTTTATTAATTCAAAGATCTCATACGCGGTCTCACTGGTAGGATCTTCCCGTTTTCCTGAATATAGATCATTGGAAACTGATATAAAAAAAAATTACACGAGGGATGTTCAAGCCCTCGTGTAATTTTCTTATATCAGCACCAAGGCAATGGCCAAAAGAAACAAATCCCGAAATAGTTGAAAAGTGCTTTAAATATGTTCAAGTGCTCAATATACTAAGTAGAGCTAAACAATAATAATAAAGCCGAAAGAGTAAGAAACTACCAACCTAGGTTTCACCTAATGGGTCATCAGGATAATTCTGACTGAAGAGGGTTGGTGTAAAATACATGTAAGTGAAAATCATCACAAAGAAATATTCAGTATTATCTAAACAAACCTGTTTAAATAACAGACACACACACACACACACACACACACATATATATATATATATATATATATATATATATATATATGTGCATTTATCATTGACAAGTTGATTTGGCGAGTTTATATATATATATATATATATATATATATATATATATATCCCTTCCTCCTGCCTCTGGCACATATCCCCCGGCACATCCTCACTCTCTCCTCCCTTTTCTCCGTCCTCCAGTCACCTTTTCACTATATATACACGGCAGTTCTTTTTCAAAATAAAATTTTTTGATGAATCTTCGTAAATAAATAGAGTGGAAATATTGATTGATTGAAATTGCTTGTGTTTTGTCCACTTTGATCCTCAACTTTTAATCACATTTTGTCGGTTTTTACCCAATCTGTTATTTCTTCATATATATATATAAGAGAGAAGTAAATATGTAATATATCAAGAAAAATATCCGACGCTGCAGATCTATTAAATAGAGATAAGAAATTATATATCACAGAATGATGAGACCTTCTTATTCAGTCTGTTTAAAAAAATTTTCTGAGTTTGAAAAAAGGAGACGACGCTGTTAGTGTGTGTATTGAGGAGTGCATTTTTTTAGACTGTAGCGATAAACGACAGCGGAAGTGAAAACTCATTTATTCACTTTTTCTCATCATTCTATGATATATAATTTCTTATCTTATGCCCTGAAGATGATCTATTTAATAGATCGAAACACTGCAGCGTCGGCCAATAAACTCACCACTTAACCCATTTAAACCTGCCTATTTTTCTCATCTTTATTGTTATCTATACAACGTTTCGGCCGATGTGCCCTCCGGTCTTCTTCGGGTATTTCGTATTGGACTCGGTAACCTTCTCGGACTCGGGAACCTTCTCGTTCTTTTCGAACTGGGGAACCTTCTTGCCGAATCGGAAACCTTCTTGTCGTAATCGGGAGCGATGACAGAACTTTGAACCTAACCCTTTATTCAATCCACGGGAGTGTCCTGTTCAAGATACAAAAAAAGTACAAAAAATATTTTTTGACACACCTTTCCTGTTTTTTTTCTCTCCTTCTGCTGCTGCCACTGTCGCAACCCTCGCCCGACGACGACCTGTCCGTCTCTCGTCATATATATATATATATATATATATATATATATATATATAGTTTCTGCCAATTCGAACCATTAAACAGGATCTAAAAGACGTCTTTAATGACTTGTTGTTTGTCGGGCGCAAGTGGACCGGGTTCTCTGACGTTGTTGACATAAAATTCAAGCTCCGCGCCATCTAGTGGCACCAAACTTAATTAACAGGCACAGCAGGGGGAAAGAATGCTGGGCCGCATGCTGTGTGTGTCGGCTCTTGGACCAAGAGCTTTGTTGAAGTCTGACTATTTACCGAGTGGACAGCGGTCAATGGACAAAAGGCGCGAAATGGTCGTAATAAAACAGGCGACTTACTTGTCCTGTTTTGAACGTTGTCGGGCTGTCGAAATTCATCAGTTCATCAATTGGACGTATCAAATAAACAATCAGGAGCAGCTATATGCAGAACAGCTTTAAGGATTTTGAGAGACAGGGGGGAGAGAGAGAGAGAGAGAGCGAAAGCGAGAGAGAGGGAGAGAGAGGGAGAGAGAGAGCATCAAATAAACAATCAGGAGCAGCTATATGCAGAACAGCTTTAAGGATTTTGAGAGAGAGAGAGAGAGAGAGAGAGAGAGAGAGAGAGAGAGAGAGAGAGAGAGATTTTATATTTTAATTCTATCTATCTATCTATCTATCTATCTATCTAGTCTGTTCATATCTATCTATCTATCAACCAT
>CM042154.1:55640106-55647606 GCA_023376005.1 Doryteuthis pealeii
ATAGAGTTTGGTAATAAATAATTCCTAATCATATCTGTTTTGATTTGATAATGTTAAATTAGAAATTATAAAACCTGATACTCTTGGTTTAGAAGAAAATTAACTTTTTTCTAAAAAAAATGCTTGAAATCAACTTATCTATAGACGATACTGGGAGTGGCGTAATGGACTGCGACATTGTAATAAGCTAGTTCGAACTCCAATCGTCCTACTATGTTCACGTTCGAACTAATATCATTGGGAAAGGTATGAACCCCATACTATACGTTAAATAGTACCACTAATGTTCTTCTACAATGATAGTGTAATGGTTATCACAGCGTTTAGTTAAAATGGGGGATAATTCTGCAGGTTAAATTCTGCTAGTAGTCCCTCGGGCCTGTTCCAAAGTGCTTAGGCCTCTGGAGCGGCTAAGTAAAATTAACAGCGTTTATCCCAGTGAGCTATCCCCCAGGCAATACCTGCCCCCTTGATTTAAAGGAGATGGGCTGGGTTTATTTCTCCGTGCCTGAGGCTTCCACCTTGAGGGGGAATTCCGACGGGATCAACGCATTTTTTGTGTCTACCACCCATGAGCTTCGGCTAGTGGATGGGCCGAAATAAAAATGTCTTTGTGTCATGCCCTCATAAGTGAGATGAGAGGCAAATATCCCAAATATCCTGCTAGTAATCGTATAATTCATAGGACTTCCGGTTTCTTTCTATTTTAGCAGTTCGCCATTTTGCAGGGAGATACGAACAAGAAGAAGCGTGTCTCTTGTGTAAAAGGAACATTTTGTAATCTTAGTGAACGGCGCACAAAGTAAGTTGTTATATATATATAATATATATATATATATATATATATATATAACCCTGAAATTTCATGAACTTGATAAATATATATATATATATATATATATATATATATATATCGTGCAAATTACGTCGTACAGTACATCTTATGGATGCGTACATGGTGTTCGTCAGTGATGTACTATCTTCATCGCCGATTACGGGTTTCTGTGCATCATATCAGCTCCGACAGCAACCCCAACTTGAATCCGGCAACTTGAAGTTGCCACCCTGTAAGCTACATGCTGCTAGCATTGACATTTTGCTACGAATAAATTACACAAGAACTCGGCCTCTTAAATAGGGAAATCACAATCAGTGTGAACCAATGAAAAATCCACAACCCCCTACCACTAACATATAATGGAATAATCTGTTCCTTCCGCCTTCAGTCTAATTTACCTTCCACGGATTCTACTTGCGGTAAGTTCGCTCCTTTCTATGAATTCAATTTATTTTATCTATCCTAACTTACCACCTGCCCTTCTCTTACTAATATGATCGCCAACAATTACGTTGAAAACCAGTTCTATTCCCCTAAAAACAAAAACAAAAAAAAAAAACAAAAAACAAAAACAAAAAAAAAAAAAAAAAAAAACAAAAAATGACTTAACTTTCTAACTGAGTTAACTATTTATACCACTATTACTTACTTTTATTTTTATTTTTCCCTTTCCATATTTCACTGCTTTGTCTGAATGTTTGATTTGTCAAAAAGGAATAAATTTACATCTTCAAGTATCAGTTGTCTTTACAAAGAAGAATATCTATCAGGAGTGGCTACAGATGACTATGGTATTAAATAACCCGAGAAAGTTGATAGGCCATAACCAAACTAAGCTCAAATTCATATTTCACTGGTTATTATTATAATGAAATCTGTAGTGAAGAAGTGGCTCAAAAACAGTCAACATAATTTTGCGGGGCAGGGATACATGCTCTCATTAGAAAGTGGAACATTGTTATTGAGAGAAACGTTGACTATGTTGAGGAGGAGGGATGTGATCTATAGAGGACCAGCTTCATTTTGATGTATGATACATGTTCCTGTGTTGGTAATTATACCTGTCCTAAACAAAATGGCATTACTTTTTTAATAGTCCTCGTAGTTTGTATGACAAAAAACATATTTTTCGAAGGTTTTTTGTGATTTAGGTGAGATAATTAAAAAGATGTTTTTAGGAGTAACTTTCTTATGTTTTAATACTAATTGATTCTATCATTTGTAGAACGGTGTTATCAAATTTCAAAATGCTTCATGACTTTATGAATATTTTATATAGGTATTAAATAATTAAATTATAGGAATATTTTATATAGGTATTAAGAACTAAGATGCATGTTTGTGTGAGAGCATGTTTGTTCATAAGCGTGTATGGATGGCATGGTTATGCACTTCTCTGTGCTTCATTTGCAATATTTAAAAGAAAGATTACATCTTTATCCCTCTCTCTCTCTCTCTCTCTCTCTCTCTCTCTCCTCTCTCTCTCTCTCTCTCTCTCTCTCTCAGTTGTTTTTACGGCACGTCAACCCTTATTGGTTTATTTAATGCTGAAGTCATTTAATGCTGAAGTCATTCTTTTTTTCCTTTAATATTTATATGGTTCAAAGATTAAGCGATTGATTGATTTTAATGGCATGTCAACCCGTTTGGGTTTACTTTATGCCTAGATGTTATGAAATTCCCCCTTTTGCTTTTTCCCTTTCTCCTTCTATGGATCAAATTTCTCTCCAAGAAGGCTGGCCTATTTTCTCCCCTATCTTGTTTCTCTCCCACTGTACTTATCCACCTTACTTTGCATATCCTCTCTAACTCTCTCATCTCTTTTGATTTTCTCTCCCTCCCCTTCCAAAGATTTCCTTCGGACCAATCAAATTTCCTCACAAACGCTATCCCATCTATCTGACTTCATCCCCTAATCCACCCCTCCTCTGTCCACTTTCTCTTCTATAAAACACATGTATGATGCTTTAATGATCAAATAAACGACTGATGAAGCCGAGGTTAATGCACGGCGAAATATCTCCTACATCTACTTGTTTGAGTTTTTTTCATTTGTTTCACATATCTCCCTCTAAATTCTGTCGGATTTACTCCAATCCTCCTTCCTCATATATATATATATATATATGTATATATATATATATATATAGAGAGAGAGAGAGAGAAGAGAGAGAGAGAGGGTGGGGGTGGGGAGGGAGAGTGATATAGTTGAAAGAGAGGAGAGAGAGAGGGTGGGGAGGGAGAGTGATATAGTTGAAAGAGAGGGAGAGAGAGATTGTCGGTACATATATATATAGAGAGAGAGATAGTCGAGAGAGAGATAGATAGATAAAGTCGAGTGAGATACAATAAGTAGATAGAAAGATAAAGTAGAGAGAGAGAGAGAGAGAGAGAGAGAGAGAGAGAGAGAGAAGAGAGAGAGAGAGAAAGAGACTGGGTGATTAAAATTGTAAACCCTTTTATTGGGAGTATTCTTTAAGGATGTTAGAATTTCAACCAATCTTCACCTGTTCCCAATTTCTGTCAACACATTCTTGGAATTTTCCACGGGTGATTAAAAAAAATGTCAACGCTTTTATTGCAAGACTTTTATTAGAAAAGTAGGACTAGTATTATGGAGACCACCTGGGAAAAAAGATTCCCAAAAATGTGTCGAAAGGGAGGGGGAGGTGGAGACACTTTGAAATCTTAATAACATAAAAAGGTACACCCATAGAAGCTTTGGTATTTTGGGCATTTTTAATCACAACACACACACACACACACACGCACACATACATATATATATATATATATATATATATATATATATATATATATATATATATATATACAAAGACACATACACACGCACACACACACACACACAATATATATATATATATGTGTGTGTGTGTGTGTGTGTGTGTATGTGCATTCGTAAAAGTCGTCGGGGTAGCCTAAAATCGGTATCAGCGAGTGAGTCCATCCACTTTTCACTAGCGCCAGACCAAGGAGATTGTTTTAGCGTCTGAGGTGAAGTGTCACATCTACCATCAGCTCCTTACTTTACCGCACAGATCCCTGTGCTATTCATACGCTGAGTTGGCGAGGGCCGGTATCGAACTAGGAACCTTGCGCTTTATAGCCGAACGCTCTACCGACTGAGCTAATACACACATATATATATACACACACATATATATATTTATATATACATATATAAACATATATATATATATATACACGCACACACACACACAAAATATATATATATATATATATATATATATATATATATATATATATATATATAGCCTATGCTCAAAATATTCCAGATATTTGGATTTAACTGAAAGCAAAAATGTTTTACAATTCATGCTATGATTTTATTAGAGTTTTTGTGTTGAAAGGACAATAAGTAAAGTCTAAATTTAGAATTGTGTGTAGATTGTGTCGTTTCAGGCCACCGTATAACAGAAATAAATGAAATCTATATCTAAAAAAAAAGATTCTCTATGTCTGTCTGTATGTTTATTTGTACGACGATCGAGCGCACGTGATTTTATAAAAGAAACTTAGTGTAGGCCTGCAAAGATCAAAGTTCAATAAAAAAACAACAACCTATATTATCCGGGAAGGGGTTAAAAAAAACTTTTTACCCCTCATTTTTAACTAGAAAGTTAAATAAAAATATAAGCTAGAAATTTCCAGCCTTTTTCATCTCACGGCAATAAATTAATCGAGGTACACCATCAGTATATAAACATATAATTATTTTATCATTTAAATTTTAAAAGAAAAGGAATAGTGAAAATGTGCTACAAGTGTAGCATAATTAAAACAAAAATATTTAATTAAAACAAAAAATTATTAATAAAAACAAAAAGTATTAAAGTAATAGAATAAAAATATAATAGGATAATCAACCGTTGTGGAGTACCCCATCATTACCATTAGTCCCAGGTGCACTCTGACCCGGATTGGTAGTACCTGCTTGTGTCCCATCTATGGGTTAAAGAGAAGAAAAAACGAATTTAAAAATGTGTCAAAAATTGGATATAAAAAATCAAATACTCATCAATCATAAATAAAACAAAACGTCTTTAGAATAAAATAACCCAACAAGGTTTGACATGCAGTAAAATCTAACAACCCAACCCAAACCAAACAAAAAGCCCGGAAAAGAGACTGAGGAAACTGGATAAATACCTGGACTTTGCCAGACAGCTGAAAATGATTGGGAACGTGAAGGTGACAGTAATGCCAATTATGGTGGGAGCACTCGGAACAACCCCGATGAACCTGGAAAAAGATTGGTGGAACTGATACCATCCAGACCACGGCACCGCTGATATCATCTAGAATATTCAGAAGAGTATTGGAGAACTGACAAGACTTGCTGTCACTCAGACAGTTATATAGCCAGATTCGTTTCATATGTATATGATATGCATCTGGTCTTCTCCAAATAACGTATGTTATATACTCATATACCCTCGTTGGGTATATACATTGAGAGAGTGGACTCGGGTAACATAGAGAGAGAGAGAGAGAGAGAGAGATAGCACTGTGACTTACTAGCTTCTATTTATTCTTTTTATCTTCTTCCTTTCGGTTATGATCGTCTAGTCGCCATGTTTCTTCTTTACTTCTTTAACCGGTTGTCATCTTGTCGTCTTTTCTATCTTCTTACTATCTTGTCGTCTGGTTGCTGTCTCTAAGGGCTTCTTTTTAAGAACATGCAATTAATTAACTATAAGACTTTGTTTTTCTTTGATCAAAGATTTTATTAGTGCCCATCCTGATTCACCGCGTAGTCTGAGTTACAACCTCAGTTGCACACGTATGTTCTGCTTCATCTCTGGTTGAAAAACTGACTTCCCAACTAACTAAAACACGTGACGTGCGAGATTTCCGCATCTGGGGTCAAGGTTCCCAAATGGTCTGGTATTTTTCCACTTGGGCCCTTTGCATTCTCGCTACAGGGTATTGTCAAAAAACCCACGCCACCATACAATTATGCAACACCGTCCTCAACACTCACGGAAGCTTCATGGTACACTAGTGTGCCGCGGCACATCGGTTGAAAAACTCTGATATAAGGGCACAAATCAATGATATATTTTTAAAGATTAATTTAAAAAATGATTAAAAAATAAAAAGCAAATAAAAGACAAAATACAAACCAGAAAATTAAAAAAAAAATAACCAACTTAAAATAAGAATACAAAAAGAATAAAAGATAATAAAATATATAGAAAAAAATATTTTCTATTAATCTTTATATAAATGTAGATACCAGATTTATTTTTTAAATTCCGGTTGACCCCGGGCTGGTTGGTTGATTTGTTGGTTGGGTTTTACGGCATGTCAACCCATTGGGTTATTTTATGCCGCAGACGTTTTTGTTTCATTCAATCTTGATGGGTGCTCAATTTTTTAAAACTCAATTTTTAAAAACACATTTTTAAATTTATTTTTTCTATTTAACCCATAGATGGGGCCCTAACAGGTACTACCGCTCCGGGTCAGAGTCCTCATTCTCCAGAGCTCCAGATCTGGAACTTCATCAGATATATTAACGTGATACCCAGGACATTCAGACCCTCAGCCACCGCCTTCTAGCGCATATATGATAAAAGGGTTAGGGGTTGTTATAAGGGCAAAAGGGTTGGGACAATCATATAAGTGCTAGGGCTTTACATGACCAACCGATTGATCGGAGGGGGACTCTCTAACCTCCCGTCTGGCCTAAGTAAGGGCCAACGTGGAGTGTTGCATGCAGCCACCAGGATTCCATCCTTAAGCATCATGGGCTACCACCCGCGGCTAACAGGTAGCCTCATTGGGGGTGGGATCTTACCTCTCTACTGAGGTGCAGTCGGTGCATTCAAAGCCCCAGACAATTGGGCTGGCGAGATTTATTATTAACTTTTTAAATCCCGGTTAACGCTGGGTAGCTCTGCTACTATTTTTGACGATAGTTGAAGCTAGTTTTCCATGCCCACCCATCTCACTAAATTGTAGCATTCGGTGGTTGGCTTGACTATCAGATCTCTCTCCATGTGATTACTTCCTCTGGAGAAACCTGAAGGATCGACTTGTGCACCCCCAACGTGGTGTAATGTTTAGCAAGCTAGTTTCGCAGATTCATTACTGCTGAATAGCAAGTTGGATCCTTACTGAAGGCTCCATACTTGCGATCTTATGTTACAAATGGCGAACAGATGGGGTAAATACCTACCCGAAGGATCGAATCTTTAAACAGACTGCATATGATTTAAGGTTTTATGCCTCATGAAATATTGAACTTAACAGACACCTTTGGTGGCTTTTAAACAAGTTCATTAAAAAAGTAGTTCCATTTCTTTTTACAAAAATTTCAAATTTTGAGGGGGTGTGGTCAAAAGACTTACTTTTTAGACTTTCTTTATTTCCTTCTTTTCTTCTTTCTTTCTTTTCTTCTTTCTTTTTTTCTCCCCTTAATTTCTTTCCCTCTTTCTTTCTTTCCCTCTTTCTTTCCATCTTTCTTTTTTCTTTCTTTTTTTTCCTCTTTCTTTCTATCCTTCTTTTTTACTTTCTTTTTTCTCTCTCTCTTTCTTTCACTCTTTCTTTCTTTCCTTCTTTCTCTTTTCCTTCTTTCTTTTTCCTTCTTTCTTTCCATCTTTCTTTTTTCTTTC